>BSBK01002231.1:8605000-9205000 GCA_027943335.1 Chamaecyparis obtusa
TTCCATCAAACATTCATGAGCGCACCATACTTGAGTGTCCCTGGTGCAAGAGCACCCAAGCAGGAGCATACAAGGAGCACTCCCCACTCTTCACAACTTATAGATTGATAGGTTAATTTTAATAAGCCTACTTGTAAGACCTAGTCACCCTCGGTGTGGTTATAAACCATGGGTTTTGACTATGGTCCAAATGCACATTTAGGATGTTAGGTTTCCTAGGTGTCTTCTTAAGTTGTTTAATAACAAGGCTTACACCTATAGGCTCATTCAGAGCAACAATGCAACATTTTGTAAAAGTTGCAATAATGTAAGAAATGTTGTCGACAACTTCTTTGAAAATTTTCTACCGACCTATTAAACAATCACCCAATGGTCACAACCATTTGAAAAATGGTTGGATCCATTGAGGGAAGTCTTCATATAGCCCTTTTAGGTGGGTGGAAGAAGGGGTTGTTGAATAGTATAGATACTCTATGTAATGTTTGCATTTAGTCAATAAAAGATCCCTATTTTTCTCTAAGTTATGGATTGAAACCACTGTGTTGTGGATTTCTGTGAACATGTGGGGGAATAATTTTGGTTGATCTAACATGTATTATGAAGTAGGACTCCATTGCACTTAGTTTGAATCAGTTTGTAGATTGGAGTCGAGAGTTGAAGGAATGAGTTTTCAAGTTTTCAGGAAACTCTCTTGGACCAGGGTTTGGTCGTAAAATATCCTAACTTGCATTTCCTTTGTGAAGCTCCCATGAAAAGTTGGAAAATGAAAGTAGGGGAAATGTATTTTGATTCCTCAAAAGCACATAAGAAGGGGGATTTTCTGGAGAAGTGTTTTTGCAGATTATAGACCAAGAATCTCTATGTGCTTGGTTCAAGAAATGAAGAACTAAAGTGACAGAAGCACTTTGGGGGGTGGATAAAAGCAATCTGAAGGAAGATTGTTGTCGCTATGGGAATTCCAACACTATTTTATTTGGTAGTCAACCTTTTGTAACCAACCAGTGAAGTTTTCTTTCATCAACCGAGTCGATTAGCCCTATCAAGACTAATAGACTAGAAGTCATTAAGTGTTGATTTGCATCTAGGATCTTAGGATCTAGAGATTTTTTACAAGTCATTAAAAAGGGTGTTTGAACACACTTTGTTTCCTTAGTTTTCTTGTGAAAAACTAGAATTAGAACTGATGCAGGAGCATCCTGGGTGTAAGAGCAATCTTGCATCACCCAAAAATATTTCTATTTTTGTATTCAATAAAGGCTATTTTGTGCAGAGCTGCTATTTATGGAAAGTTACTATTTTTGGTAATTTTTGTCTGTGCTCAAAATGATCTAACTTCTTTCTTGGAGGTTCATTTTGGTCATATAAGTCTGCCAGTAAAGTTTCATTTCTAGATCAAGTGTATGTTGGAAGATATTGAAGATTTTCGGTATTGGCAGCAGGGTACAGAAACTTTGGACTCAGTTTTGAAGGCTTTAGAGGCCCCGGATGAGGTCAAAAATTTGGGTGACGAGCACTTGCATGGGTGAAGCCTGTAGAGCACTTCGTGGAATTTCTGAAATGGGGTTATAATAGCCGATCAGGTCAACTGGTGATGACTTATGGTCTTCGGAAGTTGGGCCACCCGAAATGGCGAAAAATAATTTTCTTCAAAATTTTTGTTCGGGTTTCAAAGGTTATCTTGAGCCAACTATGATGTAATAAAATTTAAAATAAAATAATTCTAAGTTTGGTCGGCCTTATTGGCTAAAAAAAATTTTTGGAACCTTCCCAGGCGGTGGAAAATTGCCTATATAAGGAAGGCTGTATTATTGTCTTAGGCAGTTCAGAATAGTTCTGGGTAGTAGATCTAGGTAATAGTTCGAGGCTTTGTCCTATAGAATATTGTAAGGGAATGCCCATGTGGCTTTGCATATTGTAATTCTGAAAGTTTGTAATTCCACATTTGTGGAGGTAATAAGAAGCCAATTTTCTGTTCTTGCATATTGTTGTTGTTTCTCTATATCTATTATGTGTTTGTGGTATTAGGGGGAGCACCCTTCATTAGGTGGTATCAGAGCAGGATTTCTTGAGTGTGTAAACAGATCACTGATTGTGAGGTAGTTTGCACCAAGACCGTGGCTTGGGTTTCAGCACGCATCACGAAAATGCCTCCACGAAGGGAACGAGGTGGAAGAGCTGGTGTTGTAACACCTGAGGTTAGAGAGCTGCAGAGACAAGTTCGAGCATTGCAAGAAGAGATTCACAAAGGAATGAATCTTAATGTTAGAGATGAAAGTGAGGATGAAGCCAAAGAAGAATATCAAGAAGGAGAAGCTGAAATTGTGAACCAGGAGGAAGAAAGACTTTTTCGGGCGATTTCCAAGATTGGGAAAAGACCTAAGATTGAGGTTCCTACATTTTCTGGAAATCTTAACCCAGAAGAATTGATCGACTGGATCAATGAATGTGAGGAATATTTTGAGTATGAAGATGTTGAAGATCCTGATAGGGTCAAATTTGCGAAGGCCAGATTGAAAGGTCATACGAAGATCTGGTGGCAAGAAATTCAATTGGAGCGAAATAGAAGAGGGAAAGATAAAATCACAAGATGGGATCAGATGGTGGATAAATTGAAGTGATAGTTCATTCCTGTTGATTATGAGCTTGACCTACTGAAGAAAATACAGAGTTTGAAGTAAGCAGGAAGATCTGTTCATGAGTATACAGAGGAGTTCTATCGACTCCTCATTAGAACAGGCCATGCAGAAGCTGATAAGGAGAAAGTTGCCCGATACCTTAATGGGTTAAGGCCAAGCATTCAAGAGGAGTTGAATCTGGTTCGAATGAACAGTATTGAGGAGGCATACTAGTTTGCCCTAAAAGTAGAGGAAAAGCTAAACAAGAAGTTTGAGAGCAGACAAAACGGAAGAGGTCGCGATGGACAATCTGGTGGATGATCATATGGTGGCCGAAATGAAGATCTAAAAAAGAAGGATGAGGCCAGTAACAGTCAGAATCAGCGAGGAAATAATTCCAATCACTTCCAGGATCAGAATAATAGAGATCAGAGAGGAAGAGGAAGAGGACAAGGATCTGGAAGAGGTGGCTTCCGTGGAACATATTTTCACTGTGGAGAAGAAGGTCATAGGGCATTTGAATGTCCTCAGTGCCAAGGCAGAATAGACAGGAGAAATGAAGGCCAGTCCAGAGTTGCACATGTAGATGAAGATGCCAGATCATCAAATTTTGAAGATGCTGAAAGAGGAGAAATGTTGATTAATAGAAGAGTCCTGTTAAGTGGTGAGAATGAACCTGAGCAAAGAAGGAGCCTGTTTCGCACCAGGTGCAAGTGTGAAGGTAAATGTTGTGATGTGATTATTGATAGTGGAAGCACTGACAATTTGGTGTCAGAAGAGATGGTGACAAAGTTGAAGCTCAAGAGACAAACACACCCACATCCATATCAGATTGCCTGGGTACAGGATGACCACAAAGTCATGGTCAATGAACAATGCCTGGTGAAGTTCAAGATTGGCAGATACCAAGATGAGGTATTGTGTGATATCATATCTATGGATGCATGTCATATGTTGTTGGGTAGACCATGACAGTTTGACAGATGTGCTATACACGATGGTCGTGCGAATACCTATTCCCTGACAAAGGATGGAGTGCGACATAAGTTAAAACCATTGAAGGAGACTGAAGAAAAGGTATGTGGCAATGCAAGGATAACTTTTGTTGATGGAAGAAATTTTCTAGATGGTATGAGGGATGAGCATGTATGTTTTGCTTTAATTCCAAAAGCTAGTAAAGAGGAAGTAGAAGATGTTCCTGTAGAAGTTGCAGATTTGTTGAATGAGTTTCAAGATATTGTATCCGATAACGTGCCTGATGGATTGCCACCAATCAGGAAGATCAGTCATCAGATGGACTTGATCCTAGGAGTGAGTTTGCCAAATAAGGTAGCACACAGAATGACACCTGCAGAAAGTGAGGAGTTGAATAGACAAGTACATGAACTGTTACAAAAAGGATTGATCCGTGAGAGTTTGAGTCCCTGTGCTGTACTAGCAGTATTAGCACCAAAGAAGAATGGAGAATGGAGGATGTGTATAGATTCTAGGGCAATAAACAAGATCACAATCAAGTACAGGTTTCCATTGCCACGAATGGATGATATTATGGACTGTTTGAGTGGAGCTGTGTATTTCTCAAAGATAGATCTAAAAAGTGGATATCATCAGATTCAGATCAGAGAAGGAGATGAATGGAAGACTGCCTTCAAGACAAAGGAAGGACTGTATGAGTGGTTAGTCATGCCTTTTGGGCTAACCAATGCACCGAGCACTTTCATGCGGCTCATGAATGAGGTTCTGAAAGAATTTCTGGGTAAGTTTGTCATTGTTTACTAGATGATATTTTGATCTTTAGTAAGACATTGGATGAGCATATGATGCATATTCGTATGGTATTTGAGAAGTTGAGAGAAGAGAAATTGTTGATTAATTTGAAGAAGTGCAGTTTTGTGAAGAAAGAGTTAGTGTATTTGGGATTTGTAGTTTCAGCATGAGGTCTAAAAATGGACCCAGAGAAGGTACAGGCTATCCTTGAATGGCCTACTCTAAGGAGTGCTACTGAGGTAAGATCTTTTCATGGTCTAGCTAGCTTTTACAGAAAGTTTATCAAAAATTTTAGCAGTATTTGTGGACCCTTGACTGAAACAATGAGAGGGGATAGAAAAGAGTTTAAGTGGACTAATGGGGCAGAAAAGAGTTTTTAATTGTTGAAACAAAAAGTTACAGAACAACCAGTTTTAGCACTTCCAGATTTTAATAAGGTGTTTCAAGTAGATTGTGATGCTAGTGGTACTGCAATAGGAGCTGTTATGAGCCAAGAAGGTAAACCTGTTGCTTATTTCAGTGAGAAGTTAAATGATGCCAAGAGAAAATATTCTGTTTATGATCAGGAATTTTATGCTATAGTTCAGGCATTGAAAAAGTGGAGGCACTATCTGCTTTCTAAGGAGTTTGTTTTGTATACTGATCATCAAGCTTTGCAATATTTGAACAATCAAGGAAAATTGAATCAAAGGCATTTGAAATGGGTTGAGTTTTTGCAGAGTTATACATTTGTTTTGAAACACAGGAGTGGAAAGTCTAATAGGGTTGTAGATGCTCTTAGCAGAAGGCAACTATTACTGACAGAAATGCAGATTGAAGTGGTTGGGTTCAAGGAACTCAAGAATTTGTATCGAGAGGATCCTGATTTTGGTGAAGCTTGGAAAGCTTGTACAGAACCTGTTACTCTAGACAGGATGAAATGGCTGGATTTCATCATCCAGGATGATATGCTGTTCAACGGGAGTTAGTTGTGCATTCCACGAAGTTTTATGAGGGAGAATCTCATCAAGGAGAAGCATAGTGGAGGATTGGCTGGACATTTTGGTCGTGATAAAACCCTTTCTTTGGTTAGTGAAAATTATTATTGGCCACAGTTGCAGCAAGATGTGAAGAAGTTTGTATAGAGTTGCAGAGTATGTCAGATGGCGAAAGGAGTGAAGCAGAATACAGGGTTGTATCAGCCATTACCTATACCAGAGAAGCCTTGGGAGGATATCAGCACGGACTTTGTTCTTGGTTTACCAAGGACTCAGTGGGGACATGATTCAATTTTTGTGGTGGTTGACAGATTTTCAAAGATGGCACATTTCATTCCCTGCAAGAAGACTAATGATGCTGTTCATGTAGCAGAATTGTTTTTCAGAGAAGTAGTGAGACTTCATGGTTTACCAAAGACCATAGTTTCAGATCGGGACACTAAGTTTGTTGGATATTTCTGGCGTACATTGTGGAAGAAGTTGAAGATAGATTTGAAGTTCAGTTCATCACATCATCCACAGACTGATGGACAAACAGAGGTGGTGAATAGGAGTTTGGGAAATTTGGTGAGATGTTTGGTTGGAGATAAGCCAACAGGATGGGATTTGATTTTACCACAGGCGGAATTTGCATACAATAATTTTGTCAACAGGAGCACTGGTAAATCACCATTCCAGATTGTATATGGAAGTAGTCCAAGAAATGCATCTGAATTGAGGAAGATAGATAAAGGAGAAATAAGTAGTGCTGAAGCTGAGGATTTTGTAGAACACTTGAAGAACATCCATGGGGAGGTGAGGAAGCATATTACCAAGATGAACGCACAGTATAAGGCTAAGGTAGATGATAAAAGGAGGTATAAGGAATTTCAAGTTGGTGATGAAGTCATGGTTCATTTGCGGAAGGAGCAGTTTCCAGTTGGTACATATAACAAGCTGAAAATGAAGAAGTTTGGACCATGTAGGATACTGAAGAAACATGATTCAGGAAACACATATGAGGTAGAATTGCCTACTGAGCTAAATATTTCACCAGTGTTTAACATTTTAGATCTGACAGAGTATCATGAAGGAGGTGTTGAAGATGAGATCACAGCAGCACAGTGGAGTATTTCAGCAACTAGTTCAGAAACTAAGGAGATCGAAGATATACTGGACAGTCGTGTTGGCAGAAGCACAAGGAACAGGACATATGAAGAATATCTGGTCAAGTGGAAAGGATGACCTGTTGAAGATTCATCATGGCTGACAAAGGAGGAGGTTAGCCATCTTGGCTTTCCTCTGCACACCTGAGTCGTGATAGGGTCACTTCTCAAATTACCCTGGGTGTCTGATGCAGGAGCATCCTGGGTGTAAGAGAAATCTTGCATCACCCAAAAATATTTCTATTTTTGTATTCAATAAAGGCTATTTTTTGCAGAGCTGCTATTTATGGAAAGTTACTATTTTTGGTAATTTTCATCTGTGCTCAGAATGATCTAACTTCTTTCTTGGAGGTTCATTTTGGTCATATAAGTCTGTCAGTAAAGTTTCATTTCCAGATCAAGTGTATGTTGGAAGATATTGAAGATTTTCGGTATTGGCAGCAAGGTACAGAAACTTTGGACTCAGTTTTGAAGGCTTTAGAGGCCCCGGATGAGGTCAAAAATTTGGGTGACAAGTGCTTGCGCTAGTCAAGCCTGTAGAGCACTTCGTGGCATTTCCGAAATGGGGTTATAATAGCCAATCGGGTCAACTGGTGATGACTTATGGTCTTTGGAAGTTGGGCCACCCGAAATGGCGAAAAATAATTTTCTTCAAAATTTTTGTTCAGGTTTCAAAGGTTATCTTGAGCCGACTATGATGTAATAAAATGTAAAATAAAATAATTCTAAGTTTGGTTGGCCTTATTGGCTAAAAAAAAATTCTGGAACCTTCCCAGGCGGTGGAAAATTGCCTATATAAGGAAGGCTGTATTATTGTCTTAGGCAGTTCAGAATAGTTCTGGGTAGTAGATCTGGGTAATAGTTCGAGGCTTTGTCCTACAAAATATTGTAAGGGAATGCCCATGTGGCTTTGCATATTGTAATTTTGAAAGTTTGTAATTCCACATTTGTGGAGGTAATAAGAAGCCAATTTTCTGTTCTTGCATATTGTTGTTGTTTCTCTATATCTGTTATGTGTTTGTGGTATTAGGGGGAGCACCCTTCATCAAGAACCCTTGAACCTTGTCAGAAGGGTACAAGCTCAGCAAAGTCTAAACTCTTGAACTTGTTATTTAAATCTTATTGTGTTGTGGAAAATCACTCCCATAGAAGACATCTTGTTTGTTAATGGAACCTTTCCATCCCCTTATCAAACCTATAGGTTCCCACTTGAAAGATAAGTTAGTATGGCATTTTTTGGTAAGCATTACCGAGCATCAATAAACACTCGGTAAAGCTACCAAGCACACTTGGTTAACATAAACACCGAGTACCAAATGAGTATCAACCAAGCACCAGTAGAACTCGAGGGAGTCCAAGCCAGTTGAAGACACTAAATCCTCCAGTGAGGATAGTGTAATTGTGTTTGTTGAAGGATCTTCTAAAGGTGTAGAGCACTCTCCTAAGCCCACTCTAGGTTCAGAGTAACACCGAAGGTCTCACCATTTACCGAGCTACCTAAATAGAGGAGAGCTTTGTGTCAAGTGGTATCAAAGCATCTAAGATCCTTAAGGTAAAGATATACCAGCACCATGGAAGGAGAAGATGATGGAGGGTTGTTATCAAGGATGACCAATGCAGAGATAGTAAGATACCTGAAAGAGCAAAGGACATAGCATGATGATCAGAGAGACATTGAGATGTAGTAGATGAGGCAAGAGATGGACAGGCTGAGCAAAGAACTTTAGAAGAGAGGTAGTGGAAATGATGAAGATGTCAAAGCAAGGAGTGATGAAGAACCACTTGAGCAGGAGGAAGAAGAATGTCTTGCAGACCAGAGGTTACTTATGAAGACTCTAAAATCTATGGAGAGAACCATGGATGCCAAGCTTGAGTTGCCTACATACAATGGGAGGATGGACCCAGATGCTGCAATGGATTGGGTGGATGCCCTAAATAGTTTCTTTGATTGTGAAGACATCCCTAAGAATCAGAGGGTGAAGATAGCTAATTCAAAGCTTAAAGGCTCTGCACTCACAGGGTGGAACTTCACTCAAGATGTTAGGGTGAAGAATGGAAAGAATCCAGTCACCACTTGGAAGAATATGGTGATTCTACTTAGGGAAACTTATGTCCCTAAAGATTATGAAGTCCAACTTCATAAAAGGAGAATGAGTCTAAGACAAAAAGAGATGGACATCTCTAGCTATATCGAAGAATTTCAGAGATTGGTGATGAAATCCAAGCTTGTTGAACTAGAATGTGTAAATCTTTCTCGATATATGCAAGGCCTAAGGGTCTTAGTTCAAGATGAACTCAGTTTGACAAGCCCTACCATAGTGAATGAATGCTATTAATTGGCATTAAAAGTTGAAGAAAAACTTAGGAGGAGGAATGAACAAAGTGGTAGAGGAAAAGCCAAGAATGAAAGAGGTAGAGGAAACTTTGGAGGAAGAGGATAGAATAATAGACCATAAGGAGAAGCTAATAAGGAACACCCAAGGAGAAAGTAGTTCAAGAGGTGGATACCAAGGTAGAAGAGGAAATGGTAGAGGTAGAAATGGGGGAAGAAACAATGGACAAATCAGATGTTACAACTACAATCAGACAGGGCACTATACCAATAGATGTCCAGACAAAGATAAGCAGAATAATCAAGGTGAAAGAAGAGCCAACCTAGTACAAGAGGATGATGATGACAGTGTGAGAGACTATACAAGAGAAGATGGAGCAAGCCTCATGATGAAGAGGACTTTGAGCCAAGCACTAGTACCAATGGAACCTCCCCAAAGAAAAAGTCTTTTTAGAACCAACTGCAAGAGCCATGGAAAGGTATGCAAGTTAGTAATTGATTCTGGTTCTACTAAAAATATTGTATCTAAGGAAATGATAGATAAATTAAAATTGGAAAAGATACCCCACCCAAACCCATCCCATGTATCTTGGTTGACAAAAGGGTAGCAGACCCTCATAAATGAATAAGCTTGGGTAGATTTCTCTATTAAATACTATAAGGATAGAGTCCTTTGTGATGTTGTAGACATGGATGTATGTCACCTTTTGTTAGGGTGTCCATGGAAGTATGATCTATAGGCTAAACATGATGGAGTCACAAAAAAATACCAAATTATTCAAAATGGTCACAAATACAATCTGCTCCCTCTCCTCGATCCTCCACAAGAAAAACCAAAAGAATAGTTAGTCATGCTTGTTGGAGAGCAAGAGATGATAAGTATTATTCAAGATTATGAGGTAGGATATGCCCTAGTCCCTAAGCCAAAGGAGAAGATAGTGCACAATGAAGTATCAAAGGAAGTAGATAGTCTACTATAGAAGTACAAAGACATAGTTACAAGAGACACACTAGATGAACTCCCACCATTGAGGGATATCTATCACCAAATAGATTTTATCCTAGGTGCTTCCCTACCTAACAAGGCTTCTTATAAACTCACTCCTGATCAAAATGATAAGGTCACTAGACAAGTCAATGAATTGTTGACTAAAGGACTCATACAAAAGAGTCTCAGCCCTTGTGCAGTCCTGAGTGTTTTGGCCCCTAAAAAGGATGGAAAATGGAAACTATGCACTGACTCCAAGGCAATAAACAAAATTACAATAAGATATAGATTCCATATACCTAGGATTGAAGATCTTGTAGACCAACTTGGAGGAGCATGTTACTTCTCAAAAATTGACCTTGAATCTGGTTACCATCAGATAAGGATAAGGCTCAGTGATGAGTGGAAAAATGCATTCAAAACCATTGAAGGATTGTATGAATGGCTTGTGATGCCATTTTTCCTTAGAAATGCTCCTAGCACCTTCATGATATTAATGAATGAAGTGCTTCAAGATTTCATTAGAAATTTTTTGGTGGTCTATTTAGATGACATCCTAATCTTTAGTGGGACTCTGAAGGAACACATGAGACATTTGGAGCAAGTTCTCCAAAAACTACATGAGAAGAAACTATCTATCAACTTGGAAAAGTGTACACTCATGCAACAAGAGTTGATATTTTTGGGTTTTGTTATCTCAAAGGGAACATTGAAAATGGATCCTAAAAAGGTAGAGGCTATCATTAATTGGCCCACACCAAAGACTCCAGGAGAAGTTAGGAGCTTTCATAGACTGGCTACCTTTTATAGGAAATTTATAAAAAATTTCAGTCGCATTTGTGCACCTTTACTTGATACCATCAAGAGTGGTAGAAAAAAAAAAGTTCCAGTGGCCAACACAAGTAGATGAAGTTTTTAAATACTTGAAGGAAAGAGTAGCACAATATCCCATTTTGGCACTACCAAACTTTGACAAATTGTCTGGAGAAGTTTGTTTGCAGATTCTAGCAACTTCTCCATTATCTCCGACAGAGATGTGAAATTCCAGGGACACTTTTGGAGAGCCCTTTGGAAAAAGTTGGGGATAAATCTATCATTCAGTTCTGCATACCATCCACAAACTGATGGGCAGACTAAAGTTGTAAATAGATCACTAGGAAACCTTTTAAGGTGTCTAACAAAACAATATGGATAGACTTGGGATGCTATCCTTCCTCAAGAAAAATTTGCTTTCAATGATTCACTAAACTGATCAACAGGGAAGACACCATTCCAAGTGAATTATGGACTCCATCCAAGAGGATTTATGGAACTAAGAGAGTTACTGACTAAATTTAAAGTCAGTTCATAGGGAGCAGAATTGTCAGCATGGATCAAACAGATTCATGATCAAGTCCGAGATACATTAACACAGAATATTGCAAAGTATAAAGAATAGGAAGATAAGAAAAAGAGACATGTTACCTTCAAAATAGGAGATCAAGTATGGGCATACTTGAATAAGGCACAACTACCTAGGGGACATCCCAAATTGCATATGAGGAAGATCGGTCCCTGTGAAATACTTCATAAATTTGGGGATAATACTTATGAAATTTCTTTGCCCCCTACTATTTCTATTTCTTGTATCTTTAACATTTATGATCTCACTCCTTTTAAGGGTGATGTAGGATCTACTGACACTTTGTAGAATACCAAAGACACTTAGGCAGAATGGATAAAGGACTTGCCACTAAGCCAACCTTTGTAGTTGGAAAATATTCTAGACTCTAAAGTTGTCAAACAAACTAGGAAGAAGACCTACAAGGATTACTTGGTCAAATGGAAGGGTTACTAGAAATTGATGCTATATGGATGAGTGAAGAGTGTATCAAAAAGCATGGAACTTTGGTTTAAAAACTACTCTAAAGTTGGACTTGAGTTTTTAAAACATGGGAGTATGGTGCAGGAGCACCCAAGCAGGAGAATACAAGGAGCACTCCCCACTCTTCAGAACTTCTAGATTGATAGGTTAATTTTAATAAGCCTACTTGTAAGACCTAGTCACCCTCAGTGTGGTTATAAACCATGGGTTTTGACTATGGTCCAAAGGCACATTTAGGATGTTAGGTTTCCTAGGTGTCTTCTTAAGTTGTTTAATAACAAGGCTTACACCTATAGGCTCATTAAGAACAACAATGCAACATTTTGTAAAAGTTTTAATAATGTAAGAAATGTTGTCGGCAACTTCTTTGAAAAGTTGCTACCAACCTATTATACAACCACCCAATGGTCACAACCATTTGAAAAATTGTTGGATCTATTGAGGGAAGTCTTCATATAGCCCTTTTAGGTAGGTGGAAGAAGGGGTTGTTGAATAGCACAGATACTCTATGTAATGTTTGCATTCAATCAATAAAAGATCCCTATTTTTCTGTAAATTCTGGATTGAAACCACTGTGTTGCGGATTTGCGCGAATGTGTGGGGGAAGAATTTTGGTTGATCTAACACATATTATGAAGTAGGACTCCATTGCACTTATTTTGAATCAGTTTGTAGATTGGAGTCAAGAGTTGAAGGAATAAGTTTTTGAGTTTTTAGGAAACTCTCCTGGACCAGGGTTTGGTCGTAAAATGCCCTAACTTGTGTTTCCTTTGTGAAGCTCCCATGTGAAGTTGGGAAATGCAAGTAGGGGAAATCTATTTTGATTCCTCAAAAGCACAAAAGAAGGGGGATTGTCTGGAGAAGTTTGTTTGCAGATTCTAGACCAAGCATCTCTTTGTGCTTGGTTCAGGAAATGAAGAACTGAAGTGACAGAAGCACTTCGGGGGGTGGATAAAATAAATTTGAAGGAAGATTGTTGTTGCTATGGAAATTCCAAAACTATTGTATTTGGTAGTCAACCTTATGTAACCAATCGATGAAGTTTTATTTCATCAATTGAGTCGATTAGCCCTATCAGGACTAATAGACCAAGAGTCATTAAGTGTTGATTTGCATCTAGGATCTTAGGATCTAGAGATTTATTACAAGTCATTAAAAAGGGTGTTTGAACACACTTTGTTTCCTTAGTTTTCTTGCTAAAAAATAGAACTAGAACCCTTGAACCTCATTGGAAGGCTACAAGCTCAAAAAAGTCTAAACTCTTGGACTTGTAATTTAAATCCTGTTGTATTGTGGAAAATCACTCCCATAGAAGACATCTTGTTTGTTAATGGAACCTTTCCATCCCCTTATCAAACCTGTAGGTTCCCACCTGAAAGATAAGTCAATATGGTGTTTTGTGGTAAGCATTAATGAGCATCAGTAAACTACTCGGTAAAGCTACTGAGCCCACTCAGTTAAAATAGACACCAAGTACTGACCGAGTATCAACCGAGCACTAGTAGAACCCGAGGGAGTCCAAGCCAGTTGAAGACACTGAATCCTCCAGTGAGGATAGTGTAATTGTGTTTATTGAAGGATCTTCTAAAGGTGTAGAGCACTCTCCTAAGCCCACTCTAGGTTCAGAGTAACACCAAAGGTCTCACCATTTACCGAGCTACCTAAATAGGGGAGAGCTTGGCGTCAGTCCCGAAGGGTCACTAACAAGCATTGGGCATTGATCTTTCTTGTAGAATATCTCAGAGCCTGTGTGAGGTATCAAAAAAATTTCAAGTGTTGTAGGACTATGTTATGGAGGCCTATAATAAACCATCTTAGTTTTGGGAGAATCCCCTTCATTTTAGTTTGGCATCCCCATCTTGGTTTATGTCAAAAGGTGCAATGTTGCTCAGTTTAAATGAGCAACATTGGATATCTTTAAATCTATTCCTTGTTAGATCAAATCATCTTCTCCATTAGCTCCATTTGGTCAAGTAAACACTAATGATGATCCCTTTTATCCCATGGAGTTGCTCGAATATTCTCGAGCACACGAGACTAGATTGTCTCTAAGGGTCACTAAGAAACATTGGGAAGCGATCTTTATTTGGACATATCTCAAATCTAATGCAATGTATAAACAAATTTTAAGGTGCTATAGGACCATTTTATGGAGGCCAACAATAACCCATCTCAATTTTGGAAGATTCCGCTTCATTTTAATTTGGCATCCCTATCTCAGTTTATGTCAAAAGATGCAATGTTTCTCAATTGAAATGAGAAACATTGGCTATCTTTCAATCTATTCATTGTGAGGTTGAATAATTTTCTCCATTATCTCTGATTGTCTAGGTAAATACTAGTGAAAACCCCATTTCACCCACAGATTCCCTCAAACATTCTCGAGCATAGTGGACCAGAGTGTCCCTAAGGGTCACTAAGAAACATTGGGCAACAATCTTTCTTTTGGAATATATTGGAGCTTGTATGAGGTATCAAAATTTTTTGAGGTGATACAAAACCATATTATGGATTCCTATAATAACCCATCTCATTTTTGGGAGATTCCTCTTCATTTTAATTTTGCATCCCTATCTTAGTTTATGTCAAAAGATGTAATGTTTCTCAATTGAAATGAGCAACATTGGCTATCTTTCAATCCATTCACCATGAGATCAAATCATCTACTCCATTAGATCTATTTATTCAATTAAACACTAGTGACAACCCCATTTCACCCATGGATTCCCTCGAACGTTCTTGAGCACACCAAACCAGAGTGTCCCTAAGGGTCACTAAGCAACATTGGGCATCAATCTTTGTTTGGGAATATCTTAGAGCTCATGTCTGGTATCGATGAATCTTTAGGTGTTATAGGATGGTTTTAAGGAGGCCTACAATAACCCATCTTAGTTTTGGGATATTCCCCTTCATTTTAATTTGGCATCCCTATCTCAATTTATGTCAAAAGTTGTAATGTTTCTCAATTGAAATGAGAAACATTGGCTATCTTTCAATCCATTCATCATGAGATCAAATCATCTACTCCATTAGCTCTATTTGTCTAGGTAAACACTAGTGTTAATCCCATTTCACCCATGAAGTTCCTCAAACATTTGCGAGCACACCAGACTAGAGTGTCCCTAAGGGTCATTGAGAAACATTGGGAAGCGATCTTTCTTGAGACATATCTTGGACCTCATGCGAGTAATTGATGAATATTTAGGTGCTACAAGACCATGTTATGGAGGACTAAAATCACCCATTTCATTTTTGGGAGATTCTCCTTGATTTTAATTTGGCATCCCTATCTTGGTTTATGTCCAAAGATGCAATGTTGCTCAATTGAAATGAGAAACATTGGCTATCTTTCAATCCATTTGTTGTGAGATAGAATCATCTACTCTATTAGCTCTAATTAGCTAGGTAAATTGTAGTGACAACCCCATTTTTCCCATGGATTCCCTCGAATGTTCTCGAACACATAGAACCAGAGTATCCCTAAGGGTCACTAAACAACATTGGGCATCGATATTTCCTAGGGAATATCTTGGAGCTCATGCGAGGTATCAAAAAATTATCAGGTTCTACAAGACTATTTTATGGAAGTCTATAGTTATGTTGCTTAACATTTTGTCCTCCCTTTAGATTTATAATCTTTGAATCTTCTTAACACCCAAGGTGAGAGAACAAAAGGATGTTCACCAAAAAATGGGTCAGTGTATGTCTACAATCACTGCCCTCTGAATTAGCAGGTACAACTCCCTGATTATATTTGATCTTCAATGAATTTGTTTTTATTAATCATCAGATAATCTAAGCAATGAAAATGTAACCAAACTACTTGTAGGCACAAGTAATTTAGGCAAGGATAAGATGGAGATAATCTACAACCCTCAGTAGAATGCTAATTATAGATCATCACATGATTTTAACACCTAAACTAATTCTATTCTACCTTTTTAGGAAATGCAGATCCTACTTGATGGATAGAAGTAGACCTATACAATGAAAGGAAAATGGAATCACCAATACTGCAATTACTTAGCATGAAATAGAATTTAGGAAGAAATTACAGTCTCAGAATATAAGTGTACTTTCCATTCAAAAATGCAACTGAAATAATGAGTGAATAGAGGAAGAATTACAAATGAAAGACCAAATAGAATTGATCACACCACAATTTCTGACATAAAATGGCATTCAATAAGAAAAAGCAGTTTCACTTATAACTGTTCTTTCCATTCACCATGCAAATAGACTATGAAAAATGGAACAACAAACATGAATTCAGCTTTGTAAATAGAATCACTTCTACCTCATTGACAAGTTTTCCGACCTCTGTATTTACTTTTTTGGCAATATTTATAGAGATTACACTATATGGATTTCATGAGAATGCCAAGCATTTCAACTTCCAGAATTTGAACAGACTGAAGCCAAGTGTTTTATGAAAATACAATAAAGAGGAACTAGTAAGACTTTGTCCCTTCATCTAACCTTACTCGATAAGAAGAACTGAATGGACCTTTATCAAACCAATATGATTCAGTTCATGGTATCAAACTACTTGGACACTTGGCCAACTTCTTCCAGTAGCTCGATGATTCCTCTATTTGCATTCTCTTCACTTTGTCTTCATGCGAAGTTGAAGTATATAAAACATGTCATTCGATTTACAATAATCATCCATATGCTCATCATCATAATAGAAATCAATCCATTTTTTGGCCATTATAACTCATCACTAAGTCATTCATAACTTCACAACAATGTCCCTCAATCCCCTTATAATTTGGTATAGACTCCTTGTCATTCATTATCTTCTCTCATCTGCTCAGTTTATGTCCTTGCATGATCGCATGATATTGTTTTAATTCTTGTGATCATACGACATATGCGGTAATACATCTGAGAGGTCGCTATATTTGAGTTTGGCATCCATTGAAAAATTCTCAAATTTGAAATTATGCCATTGATCTGGTAGCTTTTGAAATGAACGGCCATGATTATATCATCTTCAATAGTTCCTTTAAGACTCAGGTCCCACAGGCTACGTGTCAACATCCTGCTAAGTTGCAAAGCATCTTCGGTGACTTACGTTGTCGCATGATCACATAGCAATATTTTAATCCATGTGATCATGTGACCACTTTATCATTGGTGCATCTGCACTATCAGAGTATGTGGGTCCCACTACCACATGGAAGTTCTCGCTATGTCATAACTCAGGTCCCGCTGAGAAACAGGGCCAACTAATCTACCCTTTTTTAAACTTTTCGCATGATCGCATAACTCATATTTGGTTTATGTGATCATGTGACAGCCACAATTTTCTTCCTTCAAACCATATTAACTTCTAAATTTTGAACATCTAAACATTTTGAAAGCTATTATATGATTGGTTCAATTCATTTCAACAAAAGAAAACCCTGGGCATTAGCTAGTTGTATTTCAATAATGCCACAAGCCATGGCTTCATCACATGACTGTTACACTCCAAGGAATGATTTCATTTTGAAATTGCTTCATCAATAACGGATTGTAATATCACCATTCTCCTTAGACTTTCATGTTGATATCATGAAGACTAACCATCATTGAAGTGTAATTAAAGAAAAAGCATGTCTTCAAGCTCGAACTAGAGCCATAAGCTGAGACCTTCCTCAAAGGCACAGTCACTAAATCAATGCATTTTTTATCACTGCTCATCAACACAGTATATTACTCATATCCCTATTTAGAACTCACATTGTCAATCATCCAAAGAATTATACTTTGCGGCTTCTCCATTAGATCACTGCATTATGCACTTAAATATCGACTATACTAAAATATTTTTGAGAATAAAGACTACAAGATGAAATATACCACTATAATCATGAACTGAGATTTCTTTCCTTCCAAAACTAGTTATCATTTGAGATGAGGCCTTCAATATCACAAGCCTTGTGTAAAATGATATCAGATATGATATAATGATGCTTTAATTACCTTTTCTGCAATCATCTGGAAACACAACTTAATATCTTCTTGATTTGCATAGCTTTAATGTAATCAAATGCCTTCCACTTGCAAGCTCTATTTTATAACCAATGTACACATTAAGACAAAAGAAACCTTATCAACTAAATTGTATACACTGCCCCATAGACTGAAACTCTAAAATTTCAAAAGCCAGACCTATAATTGCTTCAATCATGAGAAAAACTCCCATTAGGTCCCTTGTATATGCTTGGAGATCATAGCTTCACAATCATCCTTCATCTGAGAAAATAATCAATGAAAAGATGATATCCTTGCCAGGTTGGGAACTATCACCTACCCATCATGACAAGACTTTGAAACCACCCGCCCGGCTAAAACATGAAAGCAATTTGAAGGGAAACCCGACAAAGATTTCCTATCCTAGAGGAAATCTAGACCTAGACATTACATGACCAGACCTGACTTGTAACATCAAGACTACCACTTTGACATCATGGAAATAGGATAAGAAGTGGGGCAACAGTTGGCTCCGACTGGGGATTTAAGCATTACAATGCTTAAAAGAACTCTAGCAATCTCTGGTTCCGCAAAATAACTGACAACTTGACAATAAGAAAACTAAACTTAAGGAAAGCAGCAACAAAATGAAAGACAACCACTAAACTATGACACAAAAAGATAACCTACCTAACTAACTACTACATAGGGGTTACCTACTCTTTAATTATGCATCTGATATAGCTTTAAGTCCTGCCCATTATAAGAACATGGCAGAGACTCTCCGGAAGGATATGCCAATCTGAAAGAATTGTTTTGATTCACTTGTACTATCTGAAATGGACCTTTCCACAAGGAATGAAATTTAGAATGCATTCCTTTGTTGGAAATATTCAAGAATTAACCAAGTTACTGAGAGGGGAGGGGTGAATCAGTAACTTCAAAATTTTCTTTCAATATCAGATGTATTAACATATAGTTCACTTTATCCTTTTGCATATAGAAAGCATGAAACATAAAAGCATTCACAACAATGACACATAGATTTGGTTACCCAGAAACCTTCCAAAAGAAAGTAAAACTGGGGTGGGGATGAAACCCACAAAGCTTTAATACGGCAATATAAAGTTGGCTGGTTAAGGCTTACATTGATCACTTCTGATGATCTGCCCTGCTAGGAGCAATAAGGATTGCTAAATCCACCCTGTTAAAGGATTTTTACAAACTTACAAAAGAAGTATGTACTCGGTAAAGAGATTTTACAAAAGACTATTAAGTCTACCTGGTTAGAGGATTTTAGTACTGATTCACTGGTTAAAATGAAACAGTATATCTCTTACTTTGCAACTGGATTGCTGAATGAGATTCACTGATGTACTGATCACCTTCTGTGATGAATTTGTCTCTGCTGCTCCTTATGTATAGTAGCCCTTTGTAATTCACTAGTTTCTGCCTTTTTATCTCTGCCTTTTTTTTCACATTCATACTACTTGGTATTTGTACAACATTGTTTATATACAAGTCTAAACAATTAATTACAATTACAAAGTCGGCTTGACAAATAAACATAAGTGCTACTAAGTCGGCCCAAGTATGGTTACACGGTTCCTGCAAACTAACTCGGTGACTTACTGATACTCGGCGTCCACTGCATTACTCGGCATCGTCATGCACTTGGTAGAAGTGAAGGCACGGTTCATACTAACCACTCGGTAAGTTTTGAACTCCGTAAATACTTGTGACTTGGTAGACATAATGTCACTCGCTTTACACTATTCTACTCGGTTTGCACTATTCTACTTGGTTTGCACTGTCCTGCTCGGTTTGCACTGTTCTGCTCAGTTTGCACTGTCCTGCTTGGTTTGCACTGTTCTACTTAGTTTTCACTGTTCTGCTCAGTTTGCACTATCCTGCTCAGTTTGCACTCAAGATGCAAATAAGTGTTGTCACTAGTGGCAATCCTGCTTAATGCCAATAATCTCCCCCTTTGGCATTAGTGACAAAAACACTTATTGCCCAAAACTTATATACATGAACCATGCTGAGATTTATTTTGATTTTTCAAAATTTGTCTTTGTCATAGGGCTTTATAAATTATCTCCCCCTTTCAATGTACTAACTTTTTCTTCTATACATATCTCCCCCTTTTTGACAATAATGCCAAAGGTGTATATACAAGTGTTTTATAGGGAGAATCCAAAATTTGATAGAAAAATAGAATGTACCTTCATTATCAGTGCCAGGGTTCTATCCCAATTTTCTTGCAGAATCTTGCATGTTTGGATTGCAATTTGGACTTCTACAGAGAGTGCAATCATGTGATCTGCTATTGAGAATTGATTGTCATGAATTAATGTTTTGGAATGTTCAATGTGCTTATACATTGTATTCATGATGGGAAGGATCATGTTCTGAATGTCTAGCAGTGTGGACCAGATCCTTGTGTCTTCTTTCAGTAGTTCTGACTGCATATTTGATAGGAATGAGATTTTCATGTGATGAGCAGAGTTTGAACTTGGTTCAAGTTGCAGCTTCTGTATGCTAATCTTCAAATCCTCATCAATTTTATTCATTTTATTCTTGACATCCTTGGTGAACTCGGCAACATTGCATAGTTTGACCAAAAGAGAGGTAACATTCGAATAGGAAGATTCAATGTTTGTCAAAACTAAAGATAATTTTGCTTGATTAATAGCTATGTGCTGAGCAATGTGCTCAAGCACTTTATTGTTGAATTTCTTCTCAGCTTTTTCAACTAACTTGTCTGTCCCAGATGAATCCTCATTGTACTTATTTACCGCTTCTGCTAATTGTAACAAAACATGTTGAGAGGAGTCTACTTCAATACCTAATGCTTCTGACAAAATGTCCTTAGCATCCTTAATGATTTTATATTCTTTGTCTCTCTCCTCTTTAAGTTTCTTTTTCTTTGCTTTCCTTTGGAGGATTTCACCTATATTTTGCATTTGATTCGCTGATAGATTTGCAAAATCCAATGTTGGAATCTCTATTTCCTCATCTAGGTCTATATCCTCTCCTATATTCTTGCCCAAAAATCTTATACTCGATTGAGCCTTAGGCTTATCTATTATGGTACTTAATGCCTTAGAAGTAGTGATAGTAGACATAGTAGGAATGGCTATAGAGAATGGTATACTGTCTACTGGAGAACTTGAAGTATTTACACTTGTAGAATCAAAAAATGGAATACTTACTGCTGGAAAACTTGATGAAATAGGAGACTGCAACTCAGTAGAAGAAATGGTAGTTACTTCTGTTGTTGCTATAGGTGATTGGACAAATGTTGAAGTTGTCACAACCATGCTTGAAGATGTCTCCAGGCTAGATGTAGCAACTTTTGTTGGAGAGGTAGGAAGTGATGCAATGACTTCTGCTTCTATCCTCACGGTATCATCTACCTCAGTGGCTTCTTCCTATTCATCACTGTCATCTTCAATGTATTTTATTATAACTGATTCAGTACTCAGTTGGTGAAGATGGTATATGTTCTTCCATGTGGCATTTACTCTCTTCACAACCGATTCAATATTGTTAATTAGAATTAAACAAGTATTGAACTTCAGTGTCATCTTATTTTCATTCTCCTTCAATGCCTTCTTTATTTCATAATTTTTCAAGCTAGGCATTAACTATTTTAGGGTTTGATCAAATATGTCTTTTACAGTTTGCCTTGCATTGGCCCATCTCATTTTTATTTGATCTAATAAAGCTCCTAGAATCTGTTGGGCTATTTCATCAGGAGAGTATTTCCACTGTCCCATCTTTTCAATGACAGCATCTTCAATCTCCTTTTGTTCTATTTCTGATCTTGTTTCATATTTTAAAGATTTTATATTACTTACTCGAGATCCTGATCCTTCTCTCAAAAGTTTGATCTTCTCTTGAAGGGTTAGAGGAGGCTTTTTGAATATTATATCTTTATCCTTTTTGTTTGCCTTACCCCTTGCACTTCTCCTTGTAAATACAACAGTGGGAGGCTTAGGTACCTTGGTAATGAATACCTTTCCTTTCTTCTTTGCAGGTTCTGGTTCCTCTATTTTCTCATCCTTTTTCTCTTCTTCTTCAATGTCTTCTCCTTTGTCCTCTATTAGCATTTGCATTTTGGCTATCCTCTTTTTTCCTTTATTTACTACCTATGGAAGCTTTATACTTAATTCAATTCTCACTTTTGCTTCTTCATATGTCCCAAAATATGGAGCTTTTGGATCAACAGGCTGATTAAGGAGGGCTTCAATGATATTCTTTGTTTCATCAATATTTACCTCATAAGGAAGAGGTTTTACATGTACAATCCTTAGTTTAGCTGCTTGAATGTATACTTTGTCACAGTTGACCATGAAACAAATATCATCCTTATAATCCTCCACCAACTTCTGTGGAATCTAGAATCTGTCATTCATTTTCTCCTTGAAAGACTCAAAATATCTATCCATGATGTTCTCAAAATTTTCACCCATTTCTGAAATATATTCATTTATCTCATAAAGAATTGGCACATCCTTTCTCCATACTACTTTTCCTTTGGAAGGGAAGAATTTCTGAACATAGAAAAATAAACAGACCAGTAGAGATCCAAACTTACATGGATGGTTTTTGGAAGTTTGAATGCTTTCCATGTTCTTATTAAACTATTTTAGCAACAAATCTGCAAGGTCAAATGATAAATTATTCTTTACCACTTTGTATGCTAGGTCTATGGCTTCGCAGGAAACACTATTCTATTGACTTGAACTATATATTTTATGAGCAATGATGTGTGTTCCAAACTTCAGTTCAGCATCAGTAATGCTGCTTACTTTCATGCCTCTACCATCCCACTCGGCTAGGGTTTTCTTCTCCAGTTCCGGTCGACCTAGGGTTTTGGTAGATTTAACTTTGTTTAACATGGGAAGATCAGTGATTTGGTGAATCATCTTCTTAGTGATCTCTATGGGTTGCTCAAGCCAAATCTTGCTTTCATGTACACGGCTGAGAATGTATCTAACCCATTTCTGCTGAAAGTTTGGAGGTAAATGTGTAATGTGAACTAATCCCTTGTCTTCCAGATGTTTGTGCTCTTTTAGAATACCATTCACACATAGTTCCTCAGGCACAATATCTAGCTCTAGGTTTCCCATCTCTTGAATTGCACAATTGAAATGATTGCGAATATCGTTAACAAGTAGTACCTTAGGAGGAATCTGAGATTGAGCTCCATTCGGGTCTAGGGCTACTGCAATTGCAGGCACGAGTTTGAAATCTGGTGCTCTCCATTCCCCTTGGATTATCATTTTTGATCCTTTCTTTGCTGAAGCGCTGGATGATGCCATGGTAGCTAATAGAGAATTATTTTCGAAAAAGTGTTTGAATCGCTGGATTGCTCTGGAAATTTTCTGCTCTCAAAATGCTAAAGTTCGTAGTGAAGAATGAGTTTGATTTCTTGCCTTTTGTTTACAACTCTGTCATTAATGCTTAGTAGAAATTAGGGTATGAATTCCAACAGACTGTCACCCACTATGAATTAATTGCTTGATAAAGACTTCGCAACTCAGTGAACTTGAGAATTCATATTGCTCCAACCTCGCTCGATAATCATATTAGACAGCTCCCGACCTCGCTCGGTGAAAACTGATACCAACCTTCCTGTGATCTTATTGCATCTTTTATGCTGATTTAGATCTTTCTTTTAATTCAGTTCTGGAACTGCTTGAAATTTGTCTATGAGAATATAGTTCCAGTGCTTTCTTGGGAATTTAGTTTGAGTCAGTAGAGCCACCCATTCCATTACTTGGACTGGTTTTCTCGGTAGATTTAGGAATCCACTGTTGTCTCATTTGTTTCCTGACCTTAGTTGCTTCATTCTTCTTTCCATCTTCAACTTCACTAGCATTCATGCAATTTCTGGCTATATGACCGAGTTTAGTGCATTTGAAACATCTTATGGTAGTATCTCTTTTCCTTAGATGATGTTTTATGCAGTTCATGCCAATGTGTCCATATTCTCCACAGTAATGACATCTACACCAAGTGTTGTAATCCCATCCAAACATTGCTTTCATAATTTGTTCTGCTGGATTGAATGTTTTGGATCTGCACTCGGATGCCTTGTGACCTTGTTTGTTACATTTGTGATAATTACCTTTGAATCTTGGTTTTTTCCTGTATTCATTTGCTTTGTGACCATGCTGATTGCAGTTGTAGCATTTTCCATTGAATTCTACTTTTTCATTGCTCCAACATTTATTTGAAGTATGTCCTATTTTTCCACAATGATTACAAGTAGGTTTCTTATTTCTTTGAGTACCTTGCTTAGAAGATTCACCTTCTCCTTTGTATCCAAGTCCTACTTTTCCTTTTTGCCTATGAAGATTTCGATCATACAGGTGATTTAAGTCTTCTTGGCTCTTCAACATTCTTTCATTGATTTGTTTTTTGGTGTTTAGGTCATCCGCCAATCTTAGATTGATTTTATTTTCAGATCTTAGTTCTTCTCTTGTGCTTTCTATTTCTGATCTTAGAGTCAGAATTTCCTCATTTGTATGGGAGATCTGATCAATTAGATTTTCTAGCTGAAGGGTTTTATTTTGGACTTCATTGTTCCTTCCATCTAATTCATCTTTCAACTTGTTTCTTTGTTCTAAGATCTCACAAAATCTTATTGAGTGTAGCTCTTGTTCTCTTTTTAATTTTCTCACTTCTTCCTGCAAAGACCCATTCTTTTCTAGGAGTTCTTTAACAGCATTGTTTGCTTCATCTGAGCTATCTAAGGGAAAAAGATCTTCAATCTTTTCTTCAATGTAATTATGATCATTCATCTGATTTGCAAGTTCCTTCCTTCTTCTTAGGGATTGGGAAAGATGTTCTTTTGCTTCTTTAAGTTTAGCTATGGCCATTTCCAGATCTAGCTTTTCATTTTCAACCACCTTGTTCAGTTTGAATACCTCCATTGTCCTGGATCTTTGCTCAAGCTAGTTAAGCTTTATCTTGAGAACCAATATAGCTCTGATACCAATTGTTGGAAATATTCAAGAATTAACCAAGTTACTGAGAGGGGAGGGGTGAATCAGTAACTTCAAAATTTTCTTTCAATATCAGATGTATTAACATATAGTTCACTTTATCATTTTGCATATAGAAAGCATGAAACATAAAAGCATTCACAACAATGACACATAGATTTGGTTACCCAGAAACCTTCCAAAAGAAAGTAAAATTGGGTTGGGGATGAATCCCACAAAGCTTTAATACTGCAGTATAAAGTTGGCCGGTTAAGGCTTACATTGATCACTTCTGATGATCTGCCCTGCTAGGAGCAATAAGGATTGCTAAATCCACCCTATTAAAGGATTTTTACAAACTTACAAATGAAGTATGTACTCGGTAAAGAGATTTTACAAAAGACTGTTAAGTCTACCTGGTTAGAGGATTTTAGTACTGATTCACTGGTTAAAATGAAATTGTATATCTGTTACTTTGCAACTGGATTGCTGAATGAGATTCGCTGATGTACTGATCACCTTCTGTGATGAATTTGTCTCTGCTACTCCTTATGTATAGTAGCCCTTTGTAATTCACTAGTTTCTGCCTTTTTATCTCTGCCTTTTTTTTTCACATTCATACTACTTGGTATTTATACAACATTGTTTATATACAAGTCTAAACAATTAATTATAATTACAAAGTCGGCTTGACAAATAAACATAAGTGCTACTAAGTCGGCCCAAGTATGGTTACACAGTTCCTGCAAACTAACTCGATGACTTTCTAATACTCGATGTCCACTGCATTACTCAGCATCGTCATGCACTCGGTAGAAGTGAAGGCACAGTTCATACTAACCACTCAGTAAGTTTTGAACTCGGTAAATAATTGTGACTCGGTATACATAATGTCACTCAGTTTACACTGTCTTGCTCGGTTTGCACTGTTCTGCTCGGTTTGCACTATTCTGCTCGGTTTGCACTGTCCTGCTCGGTTTGCACTGTTCTGCTCAGTTTGCACTGTCCTGCTCGGTTTGCACTATTCTGCTTAGTTTGCACTGTTCTGCTCAGTTTGCACTGTCCTGTTCGGTTTGCACTCAGGATGCAAATAAGTGTTGTCACTAGTGGCAATCCTGCTTAATACCAATAATCTCCCCCTTTGGCATTAGTGACAAAAACACTTATTGCCCAAAACTTATATACATGAACCACGCTGAGATTTATTTTGATTTTTCAAAATTTGTCTTTGTCATAGGGCTTTATAAATTATCTCCCCCTTTCAATGTTCTAACTTTTTCTTCTATACATATCTCCCCATTTTTGACGATAATACCAAAGGTGTATATACAAGTGTTTTACAGGGAGAATCCAAAATTTGATAGAAAAATAGAATGTACCTTCATTATCGGTGCCAGGGTTTTGTCCCAATTTTCTTGCAGAATCTTGCATGTTTGGATTGTAATTTGGACTTCTGCAGAGAGTGCAATCATGTGATCTGCTATTGAGAATTGATTGTCATGAATTAACGTTTTGGAATGTTCAATGTGCTTATACATTGTATTCATGATGGGAAGGATCATGTTCTGAATGTCTAGCAGTGTGGACCAGATCCTTGTGTCTTCTTTCAGTAGTTCTGACTGCATATTTGATAGGAATGAGATTTTCATATGATGAGCAGAGTTTGAACTTGGTTCAAGTTGCAGCTTCTGTATGCTAATCTTCAAATCCTCATCAATTTTATTCATTTTATTCTTGACATCCTTGGTGAACTTGGCAACATTGGATAGTTTGACCAAAAGAGAGGTAACATTCAAATAGGAAGATTCAATGTTTGTCAAAACTAAAGATAATTCTACTTGATTAATAGCTATGTGCTGAGCAATGTGCTCAAGCACTTTATTGTTGAATTTCTTCTCGGCTTTTTCAACTAACTTGTCTGTCCCAGATGAATCCTCATTGTACTTATTTACCACTTCTGCTAATTGTAACACAACATGTTGAGAGGAGTCTACTTCAATACCTAATGCTTCTGACAAAATGTCCTTAGCATCCTTAATGATTTTATATTCCTTGTCTCTCTCCTCTTTAAGTTTCTTTTGCTTTGCTTTCCTTTGGAGGATTTCACCTATATTTTGCATTTGATTCGCTGATAGATTTGCAAAATCCAATGTTGGAATCTCTATTTCCTCATCTAGGTCTATATCCTCTACTATATTCTTGCCCAAAAATCTTATACTCGATTGAGCCTTAGGCTTATCTATTATGGTACTTAATGCCTTAGTAGTAGTGATAGTAGACATAGTAGGACTGGCTATAGAGAATGGTATACTGTCTACTGGAGAACTTGAAGTATTTACACTTGTAGAATCAAAAATTGGAATACTTACTACTGGAAAACTTGATGAAATAGGAGACTGCAACTCGGTAGAAGAAATGGTAGTTACTTCTGTTGTTGCTATAGGTGATTGGACAAATGTTGAAGTTGTCACAACCATGCTTGAAGATGTCTCTGGGCTAGATGTAGCAACTTTTTCTGGAGAGGTAGGAAGTGATGCAAAGACTTCTGCCGCTATCCTCACAGTATCATCTACCTCAGTGGCTTCTTCCTATTCATCACTATCATCTTCAATGTCTTTTATTATAACTGATTCAGTACTCGGTTGGTGAAGATGGTATATGTTCTTCCATGTGGCATTTGCACTCTTCACAACTGATTCAATATTTTTAATCAGAATTAAACAAGTATTGAACTTTAGTGTCATCTTATTTTCATTCTCCTTCAATGCCTTCTTTATTTCATCATTTTTCAAGCTGGGCATTAACTGTTTCAGGGTTTGATCAAATATGTCTTTTACAGTTTGCCTTGCATTGGCCCATCTCATTTTTATTTGATCTAATAAAGCTCCTGGAATCTATTGGGCTATTTCATCAGGAGAGTATTTTCACTATCCCATCTTTTCAATGATAGCATCTTCAATCTCCTTTTGTTCTGTTTCCGATCTTGTTTCATATTTTAAAGATTTTATATTACTTACTCCAGATCCTGATCCTTCTCTCAAAAGTTTGATCTTCTCTTGAAGGGTTAGAGGAGGCTTTTTGAATATTATATCTTTATCCTTTTTGTTTTCCTTACCCCTTGCACTTCTCCTTGTAAATACGGCAGTGGGAGGCTTAGGTACCTTGGTAATGAATACCTTTCCTTTCTTCTTTGCAGGTTCTGGTTCCTTTGTTTTCTCATCCTTTTTCTCTTCTTCTTCAATGTCTTCTCCTCTGTCCTCTGTTAGCATTTGCATTTTGGCTATCCTCTTTTTTCCTTTATTTACTACTTGTGGAAGCTTTATACTTAATTCAATTCTCACTTTTGCTTCTTCATATGTCCCAAAATATGGAGCTTTGGGATCAACAGGCTGATTAAGGAGGGCTTCAATGATATTCTTTGTTTCATCAATGTTTACCTCATAAGGAAGAGGTTTTACATGTACAATCCTTGGTTTAGCTGCTTGAATGTATACTTTGTCACAGTCCACCATGAAACAAATATCATCCTTATAATCCTCCACCAACTTCTGTGGAATCTAGAATCTGTCATTCATTTTCTCCTTGAAAGACTCAAAATAACTATCCATGATGTTCTCAAAATTTTCACCCATTTCTAAAATATATTCATTTATCTCATAAAGAATTGGCACATCCTTTCTCCATACTACTTTTCCTTTGGAAGGGAAGAATTTCTGAACATAGAAAAATGAACAGACCAGTAGAGATCCAAACTTACATGGATTGTTTTTGGAAGTTTGAATGCTTTCCATGTTCTTGTTAAACTATTTTAACAACAAATATGCAAGGTCAAATGATAAATTATTCTTTACCACTTTGTATGCTAGGTCTATGGCTTCATAGGAAACACTATTCTGTCGACTTGAACTGTATATTTTATGAGCAATGATGTGTGTTCCAAACTTCAATTTAGCATCAGTAATGCTGCTTACTTTCATGCCTCTACCGTCCCACTCGGCTAGGGTTTTCTTCTCCAGTTCCGGCCCACCTAGGGTTTTGGTAGATTTAACTTTGTTTAACATGGGAAGACCAGTGATGTGGTGAATCATCTTCTTAGTGATCTCTATGGGTTGCTCAAGCCAAATCTTGCTTTCATGTACACGGCTATGAATGTATCTAACCCATTTCTGCTGAAAGTTTGGAGGTAAATGTGTAATGTGAACTAATCCCTTGTCTTCCAGATGTTTGTGCTCTGGTTTTAGAATACCATTCACACATAGTTCCTCACGCACAATATCTAGCTCTAGGTTTCCCATCTCTTGAATTGCACAATTGAAATGATTGCGAATATCGTTAACAAGTAGTACCTTAGGAGGAATCTAAGATTGAGCTCCGTTCGGGTCTAGGGCTGCTGCAATTGCAGGCATGAGTTTTAAATTTGGTGCTCTCCATTCTTCTTGGATTATCATTTCTTATCCTTTCTTTGCTGAAGCACTGGATGATGCCATGGTAGCTAACAGAGAATTCTTTTCACAAAAGTGTTTGAATCGCTAGATTGCTCTGGAAATTTTACCTTCACCTTGTGAAAGATGTACTTAAACTGTCTTACAATCTAAATACATAAAGAAACTAAAACACTCCACATGTAAAGACAATCAAATGATAGTAACAAAGCTCCAGTGTATTTGTATTAATTGATCAAATGCATTCATACAGTCTTCCTTGATTTCAAGAAAATAAGGTTCTATATTCCGGACCTCTCCTTTACAAAAACATTTTCCAACCTCTATCTTCAATAGAAACTGACTATTTATACTAATCCACCATCCTGGAATCCTTGAAAGGATGCAACAAGCTTCAGATGGCTGATAGAAATTTGCACTAGAAAACAAAAGAAAATACAAACAGAAAGATATTTAATAAAGATAGCAAGGCATATTTTTTCAATTTTAAACAACTTCCGCAACTGGCATCTTTGTTTGTAGATATTTTTAGAGCAGTTACCAAGTTTTTCATATGAATGATGACTACCATTACAAGCTAATTTACATCATTCTCTATTTGAACATGCTCTCCCTCAAATTCTGGATCAGGTGCCAAGTGCAATCTATTCTTCTTCCTCCTCTGTCAGCTGGATAACCGGTTTTTTCTTCTTCTTTGTTATTAGCTTTTCCCAAGCTGCCACATCATCATCAGATGGCCAGTCATAACTCTGCAGCTCCTGTAATAAGTTGACTTGCCGTTCCCATGTAGAATCAGTCACATTTTTAACTTCTTCTATAAACTTAATACAGTCACTTTCAACTTTGAATAAATTATCAATTATATTGTTAGTTCTTTCCACATCCAAAGCCTTATTATCTTTTAGGAAGGCGACTTGCTTGATTACCAACTGACCCATTGACAACTTCCAATCTTCCAGCTTGACCACATTTCCATTGTCATCATATACCGAGGGAAAATACTTGCTGTAATCTTTATCAAACATGGCTAACCTAACCTTTATTTGGTTTGACTTTCCTTTGAAAAACTTTGACGCAGCACTTATTAGGCCAATCCTTTCAAATACATCAGTCACTACTTTTGGGATATCAGGCCTGTGTTCTTGTAAACTGTCAAGTTTATCAAACAAAAAATTCCTCCCAGACCAAATACTATAGAGTGGCTCCAAGGTGGCTAAATAGTCATTCACCTTTTGATTGGTCTGATGTAATAGGCTGACTGATTTATGAACTGCATCCATCTTGTCCTTTATTTTGTCTTGCCTGTACTACACTATTTTGGCTACAGTGTCCAGGGATGCATCCAATTTTACCTTTTCCAAGTCTTCAGCAGGTCCCTCAGGTGCCTCCAAATTTATCTGAACAGGTACCTCAACTTGCATAGGAGGAGGAGGAATTATTTTTTAGGCTTCCTCAAGTTTGACCTTTATTTCTGCCAGCTCATCTTCCCATTGTTTGATCTTCATCATTTTCAAATCTCTATCCTTGGCTACCATGCTTGAACTTTCAAACAATTTGGCATATCTTTCTGACAGCTGAGCTGTCTTGGCTTCATTCAGATTAGCCCAATGAGTTACTGCCTTGGAGACTTCAAGGTCTGTTGTATTTTGTACAGTCCATATAATTTTATTCCCCTCCATCTTATCCTCTATACTCAATAGAGATGGCTTTTGGGTTTTGGGGGCCATAGACCACATTGCAACAGCTTGGGACTTAGGGTCATAGCCACTTCCTCTTATCATGTCACCAATGTGAACCTCATATGATAGGCTACCCTCTGGTTGCTTTCTCAATTGATCAATGAGGAATGCAGAAGTCAGATCCCATCCTAGGGTTAACAACATTCCACTTGATTTAACCAATTCTCTGGCTTCATCCACTGTTATAGGATCAAGGCTAGGATCATATGAAGCAAGAGCTCTCAAAGTTTCTTCACTTGGCTCCATACCTTCAGGCAGAGCTTTCTTTACTTCTTGCTACTTGTTCCAAATGAGAAAACTCTTGAACTCATCAGTCTTAATGAATTGATCATCCCTCAAGAATTCCTCCTGATAGACCTCTCTGATATCCTTCTCCAACCACAAGGACTTTTCTCTGCTTTCTTGCTCAATGGCTATTTTCTTGCCTGCTCTTATTGCTTTCCTCAATTGATGATGATATGGCCTATCACCTAGTACAAGAGCAGATGCTCTATCAATTTCCCTTCTTTTTTTCTCATGCCTTGAAGGTTCACCTTCCTCAAGCCTCTGTTTCTTCAATGGTGGCTCTGAGATATCCTTTATTTCTGGTTGATCTTGAGTGAGATCAACAACTGGTGGTCCCTCAATCTGTGGAGGACTATCTTCTTCTTGTGACTCATCAGTGAATTCTTCCTCATCAGAAGATGAATAATCTTTCTTTTTCTTCTTCTCTAGCTTATTCTGATCAATCAAGCCTTCCAATTGATTTGCCAAGGTATCATATTTTTCAATCATCCCATCAATCTTCTTCAAATAAGGAAGATCGGGGAAAAAACCCTCAAAAGGAATCTGAGATGCTTTCAATTGGTTGGACAAATCTACTAAATCAAAGAATCTGTACCATCTCCTCTTAACCTCATCTTCATCCAAAATGTTTCTAATCACATCTTTTTCATCTAAACCCTCATGCTCCTTGATCACACCGATGTTTGGGATGTAAGTCATCCTGGCAATCTTGATGAAGCCCTCAGGATCTATGTGCCTACAAGCACTAGTAACCATTTTGAATTGTTGTAACCATGCACTAATTTAAGGAAAAGCCCTCTTTCCTATCAGGAAGTCACCTACCCCGAACTGCCTGGGTGTGAACGTACCCTTTTTGTGAGGGGCCAGAAGCTCTTTATCTATACACATCAATTGCCAAACAAATTCCAAACAAGCCACTCTCGGAGGCACATACTTTGGTAATAAATGTGGGGGTTGGGGACAACCATAAACTCTGATAATTATGGAATTATCTCCTAAGTAGAAGTCACCCCAATTATGATTTCCATCCCACTTATCCACATACTGCAGTGGTCTTAAAAGCCTAAGGACTCTAGGAGATAGCCTGGTGACATTTATGCCTAACATCCTGATAATTGGAAAGACAATGAAATTTTGAAAAACACAAAAATCTGCTTCATTGGAGGTAGAATTCCATATCCTCACCCACAACTGCACTGGATTGTGCTGATCCTTGAAAGTGAACCTTGGTTTTAACATGTTTACATCAAAACTGTTGATGTTGAAAAACAGAATCAAATGCATTAATAAAGAATAATGCATGAACTCAATAGGACTTTTACTTTCTTTGACAGACATCAGCCCTTGATGCATCCTATCAATCACATACTGAATGTAATCATAGTCAGTGTTTACCAAGGGATTTTGAATATCCAAGATAATCATTATCAAGTCAGCTGGTAAAAATTCTGCATTCCCATCAATTCCCAAAACTCTACATAACGCATAGCAAGTATATCTCATATAATGATGGAGGGATTTGAACTGGTATGGGGCATTCATGTTAGCAGGAAGGGGGCCTATGTATTTATCCTATTTTGGCATATGTTTAACCAACTGGTCTTTTACTGACCCTATATTGCTTCTGTATCTTGCCTTTTCTTTGTTCAAATCAATCTCAGTTGAAAAGGATGTGTATAGACCAAAAGCTTTCATAAAAGATCCCCTATCAAGAGTAACTAAGGGTGATTGGTCTTCTTTTCTAATTGTCCTTGAGATAGGGTCATAACTTCTGGCTAGGGAAACAATTAAATCAACATCTAGGAAAACATCAGGGACAACCATTTTTCCCAATCCTAACACCCAACCATTACAGACAGGAACATGCTTATTTTTATTGCTGTAAAAGAAGTTGAAAATAGTGTAACCTAAGAATTCCAGAGTGATTGGGTCTCTACACCGTTCCAAAAGATCTTCAAACACGTCATCAACAACCCTCTTGTTCTGACAGGAGCCCGGCAACAGTTTCAGGAATTCATCTAAAAAAATTGGCTTATTCCTATCCTCACCAGTTTTGGACTTGGCCTCACTACTAGAAGATGCTGCACTCTTCTCGGGTTGACTCATCCTTGCTACAGAAACACCTTCAATTCTCTGTATCTCAAATGCTTTATGCTCAGAAATTCTCTAGACAAATAGAAACTCTGAGACTGAACAAATAAACAATGAGCTTCAACTTATTTATCGATATGAATCCAAGGTGTGCAACTACCATAGTTAATGCAAATCTTCTTAATTGATCCCATATTCAATTTTATGTACCCTTAGATTTCAAATTTTGAGCTCGCCATGTCCAGATGTTGACAGATAGATTAAACTACTTGAAAATAAGGTGAAGAGGCAATGATCATGATTCTGTACTTTAAAACTATTTGCGTCATGCAATCTTTCTTCTTGAAGCTGATTTGATGGCTTACTGGTTTCATGTCTAGATTGACAAAGTACTTTATCTATGTGGCAACGGTTCTTTTTCTTTTCCCTTTATGACCTTTTCCATCTGAGCCCATTTAGCGAACCAGTGACTATTGGCTTCTCTTAGTAGCTGAATATAATGCTAACCCTAGCTAGCAACCGGAGAACTGGTGACCACTGGCTTCGCTGGTTCTCTGAATCCCTGTTTAATCCTGGTTCAAATTTGGAGAACTAGCGACTACTAGCTTCGCAGGTTCTCAGAATCCCATCCTTAACCATCCATGCATTTCACGAATCAGCGAACAAAGGGCTCCCACTTAAACAGTTAACTACAATTACCATTTGGCGAACTAGCGAACAAAGCCACCTCCCATTCTCTTAATATTATGACTGACGGTCAATTTTCTTGGAGATCTAGTGAACAAAGGGTTCGTGCATTCGCTTAAAGATATACTTAACCGCTTGATTGTCTAGAGAACTAGCGAACCCCTTTAATCTCTGATTCGTTGAATCTTTCCTTAATCATCACTTTATACTAGGATTCCAGATTGACCGTTGATCTTCATCAATCAATGGCTATCGCTAGTTCTCTGAATAACAAAACCCTTGACCATTTAATTCTGAGAATCAGCAAACAAAGAGCATTCGCTAGTTCTCCAAATACTCCATATCATTGAAAATTTCATTTTGAGAATAAGCGACTGAGACCTTAAAACTTATCATCCATTGATTCGCTTATTCGCCAGATTGTTTTAACCTTTATCCTTTTATTAAGAGAACTGGCGACCACTAGCTTCCCTGAATCGCTAAATTGTTTAGCATGTCACCAACTTATTCTGAGAATAAGCGAATGTGAGAAAACTTATCTCCACTGAAATCTTTTGGGCAAACCATCAGAACCGCCAAATTTAGAGGATAGCACTATAAGTATTTAGTCGCTCATTCACCAGATCAAATATGCAGGACCCACAAATATTTTGAGATTAAAACAAGGCTGTTGATCATGAAAACAATCCACGGTATTTGCTAATTCTCTAGTTGACATGACCCTTGACCGCCAGATTCTGAGAATAAGCGAACAAAGTGTTTGCTGAATTGCTAGATTGTTTCACAAGACTGCCAAAGATTGCGAGAACTGGAGGTAACCCTCATTCACTAGTTCTCGGAAAGGAAAATGAAACCACCGAAGCACTTGGAGACTTGGCAAACAAAGTAATCAAAAAGCGTGGCTTTAATGCATTCACCAATTCGCTGGATGTTTGGGATAACTGCTGGAAGATCTAGAGAACTGGCGACTGATATTAATAGTGAACATGAATTTGACTCATTCGCTGAATCGCTAGATTGTTTTGAAATTTGATCAGACACTTCCCGATTCGGTGAACACTTGGGGCAAATAAGCACATGCACAAATAGCAACTTAAGTGACTTAAAGGTAACCAAGAAAAAGAAACAAGAAGGCCACATGAAGTTTAGAAATGAATTGGAAACATTTTGAAAGACAAGACCTAGGGTAAGGGTTTTTCTGAACATGTCAAAAACCATTTTCATGACACTTTACAAACCCTAGTCCAGGTATAACACTCGCATGGAGACTTAACCCAGGAATTGGACACAAACCTCAAAAAATTTTAGGATACCCAACAAGGTCCCTTGTATATGCCTGGAGATCATAGCTTCACAATCATCCTTCATCTGAGAAGATCATCAATGAAAACATGATATCCTTTCCAGGTTGGGAAGTATCACCTACCCATCATGACAAGACTTTGAAACCACCCGCCCGGCTAAAACACGAAAGCAATTTGAAGGGAAACCCAACAAAGATTTCCTATCCTAGAGGAAATGTAGACCTAGACATTACATGACTAGACCTGACTTGTAACATCAAGACTACCACTTTGACATCATGGAAATAGGATAAGAAGTGGGGCAACAAGTTACACATCTCAATTTTGGGATATTCTCCTTCATTTTAGTTTGGCATCCCTATCTTGGTTTATGTCAAAAGATGCAATGTTTCTCAATTGAAATAAGAAATATTAGCTATCTTTCAATCTATTCATTGTGAGATTGAATCATCTACTCCATTAGCTCTAGTTGGTTAAGTAAATTCTAGTGACAATCCCATTTCACCCACGAAGTCCCTTGAACACTCACGAGCACACCAGACCAGAGTGTCCCTAAGGGTCAATATGCAACATTGGGAAATGATCTTTATTGGGGCATATCTCAGAGCTCGTGTGAGGTATCAATGAATAGTCAAGTGATAAAGAACCATGTTATGGAGGCCTACAATTACCCATCTCAATTTTGGGAGATTCCTCTTCATTTTAATTTGGCATCCCTATCTTGGTTTATGTCAAAATATGCAATGTTGGTCAATTGAAATGAGAAACTTTGGCTATCTTTCAATCTATTCTCGGTGTGATCAAATCATCTTCTCCATTAGCTCTAGTTGGATGGGTAAACTCTAGTGACAACCCTATTTCACCCATAGAGTCCCTCGAACATTCATGAGCACACCAAACCAAAGTTCCCCTAAGGGTCACTAAGCAACATTGGTAAAATTGGGTATTTCACACTTTTCACCAACTTGTTCCAAAGCACAATCCACAAGAATTAAAAACCACCTAAAAAACCCATTAATATACATCTTCATATGACCCTTATTTGGTCAATTAGGACAATTTGACACAATAGAGAAAATTATTACATATTTTGGCTTTTCATGCCTAACTATATCAAATTAAGTTACATATATCTTTGATTACATTATCCATGCCACAATGAATTTGATAAACATGTTTCAATTCTATTATATTGAATATTGAATGTAAACATGTTTGATTAATTGCAAAAATTAAGTTTTGAAGTACAATGATATGTACACAATGAAAAATTTGGATCAAATATCAAGTTTTATATATATCAAAATAAATAATAATCATGTACGTATCAAAAAATGGCATAGAAGCCAAATCAATAATAGTTACAAAAATGTGGCATGTGTCATGTCAAGTTTGATATATACAATACAAATGTTGAATATATACAAAAATTGGTCATTCAATGACCACAACTAGATCTATATATCTCTATCAATATCTATGGTAGTGTTGGATCATCAAAATTGAGACTCTTCAAAGCAGTACATGGCTCATTGGGTGTCTACACAAGAACAATTCAAATGCTAAATCAGATATCTTATCTCCAAATACTATCAAAATAACTAAATACTAGATTTTAATTTTTTGGCAATTGAATTTTTTATTACCTCATCTCTTTCTTCTACACTTGGGTTGTGTAGTAGTCCTGATGGGACTACTTCGTGGGCGAGGACTCCTAAAAAAATGGAATAGTAAAGAATCTATAGGAAGTCACGAAGGGAGATGTAGTAGGTAAAAAACAATTAACATAAGTTAATAACCCAAAGTTGATGAAAAATACTTAAAAAGTAAAAAATACATGTACTCATATCTAAATCCATATATATATATATATATATATATATATATATATATATATATATATATATATATATATATATATATATATATATATATATATATATATATATATATATATATATATATAATGCATACCAGAGCCTCATATAGCTCTCTTGTACTCTTACGAGGGATTGTCATTGATGAGGCCGCTTTGACCATTTTCTGTATGAAAATAATAACATATATCATAGTCATAGAGGTACGATTTCTAAGGGATTTTGAATAAACAAGAATGCAATTGAAATTGAATATAAAATCATTAACTCTTCCCGCTCCTAAACATCAGCAACATCTAGTGCATTCATTAATTTTGTAAAACTCAACTATTTTTGTATATAGAAAAAATAAGACATGTGCATTAATCAGTATACATGTACATGTTTAATCATAATACATTTCAAAAAATAAATAATAAATAAACTTAAATTGTACTAAATTACGTTTTATACTTTGAGTTTCCTCAAGGATTTCTTTTTTCATCTTGATGTCTTCGAGCTGGGTGGGGTAACCTAGCAGAAACAAAATTAACATAAGAGAAACAAATATGATAATACATGGGTTCAATTAAAATTATAAACAAGGGGTGTGAAAAATATGATACCGAAAATATCTCTAGGCCAAAGTTAATCGTAGAAAGAGTGACATCATCAAATTTGGACATCTGAACCCTAGACAAGCCCTATATAACATCAAATAAATATACATATTAAGAAAATATATCTTGACACCAAGAAATTATTCTATTTTTATGAATATTTAAAAACTATACCTCAAGTGTCAAAGCTACTTGTGCACATCTAGTCAAACAAGAACTTTGTGGTGTGCTCATAGTACCACCTGTTGCACCCTACAATGCATATTATTCTTATATCAATTTAATTTTTTCTCTAAATAAAAATCTATTTACTTTTATAAGATTTAGGTGATTAAAATGAATAACATGTCAAAACACAAATAAACATACATGTGTCTGTCTCGTAGAAAAAACCATCATCAATAGGTCATTTGTGAGGGCCAAATCCTCAACAATGAATGTCTGACATCTACTCCCACAATGTATTCATGAATGGGATTCTAAACCATCCTCATTTGTTTTGGTTTCTACTCCGCTACATATATCTTAACACCTGGGGCACATATGCTCATTGGGCTAAGCCAAATGGAGCATCTGATGATGATGGAGGTGGTGCAGGTGTTGATCCACCCTCTACATAAACTCATTAGATGCCTTAATCAATAATGACATCAGTCAATGATGTAGCTGTATGAAGGGTCTATAAATACATAGACTCCTTCACTACTACTAGGACCACAACATGAAATATGGGTTTTTTAGCTAGATGCCTCTTATATTGTGGCTCTACCACCCTATCAGCCCTAGCTCTATCCTGTGCAGAGCCTCTCCCTCTACTCTAGAACTACCGATTGTCAAAATAATTTGGCTTCTCACTGAGGATAAACTGACAATATAGTTTTCTCAAAAAATATAAAGGCACCTCCCAATTATTACAAGGTGCTTTTTCAAAGACCATATTCCACCTATCCCAAACTGTAGCTCTCATCCTATTATGAACATACCAATGTATGGGAAACTGATTCATAGTTACTTGTAGGGATTTACTACTAATAGGATTAGTGAAAAGAGAACATATGTCTTCTTGAAGTATTCTCTTTTTTTTCACTTGATCATATGACAACCCATCCACATAAAATGCATGACATCTATCCCTCCATTAACCCCATGTTGTAACCTCCTTAGATATCTCATTCCCACTATTGTCCATTCTTTCTAAGGAAGTGGCGAGGGATCAGTGGTGCTCAAACTAGAGGACCTCAACCTATTAACCAATATTGACATTTGGGAATTGTTTTGTTGAAGGTGATTGATAAGGTCCTCTTGTGTGGCATCAATGTGACCTATTGGAGGATACAAAGAATTTGGATTCAAGTTTGGTGGTGGATTTGGGTTTGGTGATGGATTTGGGTTTTGCTGAGGATTTTCTTTGTGTGGGGCTACATTTTGAGGGTTCTTTTGTTTCTCATTTCCAACATTATCAATATTTTCATGTGTTTAAAGAGGTCTTTGTTTTCTTTATAATGGTCGGGGATATTTTTCTAAATCTAACATCAAAATAATTAAAAAAAACTTAAATGAATTCAACAAACCCTCCTCAATCAAAATTGAAACAAAAAACAAATTCTTACTTGTTCGACGACATAGCATGCTTGAAAAATGATCAATATGGAAAAAAAATCCAATAACGATAAGAGCCTACTTAGGTTTTGGTATTTTCTCTCCCTCCTCTCTCCTTCAAACTTAGTTTTGGCATTAAGAAAAATAGTCAAATGCGGGTTTTTAAAAAAAACTTTATGACAATCAAAACGCGTACGTGTTTTGAAGAGCTTAAGTTTTTATTTTTATTTTTTGTGGCTTGGAAAAGGCTCTGGTTTTCCAAGCCTACTTTTTTCAAAATTTGAATAACCCGAGTGAGTTATGAAAATTTTTGGTTTTTTTTGGAGGTGGCCACTATTTTGAACACCATCTTGGTGCACTTACCCATATGTGTTTCTCTTTAATTTCAAGAAATGATAAAGAGGATGTAGAAGATGTACAGGTGTGGAAGTTATAAATTTTTTGGATGAGTTTCTGGAGATTGTATATGATGGATTTCCACCAATAAGAAAGATTAGTCATAAAATGGACTTGATTCCTATAGCCAATTTTTTGAATAAGTCATCCTATAGAATGACTCCAATAGAGAGGGAATAATTGAATAGATAAGTGCAAGAGTTGTTGCAAAAGGGTTTGATTCAAGAGAGTTTGAGTCCATGTGTTGTACCAGTAGTACTAGCATAAAATAAAAATGGAGAATGGATGATATGTACAGATTCTCAAGCTATCAATAAGATTACTATCAAGTATAGGTTTCACTTTCCAAGGATGGATGATATTATGGATTTCTTGAGTGGAGATGGGTACTTCACAAATATAGATCTGAATAGAGGATATCACTAAATATGGATTAGAGAAGGAGATGAATGGAAGATATCTTTAAAGACAAAAAAGGGCTTGTATGAGTGGTTATTCATGCCTCTTGAGCTAACCAATACATCGATCACATTCATGCAGCTCAAGAATGAGGCATTGAAAAAAAACTTGAGTAAGTTTTTTTATTTTTTATCTAGATGATATTTTGATCTTTAATAAGACACTGGAAGAGCATATAATACATATTCTTAGGGTCTTTGAGAAGTTAAGGGAAGAAAATTTGTTGATTAACTTGAACAAGTGCAGTTTTGTGAAGGAGTTAGTGTAGCTAGGATTTTTGGTCTTGGCAAATGGTCTTAAAATGGACCTAGAGAAAGTGAAGGCTATCCTTGAATGGCCTAATCCAAGGATTTCTACTAAGGTAAGATATTTTAATGGTTTAGCTATCTTTTACAGAAAGTTTATTATAAATTTAAGTAGTATATGTGGACCCTTAACTGAGACTATGAGAGGGGATAGAAAAGATTTTAAATGGACTATTGGAGAAGAAAAGAGTTTTGATTTGTTGAAATGAAAATTTATAGAGTAGCTTGTTTGGAAATTCTAGATGTTAATAAGGTATTTCAAGTAGATAGTGATACTAGTGGAAATGCCATTGGAGTTGTTTTGTGTCAGGGAGGTAAAACATGCTACTCATTTTAGTGACAAGTTGAATGATGCCAAAAAAATATATTTTGTTTATGATTGATATTTTTATGCTATAGTGTTAGATAACTAAGAGGGGGTGTGAATTAGTTAATTCCAATTATCCTACAGTCCCAAATACTCCCAGATGTATATAACAAAACTTTCAAATCTAATAATCAACTTGGTAAAATATCAACTGTGCCTTTCTCTTCATATATCGATTACTAGTAAATTAAATATTGTGTTTACGATCTATCCAATTATAGTAATAAAAATTCAACACATCCATAAACATATAACACATATATTTTTAATGTGTAAACCCTATTAGGGTAAAAACCACCTAGGACCGGTAACCCAAAATAATTCACTCTTCTGAAGTGATCTCGGTTAAGAGCCAATCTTATTAAAGGTTACAAATATACACTATGAGGTGTGACCTGGTTAGAGGATTTATCACTAACAGTTCTCCCTTGACCAATCATTCACTACGGGGTCAATAATAAAACAATCAATATTCATTGAATGTCATATTGAAATATAAGGAGTGTTAAGTCCCACTCAATTAAGAGATTTATCTGTAATAATGGTTAAAATGATACAGTAATGATATGATTCAAATACAACTTTGATTTGCAGATTTTTAGATCTACGATAATCTCAAAAATACCTTTGATCAATAATCAATTCAGTATCTTCATTTCCTCCAACTCTGTTCTTCTTAGTAATTACTTTCTCTAATGCTCGGTGTTGTTTGCAGATTTTCTTGGTTCTGTCTTCAACCAGTTTGATCAATGTTGCATGAAAACAATTTTTTCATGAAAATTATCCTACAACATACTCAATAATGAATCTCATTTCTCTTTATGTAGACTTCATAAACCATTTTATTTCCATCCATATATTTTTTCTCTTAATCTTCACCGTAGATTTCACTGCTTTAACCTTCCTTAGCAGTTGTGTTAATAACACATTTCATTCTCCTTCATTCGATCATCCTTGAAATTTTTTTCAGTCATTTGATCATCATAAAAAACATTATCATTTACCTTGGAATCATAAAAAAATTTCCAGCTCATCATATTTAGTCAGCTATCACAAACTCCATTTAATTCTTTCACTTGGTTAATACCAGAATGCGTCGATGATACTTAGCTCGGTGTATACTGAATTCTTCATTTACCGACCACATAAACTTGTGTAATACATAATAGAATTATGTAATACAATCAAGTCATTAACATAATGTCATAGACTCATCAATAAGTTACCTAATGTATACCATATCCATATCTTTCTCATCCATCTCATCTTTATGTAGATATCTCATTCCTTTACCATTTTCCTTTCTTAAGATGTTTGCAATCATCATGATAAGTATAGCCAAAATTAGTTAACATCAATGAAAATACATTAACTAATTTAATGTCTTACATACACTTTAGTAGCTTGGTGATCATCAATCACTAACTTTCAATTATCCATCTTTCCTTCAAGATATTCAATTAGTTGTAGTGTATCAATCTCTCCATTTTGAATTGATGGCAACACAATATGAAATATGCCATAGAATACTAAGCATCTATTCTACAACTCTGTAAGAAAATTTTGTAACTCAGTAATCTCTCCCTATCTTTTTCATTTAATATGTTTAATCACTACACAACATTGATACTCCATGCAGTTTCTCCCTGTAGATTTGATCTTCTTTCCCTATGTGTATTCTTCTCTCCCTTATAATTTTTCATTGAATCTTATCTCCCTTTGAAATTAATGCAAAAAATAATATACGACTCTTCAATACCCAAAATATTATCTCTAGTGTTTGATTCAAATCAAGTACCTTTCATGTACTGATATGAAATTTTAGTTTGTCTTTCATCTTTCAACTTTCACAACCTCAGGAAACTTAAAGTGTGAACATCATGCATCAACATCATATGATATTATGATAAAGTATAGGCTGATCCAACCTCATGATCATCTTAGTGACTCATAGATAGGGGATGGACCCCTAGTCTAGTCCTCAAGTACTCAAATGTATCCTTAGGTAAGGGTTTAGTGAATATATTAGCAAGTTTCTCTTATGATTTCACATACTCGAGTTTCACTTTATTTTCTTGTACTTGTTCCCTCAAGTAGTGATACTTTATAGATATATTATTTTTCTTTTCATGCATCACTAGATTCTTAGAAATGTTTATTGCACTGGTGTTATCACAATATATTATCACTGGGTCAGTGATCTCTTCATTCATGCTTTCCAAAAGTTGTTTTATCTATGCAATGTTTGAACAATTAGCAGTAGAAACAACATATTCTTCTTCTCCAGTGGATTGAGAAATGAATCCTTGTTTCCTACTTATCCAAGTACCTAATATTTCTTCCAAAAATAATGCTCCATAAGTAGTTCTCTTTCTATCATCAATGTTTACAACCTTATGTGCATCTGTGTAAAATTTCAGTTCAAAATTGCTTTCTTTCTTGTAACAAAAGCCATAGTTTTTAGTGTTCTTCAAGTATCTCAAAATTCTTTTTGTAGTATTCATATGAGATTCTTTAGGATTAGAAGAAAATCTTGCTACAATTCCAAATGCATGTGCAATATCTGATCTACTATGCACAACATACATAAACTTACCAATCATTGATCTGTATAGTGTCTAATTTACCTCGATTGACTAGTCATCCTTTGTCAATTTCCATCCAGTGACCATAGGTGTGCCGAATGGTTTTTAATCTTCCATACCAAAGGTCTTCAATACTTATTTTATGTACTTTGATTGAGTAATATATATCCCTTCACTTTGTTATAAAATTTGCATGCCAAGAAAGAATTTAATCTCTCCAAACATTGACATTTCAAATTCTTTTCTCATTTCATTAGCAAATGATTTGCATAGATTATCATGTCCTCCATATATGATATCATCAAAAAAAAATTTAGCAATAAGAATCTTATCATTAGTTTCACCTTTCAAGTATAAATTATTGTTTTGCCTTGTTCCAACAAATCCAATACTGATAAGGTAGGAATGCAGTCTTTCATACCATGCTCTTGGTGCTTGTTTCAATCCATATAATTCTTTGTGCAGCTTACATACATGTTCTTCTGATTAAGATCAACAAAATGTTTAGTTTTTTCAATGTATACCTCTTCTTCAAGTATCCCTTTCAGAAATGCAGATTTAACATCCATCTGATAAAATTTAAATCCTTTGTAAGAAGCATAAGCAAGCAATATTATAACTCCTTCAAGTCTAGCAACTGGTGAAAAGACCTCACCATATTCAATTCCCTCTTCTTGTGCATACCCTTTGCATACAAGTCTTGCCTTATTCCTAGTGACATCTCCATTTTCATTCAACTTGTTTATGAATATCCATTTGGTTCCAATTACATTCTTATCATTCGGTCTTGGTACTAATCTCCATGTTTTTTTTTTCTATATCTGCTCAATTTATTTATTCATGGCTTTAATCCATTCATCATTTTCAAGTGCATCTTTAACAGTTTTAGGTTCAAATTCACAAACTAAGCATGTGTTGTTTCTCAACTTACTTCATGTCATCATGCCAACTTTCTTCTATCCAATAATATGATTCTATGGATGATGTCTCCTTATATATTTTGCAACTATAGGTTAAATTATATGTTCTTCATTGTGTTCTCCACTTGGTGTAGGGTGATGACCTTCATTGGTAACTATTTTTTTATTCTTGGTCTGTAAAGACTGATGCTCAGTAGAATTACCTCAATGATTGGTAACGACTATTAGTTTCTTGGGTAGAGTGTTAGGTTTCTCAATGTAATTAAATATACCATAATCTTCTTGTTCCTTTTTTCTTTCTTCATCATTCTTCTCAGCAAATTCATCAACTCTCACATTTGCACTTTCAATCATCTTGATAGTAGCATTATTCAAATATTTGTTAGATTTTCTCTTAGTAGAATCTCTTAAGAATATTCCTTCGTCACCTTTTCAATCAAAATTCCCATTTCTATCATCTCTCAAAATGTAACACCTACTTCCAAATATTCTTAAATAACTTACATTAGGTGTGTAACCATACCATAAGTCATAGGGTGTTTTGTTTGAATCTTCTTCAGTTGAACTCGGTTCAATGTGTATATGGTGTAGGGAACCTAAGACATCTCCATGGAGACAAAAGAAGGATAGGATAGGATTGGGATCCATTTGGATCAAGCATTATAATAAAGACCATTTGTAAGTTCAATTGGATCTAAGGTAAAGTTATGAACCTAGATATCAAATTGAACCAAAGGTCTTAGATAGGAAGAATAGGTGATCTAGGAAGGAATTAGGTGGATTTGGTCTTAGAGTGGATATATTTGATCCATTTTTGGTTTAGATAGGTCTTTTAGGAGCCTTGGGATCAAAATCAAATTGTTTTCATGCAACATTGAGAAGTGTCTATGCAACATTTAAAAGTTGCCCAACAACTTTTGAAAAGTTTCTCAAAAGTTGTAAAATGGATCATAACCATTTGAAAATTGGTTATAGCCATTGACCTATGAGCCTATTTAGGCATAATGAGGTTATAAATCTAGTGGGGATGTCATATTTTATGAAGGCTTGAAGAAAATAAAGATTTAACCCTGATTTTTTGGAAAATTCTCTATGTTTATGCATGGTATGGTCCAATACGAATATGAGATGATATGAAGTTATAAGTTTTGAATATTGAAGATTGTTTTTGGTCTAATTATTTTGGTTGAAATTTATTTGAATCACTTTTGTGTATGATATCCTCATTTTAGTATTGACAGGCCTGTGAAACCCTAAATTTGAGGGTTTCAAAGAAATGGACCTCTAACTTGCATCTTGATGCAGGAGCATCCTTGGGAAGTTAGAAATTCTACATGTTGGAGTGTTTATGTGTTGCTCAATTATTATTTTAACTAAGGGGCTCAATCATTGAAGGGGCTTGGTCACTAAAGGAACTTGGTAAACTTTTGGTGCTCAACAGAACCTATGCTCAATGATGCTTGTGGTGCTCGGTTGATGTGCTTGCTCGATAATGCCTAGCTTTCTCAGTTGTTTTGCTGGTGCTTGGTAGTTTGGCTTACTTACTGGAGTTCTTATGGATTTGGTGGGCCAAATTAATGCTTCTAATTTGGGGAGTTTGTATTACATTCTCCTAGGTATATCTAGAGGCCGACATGAAGACTTATTTGTTTGTAAGGCTATTTGAGAGCCGACTTGTATTGCATTTAATATTGTTTTTTTAGGACCTAACTTGGGCTTAGGAGTTATTTATTTCTTCCAGTCGACTTGTGGCTAAAGAAGTAGTATATGAGGAGGTCTGGGGTAGAGTTGTAGATAGAGGGAGGAAGATACAAGAGTAGAGATTCAGGTTAGTAATCTAAAGCTATGAATTTGGGAATAGATCTAGTGGTTGAGGCTTAGGAACAAGGAAATTTCTTGGTGGCTAGATTGTTGTACCAGATTGTGAACAAGGAACAAGTTTAGATCTTTCTAGATGTTTCTACCAGATTTTTGTAGCCTATTACTATTGATCTGGCTAGCTAGGGTTAGGGTTTGAATTAGATCTTAAGGGATCTTGTGGACTGTTACTTGCTTTGAAATTGGTCATAACTGGGAAGGCCTTATAGCCTGACACATTGCATGTAATCAATTAGTTGATGAATAAAGAATTCAATTTTTTGTAGATCTTGTTTTTTGGTTGGATTCCTTTGTTTGGTTGTTTAGATAGGGGCTCAAACATCTCCTTTGGGGATTCTCTTGGCCTTGCATTGCATCAGATGGTATCATAGCTTAAAGTTCTTGAGTGTGTGGATAGATTGTCGAAGTTGAGGTAGTTTGCACCAGGACCTTGGGTTGGTGATTTTTTTCCTTGGGTTTATGAAGATATTTGGATAAGCCTCTAAGAAGGTTGGACCCTAGGGTGATTGTAGATCTTTGTGATACTATGGAGTCAGATTATAGAGAAGGTTAAAGCATATTTCAAATCTAAGATGGAATTGATGAAGAATGACATGATAGCTGAGATTATGCGGGCTATTTTTTTGTATGCTAAGGAATATTGGTACTAATGATGGCTATGAAGAATTTGTTAAAGACTTTGAAGTTGCTAGATCTAGTGGAGATGATAGAACCAATCGAAGGGATAAATCTAGTGAAGACAAAACTAGTCGGTTACATAGATATGGAGTTCGATTAAGTACTAGTTACTGAATGGAATTTTATAACTTCTCTGGTACTTTGAGACCTAAGGAATTAATTGTTTGGATTGGTGAGTTAGAAGACTTCTTTGAGCTTGAAGAAATTGAAGATCCTCTTAGAGTGAGGTTGGCATAGACTAAGTTAAAAGGACATGCTACTCTTTGGTGGAAGGAATTGTAGAGAGAAAGAGAAGAAGAAGGTGAAATGAAAATCAATCGGCGAAGGTTGATGGTGGCTAAATTGAAGGCTAAGTTCATACTTTTGGACTATGAACTTGTGTTGTTTAATAAATTGCAGAACTTGAAGTAGAAAGAATTGATTGTTGAAGACTATACCAAGGAGTTCTATAAGTTAACTATTCGGTCTAGACACATAGAACTTAGGAAGGAAAAGGTAGCTTGGTATGTTAATGGCTTAAGATTCAATATTTAGTATGAGATTGGTATAATGAAGATTGAGTCAGTTAAGCATGCTTATTAGTATACCCTAAAGATAGAAGATAAGTTGAAGAGGAGACAACATGGTAATTCCCAAGGGAAGGAGAAACAAGATCACTCGGTGAAGGATAAATCAACTGCTGAAGATGAACCAAAACCTATTGAGTCGAGGAAGAGGACATGTAAGGTTGCCTTTAAGGGTACTTGTTTTCATTGTGGTGAAGGACATACAACTTATGAATGTTCCCAGGAGGCTGGTGATCAAAGAGTTGTTGTGGTGAATGAGAACATATTAAATGAACCTGAGGTGTAGTCAAAAAACTTGTTGGTTCGAAGAACATTGCTTGGTACTAAGGTGGAACCTTGTCAGAGGAGTAATTTGTTCAAAACTTGGTGCAAGTCAAGAGGAAAACTCTATAATGTGATTGTGGATGGTGGTAGCACTAATAACCTTGTAGGTGAGGAGATGGTTCAGAAACTTGGTTTGAAGAGATTAATACATCCTTGTCCTTGTAGGATTGGTTGGTTGCAAGATGTTCATGGTTTGGAAGTGAGGGAGAAATGTCTTGTCAATTTTTAGATTAGCCAGTATAAGGATCAAGTGTTGTGTGATATTGTGGATAGGAGTAGTTGTCACATATTGCTCGGTAGACCTTGGAAGTATGATTGCAAGGCTCTGCATGATTGTGTCAAGAATGTGTTTACTATTGAGAAGAGTGGTAGGAATTTTTCCCTAATGCCTTTGCTAGATACAACACTTGGTAGGAAGAACCTGAGATTTGGGAGACGAGTTGAGTTGAAGGATCTTGAAAGGATTGGAGATTAGTATGGAGAATAGACCTATGGATTGTCAAGAAAATACTTGAGAAGGAAAAGAAAGCATAAGTGGATCCAGGGTAAGAGTGTTGAAGACTTGGAGGACATGTATGTAAAGAACCAATTCAGGGTTTATGTGTTGAATCTTGCAAGATGTTCTTCTAGCCTTTAAGGACATATTTTTGCACTTGGGGTGTCTGATGCAAGAGCATCCTTAGGAATTTAGCAATCCTACATGTTGGAGTGTTTATGTGTTGCTCAGTTATAGTGTTGACCGAGGGGCTCGATCGTTGAAGGGGCTTGGTCACTGAAGGAACTTGGTAAACTTATAGTGCTTGACAAAACATATGCTCGGTGATGCTTATTATTCTTGGTCGATGTGCTTTCTTGGTGATGCCTAGCTTTCTCAGTTATTTTGCTGGTGCTTGATAGTTTGGTTTACCGACTAGAGTTCTTATGGATTTGGTGGGCCGATTTGATGCCTTAATTTGGGTAGTGTGTATTACATTCTCCTAGGTAGATGTAGAGGATGACATGGAGAATTAATTATTTGTAAGGCTATTTGAGAGCTGACTTGTATTACATTTAATATTTGTTTTTTTATGTGATGACTTGGGCTTAGGATTTCTTTCTTTCTTCCAGCTGACTTGTGGCTAAAGTAGTATATAAGTAGGTCTAGGGTAGAGTTGTAGGAGAGATAGAGGGAGGAAGATAGAAGAGGATAGATTCAGGTTAGGAATCTGAAGCTATGAAATTGGGAGTAGAGCTAGTGGCTGAGGCTTAGGAACAAGGAGGTTGCTTGGTGGCTTGTGAGAACAAGTTTAGATCTTGTTGGATGTTTCTACCAGATTGTTGTAGCTTACTGTTACCGATCTGGCTAGCTCGGGTTAGGGTTTGAATTGGATCTTAAGGGATCTTTCAAACTGTTACTTGCTTTGTAATTGGCCATAATCAGGAAGGCCTTACAGCCCAAAACATTGCATGTAATCATTTATTTGATGAATAAATAATTCAAATTTTTGTAGATCTTATTTTGTTGTCAGATTCCTTTTGTGTGGTTGTTTAGTTGGGGGCTTAGACATCTCCTTTGGGGATTCTCTTGGCCTTGCACCATGTCACATATCCACCATAGGATTCTCATGGATCTATGGGAAATGTAAGTTAGGGGAGTGTTCTCAAAGATCCCAGAGACTCAAGGAAAGGAGGGCTGGTTGACCATGTTTCCAAGCCGACCCTAGGCTAAGCATCTCTATGTGTTTAGCCAGGAAATGAAGAAGAAGTGGAGCCAGTTAGATATTAGGATTGAACTAACTTGGTAAATGGGGGATTTTGTTTATTTTAGAATTTTTGAAGATTTTAAGGCCTTGGGGGATTCTAGGAACCCATCATTTCATACTTTCTTTGTTATCCATGCCTAGTCTAGCGAATTAGGCTTGTGAACCTAGTAGGTGTTGAGGGGTGTTAGTTTAGATCCTGACCAAGATCCTTTGGAATCCTTTGGAGATTTGAAAAGGGTATCTGAATCTGCAAGGCTATTAGGCCATTTTCCTGTCATAGCCAAAATCCAATGAAAATGGTCTATTCCTGCTAAAACCCTAGGAAAATTAGCATGACCACCTAGAAGATTTTTATGATCTGCTAATAAGATATATGATGTTTCATGGCTTGCTTCCTTAGGTAGGGATATTTCATGGGGTGTTTAGGGTCCAATTCAGAGTGCATGTGTTGAATTACAAAAACCAAAAAGATATGGCTATTTTAAGGTCTACGAAATAGGGTTTTATCCATGTCCTAGGGCTTCATGAAATTTTCCTAAATCTAAAACCCTAGCCAACATCTATTTTCTCATTACCTTTTTAGGTCACTTAAGTTCCCATTCTACACATGTCTTATTTCCTTACCCAATCTATTATATTTCTATTCAGAGATTACACGACTAAGGTGTTCACCAGTTCTCTAAGTTCTTGGGTGGTTATGTCTTTTGTTCAACAATCTAGTGAATGCAATGTTCATGTATTCTCCTGATCTTGGTGGCTAAGTTCCTAACATCCAGCAATTTAGAAAATGGTTAATATTTCCTTTAGTTGTTGAATCTCCAAATGATCCGGTCAAGTATGCTAATATTTAGAGATTGAACGAGGACCATCGATGTTGATCTTGATCAGCGGTTGGCACATGTTCTTATAATGAAACCAAAGGTTAAGAAACTATCCAATGACTCTAATTTTTCTTCATTCACTTATTCTCCAAATGGCTTGGGTTAAGTCACGGTTAGCATCAAGTCTTGGTGCAATGGTTAAGTCATAGATTCAGTGACTTGGCAACTGAGTGTTTGTGTGTTCTCTTGATTCTAGCGGTTAGTGCCTAAACATTTAGCAAACTGGTGAACACAATTATCTCTTGATCTCCAAATGAAATAGCTAAGTCATGAAACATCTAGTGACTTAGCGATGACTGCAGATAGTGAACAAGATCAACAGCTGACACTTGATCTCTTAATGAAACTCAGGGTTAAGAAAAGATTCAATGATTTAGTGAATGCATTCAGTCACATGATCTCTGAAGCAAACATGGGTTGAGTTATAAATTGAGTTATCATTAGAAGTCTTCAGTCGCTGGATTTCTAGATAGAGTTGGGTTAAAGGTAAAGGTTTCAAGATTAAATATGAGCCATAGATGCAGATCAAGATTAGTGGCTAGCTCTTATTCTCTAAATCAAACTAGGAGTTAGCTAAAGATTCAGTGACTTGGAGATTGCCTCAGTCGTGTGTTCGTAGGATTTAACCCCAGTTAAAAGAATGATTATGAGATTTAGAAAAGTCCTTTATTTGCATAATCTCCAGATGGGCTTGGGTCAAGTCAAGGGTTTATTTTGAGAGATTAAATTTCTATTCAGTGAACTAGTGGCTAAGGCTTTTGCATGTTCTCATGATTTAACCTGAGGTCAAGCATTTATCTAGCAAATGTGAGAATGCTTAGTCCCGTAATCTCCAAGTATGACCAAAGTTAAAGGCAAGTCAGGTTTTCTCTTTGTTCATTGAATCACTTGATAAAGGTGAGTTAATTTTAAAGGCTTAGTGATTTAGTGATAGCCATAGGATGAGGATAGTATCAATGGTCAGCATGTAATCTCAAGATATAACTGGGGTTAAGTGAAAGATCTAGCTACTTGGTGAATAAAGGTTATCTCATGTTCTCTGAATGTAACCGAGGTTAAGAGAAATGTTCTGAGATCTAGAAAATAATTCAATTGTGTGATCTTGTGATCAAGCTCAAGTTAAAGTTTAAAGGCTTGGAGATGGAATCTAGACCACAAGATGAAGATAGATCTGATGGTGGTCTCTTGTTCACTTAATATAACCAAAAGTTAAATAAAGACTCACCGATCACGCAAATGATTCATTTGCATGATCTCCTGATCAAACTATGGTTAAGAAAAATATTGAGCGACTATGAGAATACCTTCAGTCGCATGATATATAGATGACTTGAGGTTAGGGGATGCAGACTGAGGTCAGGGTGGGTGTGATGCCAAGTGTTGCTGAGATGCTCGATTTTGATTGGATGCCAAGATAGATGATGTGGCTAGATATTTTAAAGGGCTTAGTTGACTGTTGTGATGATTTATGAGAGCTATCTAATGTGCCAGGAAAGACTATGATCAACAACCATGTTTTAAATTTGATTAGTTAGCCGTTGAGCCAAAATTTTAAAATTGTTTAAGAGTTTATCTATAGGGTCTTGACATAGTTAGAAAAATATGACAAAGCTTGATTAGATTTGATTTCTTTGGGACAGTTGCAGGTGAGAAATGATGAAGAAGATATGGGTAGTTTCCTGATTTGATTTTCTTTATGATGTACCTATTAGGAATGGGAACACTAAGAGGGAGGGGTGAATCAGTGTCCTACAATATTAATTTCTGATATCTTGAAAATTAACTTCAATTTCTTATATACTAAATTGAATAACAATGCAAGTAAATTAAACAACCATAACACATAACACCAGATATAATTACGGGGAAACCTTGGCCAAAGGAAAAACCCCAGTGGGAATTAATATGCACTTATAATTATACTTGTGTATTATGAACCTGTTAATGTTCCTTAGCCCTGTTAGGAGCTATCATTACAATGCATTAGTGAAATGACCTTGTCAAGGGTAGGACCCTATTAGGAGTCTTCAGTAAAAAAACCCTATTAGGGGTGGTTGGCTTAGTGCCAGAGCTCACTACTCAATAGAGAAGGCTACAACCTCCTGGATATCAGATATACACTATATCTGCAATGATGAACTACTGCTATGACACTGCTTGTCTGATCAGTTCCTTTTGTGCGCTGATGCTTTAACCTCTTGAAAAGATCTATATCATACTTACTAATCTTCACATACTTTTTCTCTGCTATAACATCTTCTATATCCAACAACATGCTCAAATATAAAAGTGCATGTCTTATATATTGGCGCAAATAAAACTATTCACTAAGTCAGCTTATAACCTATTACATACAACGCTTCCAAATGAATTATCTCAAGCATGTTTACATACATTGATATTAACATGTCTATAACATAAATACAATAGGCACATAGCCTTTACAAAACAATATCTTACACGCTAACCAAAATGCTAATAGTCGGCTCCATGCTCTATTTTGTTATGCCACTTACTGACTGTGTCACTTCAACTTGTTGTAACTTCTTCATACTAACTCATATGATCATGCATTCTTAACCACAACTTACTAACATATCCAAAAGATTATCTTCAAGGGCACATGCCAAAACTCAATCATACTTATGTGTGTTGACACTTTGTTCATCAGATGCTTTACTAACTGCTTTGTTCTTCATACTTAGCCGATTTCTTATCTTCTAAGTTATTGCGCTTGCACCAAAATTCCATATGAATTTGTTGTCATAATGACAACACTAAATTATAGTCATAAAAAAAATTATAATCAACTTTCCAACAATCTCCCCCTTTTTCATTAATGGAAACAAAGGAATATGGTGAAGTTACTAAACTGTGTCTTACACAAAAAACTTTCTAACATATATCCTTATCTTTTTCTGTACATTATATACTCTATCTTATATCTCCCTTCTACTTCTCTATATTACTCTATCCTTAGTCCATATTTACTCTACTCCTCCTTTGACATTAATGAAAAATGTGCTAAAAAATGGAATCTTCAAGTACTTACACTGAGAGTACATCCGAGTATGCAACCTTAAGGTTTTGGATCTCTTGCTACCAAAATGCCTTGAGTGTATCCACTATTTGGATATGGGCGCATAGTGCATAGGTTAGCTTCTTCATTTTCTCACATTCTATACAAGGACCTTGATCATATGTCACAATCGTGGCATCAATCTCCTTGATATTTTGATTCAACACATCCAATGAGGGCTCAAGTGCATGTCTCAATTGAGTTTGCATAGCCCTTATCTTCCCAATATATTTCACTATCTTCTCAAACTTAGCTAACTAACCTTGGTAGACATTATTGCACATGTTAACATCTTGAGAGGGATCTAGCACTAATTTTCTCATAGCTGCCATCATGGATTTAGCTTCCTGAATTTTCTTGGAAAGATCTAATGTGAGTTTGTCCTTGGTCATACAATCAGCTATTATCTTCCTTCCTTTAGCTGCAATCTCCTTCAACATAGCTTGACCAAATTTTATAGAATTGAGGTCAAGTGCAAAATTACCTATCAATTCTCTCAGTCTCTTCTTAAGATATTTCTCTTCTGCCACTTTAGATGTCGATTCTTCAAGACTAGAGAAATTTTCTTTGAAGCATGTCAAGATGGTGCTGACATCATCCATTGAATGTAAACTAGACACTTTCTTGTCTTTAGGTAGTAGGCTATTTAGTATGCTTACTGATTCAATAAACAATGGATTCCTCATTGCTTGTTTCTCCTTTACTTTCTCCATTGCTAGCACACTAATTTTTATTAATTCTTCTTCTCCCCAAGAGTCTAAATATGGGTATCATGGGTCAAACTTGACAAAAATGAAGTTGAGGGCTTAGGGGTAAGGAGTGTACTATCCATAACTTCACTCTTCACCTTTACTAGAATTTCAATAGAGGGCTCATCTGCAAGTTCATCTTCCTTCTCTTCTTCCTGTCTAGTCAAGTCTTCAATCTGAACTTCTTGCTGCATAGGTGAATTATCACCACGTAGAATCTTAGCCTCTTATGTTCTCACAAAATTTTCCTCAAACTTATCAAGGTCTTTATCTATGGCTGCCATTGATATTTCAACATTATTAATTATGATAGTATCATCTTTTGTTTCAGGCATGGGCACAGACTCCATTGCTTCACTAGGTGCTATCATTATGGGTGCAGAATCCTATGGACCTGTCACAAGTACATTAAGGACCTCAAATACTTTTAATTGCTTAGTGGGGACTTGTGTTACATGTGTAGTAGAAGGATACATGTGTCTATCTAAGATCACCTTCTCAAATGCCTTTTCTATCTCCTTAGCAACCAACTCATAATCTTGGTTCATAATCTATAGAGTTCTCAGTTTGGTTCTTAGGTGAGGCTTCACCAAATCCAACAATAATATTTTCTCTTCAACTAAACAAACATGGAGGCTTTCATCTAGTATCTCCTCTCTTATTCTGAAATCTTCCTCTATGGCTTGTCTCTTCAAAAATTCTAAAATGTTCCATACACTATCTGGAATGACTTTCTTAAGTTCCAAGACTGCCTTCTTGAACTTAATCATGTGCTTTATGATCATAGAGTGGATCTCTGATTTGTTTATCTCACTATATTTATCATAGAATTTTATTATCTGATCAATTATTCCTTCATCAACTATTATGGTTCTCAACACTTCAAGATTCGGTCTAAATCCTACCTCAGGAGGTTCTTGAGTGTTTCTACCTTTTCTTCTTGTTGTTCTAGAGGATGGGTGGCTTGCGTCAGTCCACTTCTTCCTCTTAGGCATCCTGCTAGGCTTAGGAGGTGGTGTGGACTCCATATCAATAGTATCTATGGGGGCTGAAGTGATTTCTTATATCTTTTTCTTCTTCTCCTTGGGATCATTAGTCTTCTCTATTTTTACTTCAGAAGAGGGTGTGCTCTCAAGCTGCATTGCAATCTTGGCTTCCCTACCTTTATCCGAGTCTTCTTGAGTGACACCATGTATTTTCAATATCTTTAATGTTATCTTGGATGCTTTCCTTTTTTTTGTTGCATTATTCAAGACTAAATCTACATGTCTTGTCTTCTCCTCATAAGTACCCCATCTTGGTTCATTGGGATCCTTAGGTGCTAACAAGAGGACTTGTGCATATGCTTCTAAAATATGTTCTTCCACTTCATAACCTAGTATATGTTTCATCATGGAACTACTTCCATGCATGTGATATCAGTTTCCATGATGAAACATATACTATCCTTATACTTTTCTACTATACTCTTAGGTATCTTATACCTTCTCTACATTATGATTCTGAATGTCTTTATTTCTAGGTCCATGAAATCCTTAAAGGTGCTTTCAGATGTTGCCTTCAATGAAATCTATGGCATTGTAGGTATTCTCTTATCAAGGTAAAGGTCTGATACTTTACCAATAATATGGAAGTACATGTAAATGATAAGTGACCCAAATCTGAACACTTTTCTCTTATCATGCTTGATAACCCTTATGTTGTCCATCAACTGTGTGCACAAGATCTCACACAAATTGAACTCTCCATTTTCTCTTACAATTCTAATAGCTACCAAAATAATGGTTGCAGACACACCATTTACTCTATTTGCATGTTGGAACTTATAACCAAGAATCATAGACATAAGCTTTATGTCTTTCTCCTCTATCAGCCCAATTGTCATGCGATGCTTATCACTACAAGACTTACAATCTTGCTCCACTTATTTCCTGAAACCCTTACTAGTGGGAAGAATGGCACTGGTCTTGGATAATCTTGTCATCTCATAAATGATATATGAAGTGATGTGAACTGGAGCATCTATCCAAAATAGGTCATCATGAATTTTTCTCAGTAGAATCTTAATCCATTTGGATTCATAGAACTCATGTACAGTTGTATACTCAATAATTGGGTGATTTTCTAGGTGCATGAGCTCATCCATGAGTGTCATGTCTAGTTTCATCATTCTATCCAATCCTATAGGTTCCTTCTTGTAGTATAGGTATGCTCATATATCTTCTATGTGCATAACTCCCATTGGAGTCCTAGAGAATTCTCCTTCTAGGTCATCTAAGACTGACTTGAAAGGATGCTCCTTAAATATGTATCTCTTCCTTTCAGCAACATCAAACAAAATTGGAGTGGCCATTATTTGATTAATCTCTCAAATTAGTTTCCAAAGAGTTTCTAAATCATCACGACCAAACTAGGGTTTCGCAACAATTTTCACACTTCTTCACTGATAAATCAACTGCAATCTTTCAACACAAACTTCTTTGATCCCATGTTCTCTCCAAAGGATCTATCTAGAATGCAAATGAGTGGATAATGGATCTCTAGTGACTATTAAAACAACTTTCTACAATTAATGCTTACTACCATAACCCGAAATGCAATAGTGAATTTAAATCTACGTGTTTTCTAAAAATAAAGCTACGTGCTCTTGCATACAACATCAAATAATCTCCAAACATCTAAAACCAAAGGTACATACTCTGAGGGTGAGTATATTAGCCGCGTAGGGGTATAGAGCTAATCTAGCTCCCCCTATGACCATGAGGGTCATTCATCATGAAGAATAAGGTGAATCCATTATGGATGCATCCACTACATACTCATCAACAATATCTTTCTTTACTTCCATCCAAGTCTTGCTCACATCTTTTGTGGCTTGCACAAAATTGACTTCTCCTAATTCATCCAATATTGATCTTTGAGACTTATTAGGGCTTTCTTGTCTTTGCGCTTGTGATCTACAAAAATTTGAGATGTGTCCAGCCTTGTTACAAGAGTGACAAATAACTAGAGGGCTTACATTCCTCAATGCATTGATGTGAGTTACCATACTGCATTGTCTAGTTGTATGACCATTATAATTTCATATCTGACATGTAATGTTTTGAGGGCTTCTAAAAAAAATTTGTGGATGGTTTCTCTGATTATGTTGAGTTTGACTTCTTTGATTTGATCTACAATTCATAGCTCTATGACCAAATTTATTGCATGAATAACAATAACCATTGAAAGGTCTTACCTCTTTACAATCTCTTTCTATATGTCCATGCTTGTTACAGGCATAACAAGTTTGGTTTACTAGCTTGCACTCATCCTTAGATGGTCTATCCTTGTTACAAGAGTGACAGATAACTGGAGGCATTATATTCCTCGATACATTGATGTGAGTTACTATACTGCATTATCTAGCTATGTGACCATTATAATTACATATCTAACATGTAATGTTCTAAGGACTTCTAACATTCTGTTGTGGATTATTTGATCTTTGATTTTTTTGAGTCTGACTTCTTTGATTTGATCTACAATTCATAGCTCTATGACAAAACTTATTGCATGAATAATAATAACCATTGAAAGGTCTTACCTCTTTATAATCTCTTGTTATATGTCCATGCTTGTTACAAGCATACCAAGTTCGGTTTACTAGCTTATGCTCATCTTTAGATGGTTCAACTTTAGCTTCTTAAGTCTTCTTATTTTATGTAGATTCTTTTGGTGTTTTCATTCTTTCTTGCATATCATTGATTTTATTTTGTGCTTCATTGAATCCAATACCAGTGGTATCTCCTTTAATCTTATGTGCATACAATTGTGACTCTATTAGATCCTTACTTGTGTATAATTTGTCAATATGATTCTTTACTTCAGTCAATTCAGATTCCACCTACTTCTTGATGTTCTCTAACTCCAAGATTTTCATGTTTTCTTGCCTCAGTTCTTCATCCAAGTGCTTGTTTTCTTTGACCTGTTCTTCATACGCTTCTTGATTGATAAATAGATTTTCATCCAACTCTTCAATTTGATCCTTCAGAGATATGTTTTCCTCATTCAAATTTTTGACCATTTTTCCTAAATCACTTGTAGAACAATCTTTCAAATATTTTCTTAGTTTCTTGATGAATACTTGAGAACCAATAATCTTTAATTTTAGTTCTTCAATTTATTTTTCAGATCTATCAAGGTCTTCAAGAGTTGCTTCAAGATTCTTCTTCAGATGTTTCACTTCTTTCAAACCCATGATCTCCTCAAGTGGTTAAACTTCTCTTCAAAGGACCAAAGCTCTGATACCAATTTTTAGGAATGGGAACACTGATAGGGGGGGGGTGTGTGAATCAGTGTTCTACAATATTAATTTTTGATATCTTGAAACTTAACTTTGATTGCTTATATATTGAATTGAATAATAATGCAAGTAAAGTAAACAACCATAACACATAACACTAGATATGATTATGGGAAACCTTGGCCAAAGGAAAAATTCCGGTGGGAATTAATACCCACTAATAATTACACTTGTGTATTATGAACCTATTAATGTTCCTTAGCCTTGTTAGGAGCTGTCATTACAATGCATTAGTACAATGACCTTTTCAAGGGGTAGACCCTATTAGGAGTCTTCAATAGCAAACCTTGTTAGGGGTGGTTGGCTCATTTCTAGATCTCACTACTTAATAGAGAAGGCTACAACCTCTTGGATATTAGATACACACTATATCTGCAATAGTGAATTGCTGCTATGACATTGCTTGTCTTATCAGTTCCTTTTGTGCATTGATGCTTTAACCTCTTGTAAAGCTCTATATCATACTTATTTCTCTTCACATACTTCTTCTCTACTATAACATCTTCTATATCTAACAACATGCTTAAATACAAAAGATCATGTCTTATATATACTCGCAAACAAAACTATTCACTAATTCGACCTATAACCTATTACATGCAATGCTTCCAAATGAATTGGCCCAAGCATGTTTACATGCATTGATATTAACATGTCTATAACATAAATACAATAGGTGCATAGCCTTTACAAAACAATATTATACATGCTAACCAAAATACTAACAGTCATCTCCATGCTCTGTTTTGTTCTACCACTTACTGTAACTTCTTCATACTAACTTATCTGATCATGCGTTGTTAACCATAGCTTATTAACATATCCAAAAGCTTATCTTCAAGGGCACATGCCAAAACTAGGTCATACGCATGTGCACTAATGCTCTGTTCATCAGGTGCTTTACTAATTGCTCTGTTCTTCATACTTAGCCAATTTCTTATCTTCTAAGTTATTGCACTTACACCAAACCTCCATATGACTTTGTTTCCATAATGAAAACACTAAATCATAGTCATATATAATAGTAAAGTCAACTTGCCAATAGATCCGTGCCGAGCTAATGCTAAGGATTGATGTTTTGACAAGGGGGGCTAGGGTTTGTTGGATGTCAGAATTATTTCCATGCTTTGATTCACACAAGTTTCCTCTTGGTGGTCCTGGCATTTAAAGTTGTTTTGTCTACAATAAGAAATTGGTGAATTATAATTGTAGTTAGCTTGTGATGATGAAAACCAAATAATTGTACATCAGATTTGATCTAATTCTTCCTGAGTTTCTAAGATTTCCTAATTGCTTTCATTTCTTGTTGTACCTAGTGGTTGTAGACATAATTTTGACCTAAATGATCCCAAGCTTGTTGCAATCCTTTATAAGGATTTCCAAGATCATTTAGAAGGGTTCTAGTTTTTGGTAACCTTGAGGGGTTTCTGATTCTCTATAATATTCAGGGCTAGTTCCATGAGTGGTTTTCTTCCTATAAATATATTGCCTTCTTCTCTGCATATAGGGTGCTCCCTCTTTCCTTTCTGGCATGGAGAATAGAATATAAGTTGTAACAGTTTGTCTTATGAATAAGATCTCAATATTTTCATACTACTATCAAATTGTCTCCATTTGATTCTTGAAATTTTTGATTAGAGAATTAAGGGTATTTTAATATTTCTATTGTATGTCTAAAGATGTCTGTAATAGAGTTTTTTTCATAGAAATAACTAAGTTTAGGACTGGTTTTTAGATGTGTATGAGTTGGGATATCAAGGGTATCTCATACTTGTCTTTCAGGGGATGTTGATTAATGTATTGTTTGTTCCTAGGTCTCTTCTAAGGGGAGGGTCAAAGTCGTTTGAATAGGTGATTTCATATCTAAGTAATCAAGTGGATTGCTAAGTAGGATTTGATCAATGGTGTATGTTTGGTGTAAGGAAACAACATATTAGAATGTATTGTCTTCTTCATTTATAGCTCTATGTTGTAGTGATTTATTTGACTATGTTGCCCATTGGATAAGGAACTAGTCTATGAGAGACTTGGGGTATTTTAGGGGTCCATTCAACCCCAAAAAAACTCAATTGAAATCCTTTTCCCCTTTCATGCTGATAGGACATAATAGAAGTCCTTTCTAGTTTTTAGACTCATTCTATGCAAGTAGGATATTGTATAAGACTTGGTGATCCATTGAGGTACAGGCTACCTATAGGAGTCTAAAGGCTATTGCATAGTCATATATCTATAAGCCTATTGTTTGTCACAAGAAGTTATGTATGTGCAGATGAGGTATACCCACATGAGTGATGTGGAGCTCAAAGTGTAGGAGGATCATTCTCTTGGTCCTTGTTAATTGGCCCTTTTTCTTGTTAGATTTGGAGTGGTTATTGAGAGTCAGTGACATTAATTTGTTAATTGAATTTTAAATATGATAGTGTGGGAAAAATGAACCAATAGGGATATTCATTGATTTTTTTAGGAATGTTGGGAGCAAGTCACCAAAAACCAGTCAATTAGGGCTAGTAGAGATCCTGACTGATAGTGAAAAAATTGAGTTGTGAGTATTGGAGGACTCAATTAGGGGTTGTGTCTCATTGTGTTGGGACCCTAGAGGATGTCTCCAACCTTGTTTTGAAGTTCCTAGTGGAGTAGGGTAGTTTCCCTATTTTGGGCTCATATAAGGATTGATTCCTCAAGTAGGAATATGACTAAGGATAACCATAGAAATTGGTTATAGGTATCTAAAAGGAAAGTTATACCCTAAATTGAATTAGTGGCTAAAGACTCTACATCAGGTGGTATCAGATCCACTAAGATATTGATTAGAAGATGGGGGTAAGATAAGATGTCTGATGGAGAAGGGAATGATGGGGATTGATTCCCTACCAATGTGACTAACAAGGAGTTGGCTAAGATGCTCAGAGAGCATATGGAAAGAAGAAAGAAGATGAAAGTGTTGGAAAATTCAATTGAAACAATTGTTATATTGTCATTGATGTCAAACCTTAACTGGTAAGATATTTTCTATCTAGGAGAGTACCATATCTTTTGATTAATGAAGATAATTTGAAAAGAGGAGATAACAAGAAGACCTAAGGAAAGGTTGAGTTATGTGGTACTTCAATGTGTACTTGATTAATTGGAAGATTGACAAGATAATGTGTTGTTTATATTTAACACCAAGTGAAGAAGAAAGACTGGAAAAATAGGTTTAACTGAGAAAAAGTGAAGGAATCTAGTTTAAGCTGAGTGATGTTAGTGTCGATTGAGCACCAATATATGATGAGAAAATATAGTGTCAATTGAACATCAATAATTTCCAAGTGATAGATAATTACCAAGAAAAGATAGTGTTTTTCGAGAAGGAAAGTGTTAGTGATGATTGAGATATCCAGTAATGACTGAGGAGATGAACACAGTATCGATCAAGTGTCAATAATTTACATTTTGAGAAGGAATTGAGAATCCTAGCCAACATAGTTGAACTCTTTGGATATGTAAAATGTGTTGACATTATTAATGAATGGTATGAAGCATTTAATGCATGGTAAACCATTTTCTTATAGATTCAAAGAGAAGTTTAGAGATGTATCTAGAAGGAAAAGAAGGAGAACATAATGATGGAAGGATTTGATTAATCTAACCTAAACCTAAGATCTATGTAAGAGATTAAGTGGAAAAAGATTAATCTACCTGATCAAGGAGGTATAAGGATGACCAAATTGTGAGGTTACAGAATAGAGAATAGGTCAATGTTATTGACTAATGAATCAAAGTAGAAGGTTGAAGGTGAAGTTCTAAAGAGCTAAAAAAAGTTATGATTGCTTGAAGAGAATTCAAGTAGATCAGAGATGGTGATGGAAATGAAGGTCAGTCAGTAAATCATCATATGAGAAAAGTGGATCTATATTTGAAAAGTGAGTTGTATATTTTCGGATTAGAACCTATTGTTACTTTCTAACCATTGTATTAGTCTAAATCTTTTAATCAAGGTTGACCTAACATTCATTTTGTAAATCCTTTAAGCAAGGTGACATTCTGATGGAATTTTCTTAAGCCCTTTAACAAGGCCACTCTTAACAGGGTGATTAAATCCTTTAACCGGGTCACACCTAATAGTGTGTATTGTAAACCTTTAACTAGAGTGGCTTCTCATAGAGCTCACTTCAGAAGAGTGAAAATCAGTAGCATGTTACAAGTGGTTTTTCCCAAATTGGGTTTCCACTATAAATCCTGGTGTTATACTTGTGTGAATGTTATTTGATGTGAATTTTGTTGAAATTTTTATACTCTACAAGTTAATTATTATTGGACAGCGGACTACAAGTTTTATGTTATTGGTATATGCTATAGAGACCGAGTAGAATTTTTTATTAGATCTGAGTTTTTTGAAGAGATAGAAAGTTGAATTGGTACACCTGGACTTGACGATAACTAATTCACTCCCCTTCTTAGCTATTCTAAAATCATTCTAATAGGAAGGTGAACTAGATAAATTGAAGAATATCCAAGCAAGAAAGAGGAATGTTGATGAAGAATCAAAGGATGAAGAGGAGGTAGAAGAGATACTAGTACCAAGGAGACCAGGGGTATTGGAAGACAAAATAATGTTCATAGAATCCCTTGAAAGGGTATGAAGAAAAGACTCTAAGATAGACCTATCTTTGTTCATGGGAAAGATGGATGTGGATGAGTGCATGGAATGGTTAGAAGCCCTAGATAGCCACTTTGAATTTTAAGATACTCCAAAGCATCAAAGAGTAAAAATAGAAAAGTAAAAAATGAAGGAAATTGCATTTAGTTGGTGGAAATTCTTGCAAAATGAGAGGGTTGAAAATGGGAAGAACCCTATCACATCATGGAGAAGAATGAGAGCAGAGATCAAGAAGCAATTTTTTTTTAAGAATATGATATAGTGATGCATAAGAAATTGCATGGGTTGAGATAGAAGGAGCTTCATGTGAATGCCTATAAAGAGGAGTTTCACAAACTCACTATTAGAGCCAAGTTCTATGAAATGGAGAAAGAAAAGGTGGCTAGGTATATGGGAGGACTGAAGTACTCTATCCATGATGAGACCACCATGTTCAACCCTGATTCAGTGTAAAAATGTTTTCAATTGGAACTCAAGGCAGAGGAGAAACAAAAGAGGAAATGTGACCAACATAGAAGAGGAAGAGTTGGTCCTTTCAATAGAGGAAGGGGAAGGAACAATTGTGGTGGCCCCTCAAACAAATTCCAAGGAGAATCTTGTAACCAAGGAGGACAAGAAGGAGAATCTAATCAAAGAGGTAGATTCAGGGGTAGAAGAGGAAATGGTAGAGGAATATTTGGGACTAGGAGTCTAAGTGTCTTCATAAGGAGATGTTTCAATTACAACCAAGTGGGGCATCAAGCCTCAAGATTCACAGAGAAACATGGGAACAATCACCAAGGTGGAGAAAGGAGGGTACAACTAACCCAAGATGATGACATAAAAAGCATAAAGGGGAAAAGAGGGAATGAAGATCTTGAACAAGGAGAGTGTCTAATGCTCAAAAGGATCATATTGAAGACCCCTACAAGCAAGGAGCCACCCCAAAGGAAGACCCTATTCAGAACATCTTGCAAGGTGAAAGGTAAAGTATGTAAGGTGATAGTTGATTCAGGCTCTAGTGTTAATCTTGCATCTATTGATATGGTAAATAAACTTGGATTAAAGAAAGTACCCCATCCTAACCCCTATAAAGTATCTTGGTTGAATAAGGAACAACAAGCTATTATCAATGAACAGGTATATGTGAATTTTCAAATAGGAGACTACCAAGACAACATCTTGTGTGACGTTATAGAGATGGATGCATGCCATCTACTCCTAGGAAGATCTTGGGAGTATGATGTGAACTCCAAGAATGATGATAAGAAAAATGTCTACAAGATCACCAAAGGTGGAAGGGATTATACCATGAGGCCTTTTTTGAATGATCAAAAGGAGATACATTAAGTGAGAAATGTACTGGTTATTAGGGAGAAATATTTCATGAAGACTCTCAAGGAGAAGAGAACTCCATTCTTTTCCATAGTGGTGAAGCCTAGAAAGGAAGTATAAGAAAGAAAAGTAAGGGACACAAAACCATTGAGGAGTGTAGGACCCAAGGAGGTACAAGACTTGTTAAGAAAGTATGGGGATATGATTGAAGATAATAGGACTAAGACTCTACCACCATTCAGGGATGTAAGTCACTGCATTGACTTTATACCAAGATCTACACTACTAAATAAAGAAGCATACAAACTAACTCCAGATCAAAATGAAGATTTTTCTAGACAAGTAGAAGAGTTTCTAGAGAAAGGGTTCATAAGGAGAAGTATTATCCCTTGTGTAGTGCCAACACTTTTGGCTCCAAAGAAGGAGGTACATGGAGGTTATGTATTGATTCCAGAGCCATAAATAAGATCACCATAAGGTACAAGTTCCCCATACCTAGAATGGAAGACTTGATGGATTTCCTAAGAGGGGCAAGGTACTACTCCAAGATGGACTTGAAGAGTGGATACCACCAGATAAGGATCAAAAGTGGAGATGAATGGAAAACTACATTCGTGACTAATGAGGGTTATTTGAGTGGATGGTGATGCCCTTTGGCATCTCAAATGCTCCAATCACATTCATGAGACTCATGAATGAAGTTCTCAAGCCTTTTATTAATCATTTTTTAGTTGTTTATCTAGATGACATTATCATTTTCTGTAGAAGTAGAGATGAGCATCTAACACATGTTGAATAGGTCTTGAAGAGGATAGAAGAGGAGAAGTTGAGAATCAACTTGGATAAGTGTGTTTCCTTCCAGGAGGAATTAATATTCCTAGGATTTATGATCTCAAAAGAGAACCTAAAGATGGACCCATCCAAGGTGGAGATAATACTAAACTGGCCAACCCAAAGGAAAGCAAGTGAGGTAAAAATCTTACATGGTCTAGCAATTTTTTATAGGAAGTTTATTAGGGGCTTTAATGATGTATGTGCTCCTATGATAGACACAATAAAAGGGGGTAGAAATTATCAATTTGTATGGACCCATGAAGCTCATAGATCATTTGAATTCTTGAAGAAAAAGGTTGCAGAACAACCTATACTGGTTTTACCATATTTTGACAAAGTATTCACCAATGAGTGTCATGCCACCAATACAGCCATAGGTGGGTTCTTGAGCCAAGAAGATAAGCCAGTAGCCTTCTTTACTAAAAATCTTAATGAAGCTAAACAAAAATATTCTATATATGATCTAGAGATGTATGGAATGGTGTAGTCATTAAGGAAATGAAGGCATTACTTGTTGCCAAAATAATTTTTTGTCTATACTGACAACCATGCCTTAAGCTTCTTAAATAGGGAGGAGAAACTAAGTCATAGGCATATAAAGTGGGTAGAGTATCATCAAGCATATACCTTCACCATAAAGAACAAGAAGGGGGTAGAAAAAAAGGTTGCTAATGCCCTCGGTAGGAGGAACTTGACCATCCAGGAGGTAAGATTGGAGAACATGGGGGTCAACTCAATGAAGGATATGTATGAGTGAGATGAAGGCTTCAAGGAAGCCTATTAGGTATGCAAGGAGATGACTAGAAAATATCACATTTAGTTTGTAGATAATGTGTTTTAGTAAGGATGGATTTTTAAAGGCAGTCAACTATGTATCCCAAGGGGACTAGTCATAGATAACATAATGAAGGAGAAACATTGTAGGGGATTGGCAGACCACTTTGGGCTTGAAAAGACACTTGATCTGATGAAGAGATTCTACTATTTGCCAAAGATTACAACTGATGTTAGAAAGTATGTGGAAATTTGTATGGTGTGTCAAAGAGAAAAATGTATAAGTTTAAATGTAGGTCTCGATACCCCTTTTCCCATCCTTGATAGACCATGATATTTAGTAAGCATGGATTTTATACTTGGACTTCCAAGGACTAGATAGGGGTATGACATTGTATGTGTAGTGGTTGACAAATATAAGAAGGCCCACCTCCTACCTTGCAAAACAATTCATGATGCCTCTCATGTGGCATGGATTTTCTTTAGATAAATTGTGAGGTTACATGGATTTCCCTTATCCATAGTTTATGATAGAGATTAAACATTCCTTGGGAACTTTTGGAGAACTCTTTGGAAGAGGTTGGGAACCAATCCATCTTATTCTTCAACATACCATCCAAAATCGGATGGCGAAACATAGATTTTCAATAGGTCACTTGGGAACCTATTGAGGTGCTTGAAAAAGGATCATGGATCAACTTGGGACTTGGTACTTTCCCAAGTATAATTTTCTCACAATGATGTAGAGAATAGGGGTACAAGACATAGTTGTTAGGAATGGGAACACTGAGAGGGGGGGGGGGTGAATCAGTGTTCACTATATTTTAACTTTTCACTTTAATATTTATGATGAACTCAAATGCTTAAGTATTGAAATAAATATTCATATAAACATGAAACATGAAATCAACACATGACACCAATATGATTACAGGGAAAACCAAATAGGTAAAAACCCCGGTGAGAATTGATACCCACTAATATTTTGTACTAGTGTTTTGTGATCCTTGTTAGAAGATCCTTTACCCTGTTAGGAGTAGCTTTACAATGCTTTAAGTATAGTAGACCTTGTTAAGGGTCAGACCCTATTAGGAGTCTTTTACAATCATCCCTATTAGGGGAGAGGATGCACTATGCAAGAGCTCATTGCTCAAGTGGTGAAGGCTACAACCTTTTGATCTTAGATACACACTATATTTGCAGGATGAACTGTCACTATGACATTGATGCTTTGACCTCTAGCAAAGCTCTAATACATCTTCTAGTGTCTTTACACAATTTTTCTCTACTTATTACAACTCTTTATCAACTTCCATACCGAATACAATGGGTGAACCTTGTATTTATACGCTCATACAAAATACACAATTAGGTCAGCCCTATAACTAATTACAAAAATTGCTTCCAAATGAATTGGTTTAAGCTTTCTTACAATTATACATATAAACATGTTAGAAACCTAAATAAAATGGGTGCATAGCCTTTACAATATTACATTATAACCGCAAACCAAAATACTAACTATCAGCTCCATGCTCTGTTCTCTACTGGCATACACTGGCTGTGCAACTTCAAATGACTATAACTTTCTCATCCTTGTACATCTGATCATGCACTCATAGAATAAGAAAGAATATGTTAGGAATGAATGCTAAATGTTTGACAGCCATTCTATAGTAGTTTTTGTTGCATTCATGACTATGATTGTCATTGATGTCAACATAGTGATTTACTAGAGACTAGCAGAGAAGTAGACAGTGTTTGGATTAACGCACATGTGATATTGTAGTTGGAGCTATGTGATGTTGAGGATATACTCATTGATATGTTATATTTTTATGATTAAGAGTACTGATAGTAATTCATTTATTCATGGAAGTTATGAGCATTTTGGTGGAAGCAGTATTTAGGCAGTGTTCCTGAGTAGCAGTTTGTGGAAATCAGATGATATCTCCTAATCGGGATAGAATCTAGTTTTGTGCAATTAACAGGAAGTTGAAGAAACATTGTTAGTGATTTGGATGATAGAACAAACTTTGAGGTCACATGAGTGAAAAATTATTGTATTTGGAAGCTGACAGTTTTGTGTAATTTTGATGTAGCGTGTGGAAACTTTTATTTTGTAATTGTATGCCAACTCATTTGTAATTACTTTAGTGTGGTATAAAGGAAGGAATGTTTTTCCTTGTTTTAATATGGTTGGATGTGTTGATGTATGCATGAAGTTAAGAAAAGAGCTAATGCAGTTATGAAAGCATATTTGTGAAGGAAGACATGTGAAGTACAAAGATCTGAAATAGAGATTTGGTGAAGCAGAGAGTGCGGTTTGGTACAATAAGGAAGGAGGTACCATATTTTCTATTATTCTATTGAATAATATAGAGATCAATTGGACAATGTGTTCAGTGATCTTTCCATTGAAGCTCTTTGGGTAGTGCGTCCTTCTGTCTTCCATAACTCTTAATAGAGTTAGAATATTTTAATAGGGATTCAAAATCTCCTAACAAAGATTCATATGTACTAAATGTATTTTATAAGAATCCTAATAGAGTCCATCCTTTCATAAGGAATATTCATATTAGTGCATCTTTTGTGGGCATCATTCCCATCATGGTTTACTCTGTGATCAAGAGGTTCCCTAGTCAACATATCTTGTGTCATTGTGTTATTGGTGTATGAATATATTTCTATGGTTGGTAATTATATTGCTTACATGGTTTAATGTTGTTGAAGTTGATAAAAGTTATAATTATTAGATAACTGATTCACCCCCCCTCTTAGTTATCTTGGTGGACTTTACTTTCTAACAATTGGTATCAGGGTGGTAGGTCCTTGAAAAAAAAGTTTAACAGCTTAAGGATATCCATGGAAAATTTTAGAAAAGAAAGCCCTAAGTTTGATGGAGTAAATTTTGATAGCTGGAAAGAAAAGATGAAGACACACCTATTATGTTTAGGACTAGGTTATTGGTTGATTACAAAGAATGATAAGACTATCATTGAAGAGGACAATCTTGAAACATGTACTAGCGATGAGAGAGATCTATTCAGGTGTAACATACTTTCAAGAGAAGCACTTTTGATAGCCCTCCCAAAGAATGAGTACAGTCAGGTAAAATGTTTGAAAAAATATTATGAAATTTGGAAAGCTTTACATTCTACTTTTGAAGGTGATGAACATGCAAAAAGAGTTAGATTACATAATTGGATATGTGCATTTGAAGATATAAGAATGATGGAAGATGAATCTATTAGAAGCTATATTGGTAGAATGTCAAAAATTATTACAGGCATAAAATCTTATGGAGGAACAAAGATAGAGAATGAAGTGATATGGAAAATTTTGAGGAAATTGACTCCTATATTTAAGAAGACAACATAGATGATTAAACAATTTATACCTTGTACTACAAACATTACAAGAGAAACTCTTCTTGGAAGATTAGAAGCAGGAGAGATGAATCTAAGGTAATCAGGAGACTTGCCTAGAATGGAGACAACATCCAGTGCTCTTAGTGTTTTCCCTACTTTGTCAAGAAGCATCAGTGTGAGTGGAGATTATCCTGGTAGTAATAGATCTAGAAATGAAGAAGACAAGAAGATTGAAGAAGGTATTGCCTTGCTTGTGAAGAGAGAACCAGATGGTAAGAAAAATTTTAAATGTTGGACTTGTCAAGAATATGGTCATTTTGCATCTAAGTGTCCTAAGAGAGTTAAAAAATAAAGAAACAGTTTTAAACCTAGAAGATCTAAGGAATGTTACTATGCTAATGATGAAGATCTTGAAACTAGTATAAAGAGAACTCTAAGTGAAAGTCATACGGAGAATAATGATGATATAGGATTTATAGAAATTAAAAAAGAGAATCCTGAAACTGATGTTAAGGAAGAAAAAGCCTTAGTTTCTCAAGTTGAAAAGAAAGCTGATTGGATTATAGACAGTGGTTGTTCACATCATATGGCTAGAGACATGAAAAATTTCATAAAGTTAATGATTATGATGGAGGAGTTGTTAGAGTTGGAAACAATGCACCTTGCTTGACTAAAGGCATAGGATCTATTACTCTTGATGGAAAGACTAATACTGATGACATTTATTTTGTGGATGGATTGAAACATAATCTTTTAAGTGTTGGACAGTTAGTTGATAAGGGATATCAAGTTTGGTTTACTGAGAAAACTTGTGTGATAAAGGATAAAAATGGAAATTTGATTGGAACTAGATCTAGAACTAGAGGTAATGTATTTCAGTTGAATCCTTCTGAGATGACATGTTTGATTACTAAAATTGATGACAGTTGGTTATGGCATAGAATCTTTTGTCATATAAACTTTGACAACATTGTGAAAGTAAGTACTACACTTGCAGTAAGGGATTTTCCTAACATTATGAAGCCTACTAACATGATTTGCAAAGAATGTGTGATGGCTAAATAGAAGATAAGTTCTTTTCCCAGTAAGATGTTTACACTTGTAGAAAAGTTGGACATTGTTCATATAGATTTGAGCGGTCCTACGAGGACTAGAGGATTCTATGGAGAAAGGTATTTTATGATTCTTGTTGATGATTTTACAAGAATGATGTGGATTGCATTTCTTAAAGAAAAGTCTGAAGCATTTGATAAGTTTAAGATCGTTAAGAATAAAATTGAAAATGAATCTAGAATGAAGATTAAATTTTTGAGATCTGATAGAGATGGAGAACTTACTTCTAGAGATTTTAAAACCTTTTGTCAAGAAAATGGCATTAAGAGACAGTTTTCAGCCCATAGGACACTTGAACAAAATGGTATTACAGAAAGAAGAAACAGATCGGTAACTAAAGCAACAAGAGCTATGTTATTTGAGAATGATTTAGCAAAGATATTCTGGAGAGAAGCAGTGAACACAATAGTATATATAATGAATAAAGTACAAATGAGAGAAGACAGAAACAAGACACCCTATGAATTATGGTTTGGACATGCACCCTTAGTTAAGTATTTTAGAATTTTTGGAAGCAAATGTTATATATAGAGAGATGATGATATTGGAAAGTTTGATCCTAGAAGTGATGAAGGTATATTTCTTGGATATTCTTTGAAAAGAAAAGCCTATAGATGTTACAATAAAAGAACTAAGACTATTATTGAGAGCGCAAATGTTAAAGTTGATGAAAAGTTCAAAATTCAGGAAAGAATGCTTGATTATGAATCAGATGAAGAAGCTCATCCTAAACCTAACAATGGATCTACTGAATTATTTTATGAGACTGATAGTGATTTGTTGAATGAAATCCACAATGAAGTCATTGAAGAACCTACACCTGAAGTGAGATCTGAGATAGTGACACCTAACAAGAGTTTATCAAGAAATCATCCTATTGAGAAAATTATTGGAAGCATTAAAAGAGGAGTTCTAACTCAGAATAAGGTACAATAACAGCTATGTTTGATTTCTTAAATTGAACCTAAAACTACTAGTGAAGCTTGTGAAGATGAAAATTAGATTAATGTTATGAAAGAAGAACTTGATTAGATTGAAAAGAACAAGACATTGGAATTGGTCCCAAGACCTAAAGATAAGAATGTTATTGGAACTAAATGGGTATTCAGAAATAAGATGAATGAACAAGGAGAAGTAGTAAGAAAAAAAGAAAGATTGGTATGTAAGGGATACTCACAGAAAGAAGGAATTGACTATGAAGAAACCTTTTCTCTTGTAGCAAGAATTGAAGTAGTAAGAATGTTTTTGGCTTATGCAACTTACAATAAATTCAAAGTATATCAGATGGATGTGAAGTTAGCATTTCTGAATGGATAATTGGAAGAAGAAGTCTACATTGAGCATCCTGAAGGTTTTCCTTTGACTCAAGAAGGAGACATGGTATGTAAACTAAAGACAACTTTATATGGACTAAAGCAAGCACCTAGAACTTGGTATGCAAGATTGGACAAGTATTTGTTAAAGTTGGGATTTACAAAAGGAATAGCTGATAGCAATCTGTACACAAAACAAATTGAAAATGGTTTGTTGATTATAGTTATTTTTATTGATGACATTTTTTTTGGAGGAGAAGATGAAGCTAGTGACAAATTTGCTGATGAAATGAAGACTGAATTTGAAATGAGTATGATTGGTGAAATGAAATACTTTTTGGGATTATAGATAACATAGAACAATGATGGTATCTTTGTAAGTTAGACAAAGTACCTGAATGACTTGTTGAAAATATTTGGAATGGAGAACTGTAAACCAGTTGGAACACCTATGGTAACTAGACATAAATTATCTAGCACAGATGAAACACCGATAGTTGAACAAAAGAAATACATATCAATGATTGGAGGATTGTAGTATTTGGCACATACAAGACCTGATATAGCACATTCAGTTGGAATTGTAGCAAGATTTCAAGCTAAACCTAGAGAATCACATTATGCAGTGGTAAAGAGGATATTGAGATATTTAACAGGCACACTAGACTATGGATTGTGGTATGAAAAATATGATGATTTTACCCTATGTGCATATATAGATGCTGATTGGGGAGGCAATGTTGATGATAAGAAGAGCACCAGTGGTGGAGCATTTTTCCTTGGAGGAAGATTGGTTTCTTGGGTAAGAAAGAAGAAGAATTATATCTCACAGAGCACAGTAGAAGAAGAATATGTAGCAGCAGCAAAAAATTATAACCAGATAATTTGGATGAAGAAAATGTTGAAGGATATTGGAATAAATTTTGTTGAACCTAATGTCATACATTGTGACAACACCAGCACACTTAGTAAGTCTAAGAACCATGTATTACATTCTCAGACAAAACATATAGAGATTAAGTATCATGTTGTAAGAGAGAAAGTTGTTGAGAAAGAAGTTAGACTTGAGTACATAAGTACAAAGGAGTAGATAGAAGATATATTTACAAAGCCTTTTCCTAAGGATACATTTGAGTATATGAGAGGTATGCTTGGGGTTATTCCCCAGCCTACAGGTGAGAAGTGATGTAGTTGGTTGCATTCATCCAATGGTATATGAGCCTTATCTTTCTTCTGGACTAGATGTTGGTTCAGTTAGTTGATAAGGGATATCGAGTTTGGTTTACTGAGAAAACTTGTGTGATAAAGGATAAAGATGGAAATCTGATTGGAACTAGATCTAGAACTAGAGGTAATGTATTTCAATTAAATCCTTTTGAGATGACATGTTTGATTACTAAAATTGATGATAGTTGGTTATGGCATAGAAGGTTTTGTCATATAAACTTTGAGAACATTGTGAAGGTAAGTACTACACTTGCAGTAAGGGATTTGCCTAAAATTAACATGATTTGCAAAGAATGTGTGATGGCTAAATAGAAGAGAAGTTCTTTTCCCAGTAAGAAGTTTACACTTGTAGAAAAGTTGGAGATTATTCATATAGATTTGAGCGGTCCTACGAGGACTAGAGGATTCTATGGAGAAAGGTATTTTATGATTCTTGTTGATGATTTTACAAGAATGATGTGGATTGTACTTCTTAAAGAAAAGTCTAAAGCATTTGATAAGTTTAAGATCATTAAGAATAATGTTGAAAATGAATCTGGAATGAAGATTAAATGTTTGAGATCTGATAGAGGTGGAGAACTTACTTCTAGAGAGTTTAAAACCTTTTGTGAAGAAGATGGCATTAAGAGATAGTTTTCAGCCCCTAGGACACCTGAACAAAATGGTATTGTAGAAAGAAGGAATAGATCAGTAACTGAAGTAGCAAGAGCCATGTTATTTGAGAATGATTTGGTGAAGATATTCTAGAGAGAAGCAATGAACATAATAGTATATACAATGAACAAAGTACAAATCAAAGAAGACATAGACAAGACACCCTATGAATTATGGTTTGGACATGCACCCTTAGTTAAGTATTTTAGAATTTTTGGAAGCAAATGTTATATAAAGAGAGATGATGATATTGGAAAGTTTGATCCTAGAAGTGATGAAGGTATATTTCTTGGATATTCTTTGAAAAGAAAAGCCTATAGATGTTAAAATAAAAGAACTAAGACTATTGTTGAGAGCACAAATGTTAAAGTTGATGAAAAGTTCAAAATTCAGGAAAAAATGCTTGATTATGAATCAAATGAAGAAGCTCATCCTAAACCTAACACTGGATCTACTGAATTATTTTATGAGACTGACAGTGATTTGTTGAATGAAAGCCACAATGAAGTCATTGAAGAACCTACACTTGAAGTAAGATCTAAGACAGTGACACCTAAAAAGAGTTTATCAAGAAATCATCCTATTGAGAAAATTATTGGAAGCATTAAAAGAGGAGTTCTAACTCAGAATAAGGTACAATAACAGTTATGTTTGATTTCTCAAATTGAACCTAAAACTACTAGTGAAGCTTGTGAAGATGAAAATTAGATTAATGTTATGAAAGAAGAACTTGATCAGATTGAAAAGAACAAGGCATGGGAATTGGTCACAAGACCTAAAGACAAGAATGTTATTAGAACTAAATGGGTAGTCAGAAACAAGATGAATGAACAAGGAGAAGTAGTAAGAAAAAAAGCAAGATTGGTATGTAAGGGATACTCACAGAAAGAAGGAATTGACTATGAAGAAACCTTTGCTCCTGTAGCAAGAATTAGAGCAATAAGAATTTTTTTGGTTTATGCAGCTTACAAGAAATTCAAAGTATATCAGATGGATGTGAAGTTAGCATTTCTGAATGGAGAATTGGAAGAAGAAGTCTACATTGAGCAGCTTGAAGGTTTTCCTTTGACTCAAGAAGGAGACATGGTATGCAAACCAAAGACATCTTTATATGGACTAAAGCAAGCACCTAGAACTTGGTATACAAGATTGGACAAGTATTTGTTAAATTTAGGATTTACAAAAGGAACAGCTGATAGCAATCTGTACACAAAACAAATTGAAAATGGTTTGTTGATTATAGTTATTTTTGTTGATGACACTGTTTTTGGAGGAGAAGATGAAGCTAGTGACAAATTTGCCGATGAAATGAAGACTGAATTTGAAATGAGTATGATTGGTGAAATGAAATACTTTTTGGGATTACATATAACACAAAACAATGATGGTATCTTTGTAAGTCATAAAAATTACCTGAATGACTTGTTGAAAATATTTGGAATGGAGAACTATAAACCAGTTGGAATGCCTATGGTAACTGGACATAAATTATCTGACACAGATGAAACACCAATAGTTGAATAGAAGAAATACATATCAATGATTGGAGGATTGTAGTACTTGATGCATACAAGACTTGATATACCACATTCAGTTGGAATTGTAGCAAGATTTCAAGCTAAACCTAGAGAGTCACATTATATAGCGGTAAAGAGGATACTGAGATATTTAAGAGGCACACTAGACTATGGATTATGGTATGAAAAATATGATGATTTTACCCTATGTGCATATACAGATGCTAATTGGGGAGGCAATATTGATGATAAGAAGAGCACCAGTGGTGGAGCTTTTTTCCTTGGAGGAAGATTGGTTTCTTGGCTAAGAAAGAAGAAGAATTGTATCTCATAGAGCACAACAGAAGTAGAATATTTAGTAGCAGAAAACAATTGTAACCAAATAATTTGGATGAAGAAAATGTTGAAGGATATTGGAATAAAGTTTTTTGAACCTGATGTCATACATTGTGACAACACCAGCACACTTAGTAAGTCTAAGAACCTTGTATTACATTCTAAGACAAAACATATAGAGATTAAGTATCATGTTGTAAGAGAGAAAGTTGTTGATAAAGAAGTTAGACTTGAGTACATAAGTATAAAGGAGCAGATAGTAGATATATTTACAAATCCTTTGCCTAAGGATACATTTGAGTATCTGAGAGGTATGCTTGGGGTTATTTTGCAGCCTACAAGTGACAAGTGATGTAGTTGGTTGCATTCATCTAGTGGTATATGAGCCTTATCTTTCTTTTGGACTGGATGTTGGTACTTCCTCTATGGGGGAGTATGTGTATCTAAGCTGAGTCATGAGGACTCTAGTGAATGTAGTTTCTAAATAGTGTCTTTTGACATTGGAGTTTTTGTTGACATAATGATGAGATTCCTATCGTTAATGTCAATGGGGGAGAAGTGTACATGAAAAAAGCCATTTATACTATCTAAAGAAGAAAATGAAGCAATATTTGATTGATGAAGAGGACTTGAAATATTTTCTTGGAGCAACAGTATTGCAATATTGGATTTTTGGAACATTGGATGTTTTTTCATCTATGTTTCCATCAATGCCAATGGGGAAGATTATTAGGAATGAATGATAAATGTTTGGCAACCATTCTAAAGCATTTTTTGTTGCATTCATGACTATGATTGTCATTGATGTCAACACAGTGATTTACTAGAGACTTGCAGAGAACCAGACAGTGTTTGGATTAGCCCATGTGGGATATTGTAGTTGGAGCTATGTGATGTTGAGGATATAATAATTGATATGTTATATGTTTATGATCAAGAGAGTAGATAGTAATCCATTTATTCATGGAAGTTATGATAATTTTGGTGGAAGTAGTATTCAGGCAGTGTTCTTGAGTAGCGGTTTGTGGAAATCAGATGATATCCCCTAATCGGGATGGAATCTAGTTTTGCACAGTTAATAGGAAGTTGAAGAAACATTGTTAGTGATGTGGATGATAGCACAAACTTCAAGGTTTCATGAGTGAATAATTATTGTATTTGGAAGCTGACAATTTTGTGTAATTTTGATGTAGCATGTGGAAACTTTTATTTTGTAATTATATGCCGACTCATTTGTAATTACTTGAGTGTGGTATAAAGGAAGGAATGTTTTTCCTTGTTTTAATATGGTTGGATGTGTTGATGTATGCATGAAGTGAAGAAAAGAGCTAATGCATTTGTGAAAGAGAATTTATGAAGGAAGACATGCAAAGTACAGAGATCTGAAATAGAGATCTGGGGAAGCAGAGAATGCAGTTTGTCATAGTAAGGAAGGAGGTAACATATTTTCTATTATTATGTTGAATAATCTAGAGATCAGTTGGATAGTGTGTTCAATGATATTGCCATTGAAGCTATTTTTGTAGTGGTTCCTTCTATCTTCCATAACTCTTAACAGGGTTAGAATATTTTAACGGGGATTCAAAATCTCCTAACAGGGATTCATATGTGTTGAATGTATTTCATAAGACTCTTAATAGATTCCATTCTTTCACAAGGAATATTCATATTAGTGCATCTTTTGTGGGCATCATTCCCACCGGGGTTTACTCTTTGATCAAGAGGTTTCCTAGTCAACATATCTTGTGTCATTGTGTTATTGTGTATGAATATCTTTCTATGGTTGGTAATTATATTGCTTACATGGTTTAATGTTGTTGAAGTTGATAAAATTTATAATGATCAGATAACTGATTCACCCCCCCCTCTCAGTTATCATGGTGGACTTTACTTTCTAACAAAATGTAGTCTAACCAACTTAACTTTTAGGGCACATACCATAATTCATCCGTACACACATGCACTGATGCTCTAATCTACAAGAACTCTGTACACTATCCAATCTTCAACACTTAACTAAATTCTGATCTTTACATCAAGTGTGCTAACTCCAAACTACTATACGACTTTTTTGCCATAATGAAAACACTATATCTAGTCATATACCTTAGTATAGACAACTTTCTAACAATCTCCCCCTTTTTCATTGATGGCAATAAAGGAATATGGCCAATTTTCTAACTGTCCCTTATCACAAAAAACTTTTGTCTTCTATACATTTTATACTTAATATTATATCTCCCTATAAATATTATACTCCATATTCTATATACAACTCCCCCTTTGACATTAGTGATAAAGGTGTACCCAAAAATTGTATCTACATATACTAACTCAGGGAAAACATCCAGATATGCTATCTTGAGGTTCTGGATCTCCTTCTTCCAAAAAGTTATCAAAGAGTTAACTATCTGGAGATGGGCGCATAAAGCATATTGAAGCTTCTCAATCTTCTTCAAATCTATGCTCGGACCTTAATCATAGGTTATCATGTTGGCATCAATCTCCTTTATGTTCTGATTAAGAATGTCTAGTGAGGGTGCAAGATCATTCCTCAACTAAGTCTATCTAGACCTTATCTTTTCCATTTATTTCTCTACCTTCTCAATTTTTTCCAACTAACCTTGGTAGACATTGTTGCACATGTTCACATCAGTGGATGTGTCTTTCACTAAACTCTTCACCTGCTCAATCATAGCTTCTACCTCTTGTATTTTCTTAAGATGGGCATTAGTAAGCTTATCCTGATCCATGCATTCTACAATGAATTTCCTTCCTTGATCAGCAAATTCTTTTAAAGATACTTATCTTGTCTTGAGTGAATTCATATCTAGTACAATGTTGCTCATCAACTCATTTAATCTCTTCTTCAGGTACTTCTCTTCTGCAACTTTGGATGTAGATTCTTCAAGGTTTGAAAAATCACTTTTGAACTGTGAGATAACTGTACTCACATCATCAACCGAGTGTACCTTATTCACTTTCATGTCTGCAGGCAACAAACTATTTAGTATGCTCACTGATTCCACAAGGAGAGGATTTATCATTACTTGTTTCTCCTTTTCCTTCTCCATAGCTAGGACACTAAACTTAATCAGATCTTCTTCTCTCCATGAGTCCAAAATGGATGTTTCAGGTGTCAAACTTGACATCAATGCTGAGGAGGGAGTGATGGGAGTGCTATCCATCACTTCTAGTTTTACCTTGGCTAGTTCCATAGAAGTTTCATCTTTCTCTTGTTCTTTTTCTTCTTCTTCTTGTTTCTTTTCTTCCTCTTCTATTTTCTCTTCTTCTTTCTCATCTGATATGTTTTCAATCAATACCTCTTCTTGATGAGTGGGAGGTGTGCTGCTGCATAAAATCTCAGCTTCTTGTGTGCTCACAAAAGATTCCTCAAACTTGTCTAATTTTGTGTCAGTGTCCACCATGGCTATCTCCACATTATCAATGATAATGGTGTTGTCTTTGAGTGATTCTGATATGGGTGTAGACTTATTTAACTATGTTTTCACTTCCACTATAGGTGCTAAATCTTGAGGACTTGTAGACTATACCTTGATAGTCTCTGCTACTTTGTCTTTCTTACTAGGTACTTGAGAGATGGGCGCAGACATAGATTTCATGCAATGTTCTAAGAATACCTTCTCAAAGGCCTTCTTTGTTTCCTTAGAGATCAGCTTGTAGTCTTTGTTCATGAGGTGTAGTGTTCTCATCTTTGACCTTAAGTGTGGCTTCACCAAATTCAACAATAGTGACTTTTCTTCAACAGAACATACTGGAAGAGTGGAATCAACAATTTGTTCCCTTATTCTGAAGTCTTCTTTAGTGGCTTGTCTCTTCAAGGTATCCATTATCTCCCATATTTTATCTAGAATTTATGTTTTCAATTCAAGAACTATCTTCTTGAATTTTATCATGTGTTTACCAATCATATCATGTATTTTTTATTTTTCAATCTCATTGTATGTTTCATAAAACTTCCCTACTTGATCAATTCTACCCTCATCAACAATTCTTGTGCTCAATACTTTAAGGCTAGGTCTAAATCATACCTTAGGAGGTGCTTGAATGTTTTTCTTGCTCCTTGTAGCTCACGAGGATGGATGACTAGTGTTGGTTTCTTTATTCCTTTTGACTATTGGCTTATACATCGGAGAAGCATTAGAATCATTGGTTTCTTTGGGTGCAAAAGGAGTGGCATCAGTAATATCCTTCTGACTATCATCTTTTTCAATTTTTATCTTCTTTATCTTAGGATCTTCTTGTTCTTATTCTGTTGTTGTGCTTTTCATTTCCAAATAAATCTTCTCTTCCCTTGCCTTGTCAAGGTCTACTTGAGATACACCATGTATTCTCAAGATCTCTGATGTGACTTTAGCAACCTTTCTTTTTGTTGCTGCACTGTTCAACTTAGCATCTACTTCTCTAGTTTTCTCCTCATATGTTCCCCACCTAGGTTCATTAGGATCTTTGGGGGCTGAAAGTAGTACCTATGCATATGCTTCAAGGACCTATTCTTCTACCTCATAACCAAGTAGATGAATCCACTTAGTTCTTGGCTCAACAACTTCCATACAAGTTGTATCAGTTTCAACCATAAAGCATATTGTATCCTTATACTTTTCCACAATGCCCTCTAGAATCTTGTACCTCATTTTCATCTTAGCTCTAAAGGTCTTCAATTATAATATTACATAATCCCTTAATGTTCTTTCAATGGATGCTTTGTTGGATATATGAGGCATGGTTGGAACAGTCTTGTCTAAATACAAATCTAATATCTTCCCAACAATATGAAGGTACATGTAGATGATTAATGACCCAAACTTGAATATCTTTGTCTTGTCATGTTTGATAGCCTTGATGTTATCAATCAACTATGCACACAAGATCTCACACATGTTGAACTCACAATCTTCCTTTACTAGTCTGATGGCTGCTAGAATAGTGCCCGCAGACACACTATTCACCCTGCTGGTGTGATGAAACTTGTATCCTAGTATCATTGACATCAATTTGATGTCTTCTTGCTCAATCGGCTCAATTTTCATGCTGCACCTATCTCTCCTTGACTTACATGTCTACTCAACTATCTTTCTAACATCCTTTCCCATAGGAAGGACGATGCCTATCCTAGAAAGGCCTATCATCTCATGAATCGAGTTGCTAGTGATTCTTACCAGTACATCACTAATCAAAAACAAATCATCATGAATTCTTCTCAATAATATTTTTATCCATTATGTCTCATAGAATTCATATGCCATAGCATATTCAACAATAGGATGATCATTCCATTTAGCATATTCATCCATGAATGTTTTATCTAGTTTCAACATGGTATCCATGTGCACTATTAGCCTATCCAATCCTATTGGTTCCTTCTTACAATAGATATATGCCCTAATGTCTTCCACATGCATGACACCCATAGGCATGCGAGAGAAAGCTCCTTCTAAATCATCTAGGGTTGACTTGAAAGGATGTTTCTTGAAAACATGTCTCTTCTTCTCAGCAACATCATAAAAAATGGGAGTGGCCATGACTTACTTGTAAACACTTTCCAATTGAACTCCAAGATAATCTAAAGGCTTCTGAATTAGCCCAACGAGCTTAGGGTTTCTACAACCAACCAAATGTACTGCAAATAGTAATAGATCAATCTCCAAGTTTTCACAATAACTCCCAAGGCTCTTTCTACTTTCTATCACTCTAAATTTGAATGTAATGAGCAATCAAATAACTTTCTATGTACTTAAAAGTAAAAATTTTTCCATTAATGCAAGTCACGTAAACTAGGTTGTCACTTCAAAATTTGTAACTTGAGTTCTATTCACAATCAACATGTGTGCTCTAGCACATAGGTACCTTTATACTCCAAAAGATTAAGTCCAAAGGTGCATACTCTAAGGATGAGTATACCAACCACACAGGGGTCTAGAGCTAAATTAGCTCCCCCTATGACCCCGAGGGCCATTCATCCAGATGTAGAGGGTGCATCCATTGCAGGTGCATCCAATACATTCTCATCAGTCTTGTCCTTCTTTTTCTCTAACCAAATCATACTCACATCATCTGAGGCTTTGACAAAATTAACTTCTCCTACGGGATCCAAAATTGGTTCTTCGACCTTTTTAGGGCTTTCCTAACCTTGCGTCCTTGATCTACAGAACCTTGAGATATGTCTAGCCTTTTTACAAGAGTGACAAATGACTGGAGGTCTTATATTCCTTGGCGCATTGACATGAGTCACCATTCTACATTGTTTTTTTGTGTGACCATTATAGTTACATATCTGGCATGTAACATTATGAGAACTTCTTACATTTGTTAGATTCTGATTTCTGAGATCTTGATGAATCCTATTCTTCTTACTAGTCTTCAAATTTGATAGCTCTATGACCAAATTTATTGCATAAATAACAGTAACCATTAAATGATCTTACCTTTGTATAGTTCCTTGCAATGTGTCCATGCTTGTTACATGCAAAACAAGTGTGTTCTACTTGCTTGCGCTCATTCTTAGGTGGTCCACCATTATCTTTGGTTTGATCTTCAGTCTTTTTAGCATCAGTATAGTTCTTTTATGAATCCTTTCTTGCTCACATATTGTCAATCTGATTTTGTGCTTCATTATATCCAATACAACTGGTGTCTCCCTTTTCTCTTCTTGCATATAACTAAGATTCTACCAAATCTGAACTGGTGTGTAATTTTTCAATATGATTCTTTGCTTCTTTCAATTCAAACTCCAAGCTTTCTTTGCTATTTCTTAGCTCCAAGATTTCCATGTTAGCTTGCCTTAGTTCTTCATTCAGTTGAAGGTTCTCTTTGATCTATTCATCATAGACTTTTTGATTATTAGTCAACTTATCATCAAACTCTTCAAGTTGTTCTTTTAACGATTTATTTTCTTCATTCAGCTTCTTGACCATTGTCCCTAGATCATTGGCAGAGCATTCTTTCAAATCTTTCCTTATCTTTTTGATGACTAATTGAGCATCACTGAGTTTATCCTTTAGTTCTTCAGATTCTCTTTCTGACTTGTCTAGGTCTTCAAGAGAAGCTTCAAGATTTCTTTTCAGATGTTTCATTTCTTCTTTGTCCATGATCTCCTCAAGTGGTTAAAATTATTTTCTGAGGACTAGAGCTCTGATACCAATTGTTAGGAATGGGAACACTAAGAGGGGGGGGAGGGGGTGAATCAGTGTTCACCGTATTTTAAATTTTCACTTTAATCTTTATTCTGAACTTAAATGCTTAAGTACTGAAATAAACATTCATATAAACATGAAACATGAAATCAACACATGACACCAATATGATTATGGGGAAACCCAAATAGGTAAAAACCCCGATGGGAATTGATACCCACTAATATTCTGCACGAGTGTTTTATGATCCTTCTTAGAAGATCCTTTACCCTGTTAGGAGTAGCTTTACAATGCTTTAAGTATAGTAGACCTTGTTAAGGTTTGGACCCTATTAGGAGTCTTTTACAATCATCCCTGTTAGGGGAGAGGAAACACTATCCAAGAGCTCACTGCTCAAGTGGTGAAGGCTACAACCTTTTGATCTCAGATACACACTATATCTATAGGATGAACTTTTACTGTGACACTGCTTGTCAGATCAGTTCCTTTGATGCGTTGATGCTTTGACCTCTATCAAAGCTCTAATACATCTTCTAGTGTCTTTGTACACTTCTTCTCTACTTATTACAACTCTCTATCAACTTCCATACCGAATACAATGGGTGCACCTTGTATTTATACACTCATACAAAATACACAATTAGGTCGGCCCTATAACTAATTACAAACAATGCTTCTAAATGGATTGGTTTAAGCATGATTATAATTATACATATAAACATGTCAGCAACCTAAATACAATGGGTGCATAGCCTTTACAATATTATATTATAACCACAAACCAAAATACTAATTGTTGGCTCCATGCTCTATTCTCTACTGGCATACACTAGCTATGAAACTTCAAATGACTATAACTTTCTCATCCTTGCACATTTGATTATGCGCTCATATTCTAAGCAAGAATATATTCTAACCAACTTAACTTCTAGGGTGCATACCATAATTCATCTGTACACACATGCGCTAATGCTCTGAGCTGTAGGAACTTTGTACACTGTCCAGTCTTCAACACTTAACCAAATTCTGATCTTTACATCAAGTATGCTGACTCCAAACTACTATATGAATTTGTTGCCATAATGAAAACACTATATCTAGTCATATACCTCAGTATAGAAAACTTTCCAATAATAGTTCCTTTTAGATTGTTTATGGGACACATACTAGGGGTGTCTTAGAGTTGAGAGAAGTGAACTCCTTAGAGAGGAGTAGTGCATAATCATATAAATTTGTAGAATTCATGAGAGACAAACACCAAGAGGTGAGAAGTAGATTGGAGAAGACATCAGAGAAGTACAAAGATGTAGCTAAGAGGAAGAGGAGAGGCTTACAGTTTGTAGTGGAAAATTTGGAGATGATTCATCTCAAAAAAGAGAGACTCCCCAAAGGGAAGCATGCCAAACTTATGATGAGGAAGATAGGACCCTTCAACATCTTGTAGAAGTATGGCACAAAGTCTTACAAAATTGATTTTCCACTAGACATTGGTTTGTCTAATACTTTCAATGTATCTTATATCTATTCCTATAAGGTCGATCCCTAATGTGTTTGATGCAGGTGAAGATGAAGCATCCAAGGAGGAAGTACTCAATAGACTTCCTAGAACACCATAACTAGAGAGGAAGAACATTTGAGGATGTAACTTGGTTGATAGAGATAGCTATTTAGAAGTTGGGGTTCAAAGTTCTAGATTTACCAACTCAAGAGACTTGAGTTTTATTGGCCAAGGGAGTAGGGTGCAGGGAACCTAAGACATCTCCATGGAACCAAAAGATGGATTGGATAGGATTGGGATCCATTTGGATCAAGAATTTTAATACAGACCATTTGTAAGGTCAATTGGATCTAAGGTGAAGTTATGAACCTAGATACCAAATTGAACCAAAGGTCTTAGATAAGAACAATAGGTGATCTAGGAAGGAATTAGGTGGAATTGGTCTTAGAGTGGATAGATTTGATCCATTTGTGGGTTAGATAGGTCTTTTAGGAGCCTTGGGATCAAAATCAAATTGTTTTTATGCAACATTTAAAAGTTGCTCAATAATTTTTGAAAAGTTGCTTGACAACTTTTGAAAAGTTGCTTGACAACTTTTGAAAAGTTGCCCAAAAGTTGTAAAATGATTCATAACCATTTGAAAATTGGTAATATCCATTGGTATGATCCTATTTAGGCATTAGGAGGACATACATCTAGTGGGGATTTTAGATTGGATGAAGGCTTGAAGAAAATAAAGATTTAACCCCGATTTTTTGGAAAAATCTTTACGTTTATGCATGGTATGCTCCAGTACGAACATGAGATGATATGAAATTATAATTTTTTAACATTGAAGGTTGTTTTTGGAAAAAATATTTTGTTTTGAAGTGATTTGAATCACTTTTTGTAATATATCCTCATTTTAGTATTGACAAGCCTGTGAAACCCTGAATTTGAGGGTTTGGAAGAAATGAACCTCTAACTTGCATCTCCACCATAGGATTCTCATGGAACTATGGGAAATGAAATTTAGGGGATCTTTCTCAAAGATCCTAGAGACTTAGGTAAAGGAGGGTTGGTTGACCATGTTTCCAAATCGGCCCTAGGCTAAACATCTCTATGCGTTTAGCCAAGAAATGAAGAAGAAGTGGAGGCAGTCAAATATTAGGATTGAATTGACTTGGTGAATGGGGGATTTTGTTCATTTTAGGATTTTTGAAGAGTTCTAAGGACTTGGGGAGATTCTAGGAACCCATCCTTTTATACTTGCTTTGTTATCCATGCCTAGTCTGACCAATTAGGCCTGTGAACCTAGTAGGTTTTGAGGGGTACTGGATTAGATCCTGAACAAGATCCTTTGGAATCCTTTGGAGATTCTAAAATGGTATCCAAATATGAAGGGTGTTCATCAGGTAGTTTAGGGATTTTGAGAGCAAGTCACCAAAAACCAGTCAGTTAGAGCTAGTAGAGATCTTGACCAGTAGTGAGAAAATTGAGTTGTGAGTATTGGAGGACTCAATTAGGGGTTGTGTCTCATTTTTTTAGGACCCTAGAGGCTATCTCTAATAATTTTTGGAGGTTCCTAGTGGAGTCGGATAGTTTCCCTATTTTTGGATCATGTATGGATTGATTCCTCAAGGAGTAAGACTAAGGATAACCATAGAAATTGGTTATAGGTGTCTAAAAGGTAAGTTAGACCCTGATTTGAATTAGTGGTTGTAGACTCTACATAATTATACAACAGTACTAATAGCTTTTCTCTAGTATATCTATGCAACATCCTTTTCAATCATTAGTATTCTAACACAATCAAAAATTGATCTATTCCTCCTTTCAGCAATCCCATTCTGTTGTGGTGTCCTTGGTGCAAAAAAATATCTCTTAATTCCATGGTCATTAAAAAAATTAGTGAAATCATCAGAAATAAACTCGCCACCTCTATCTGATCTCAAGCATTTTAGTTCTTTACCACTTTCTTTTTCCACTTTAGCTTAAAACCATTCAAACATCTTAAAAGCTTCATATTTTTCTTTCAAGAAAATGACAGTCATCATTCTAGAGTAGTCATCAACAAAAAAGATAAAATATTTGTCTCCATAATAACTCTGAGTTCTCATAGGACCACACAATTCAATTTGAACCAAATCCAAGATAACATTATATGAATATATTTTTCTCTTAAAACTAGATTTTGACATTTTTCCCATTTGAAACTATTTTCACATGACATGGTTAGGTTTAGATAAGCTCGGTAAACATTTAATTCTCCTTTTCTTACCGATCTTACCATGTTATCAAAATTTACATGACATAACCTTTTGTGCCATAACCACACATCTTCAGTTCTAGCCAATAAACAAGAAATTTTAGCATTATCAAGATAAAATAGATTACCTTTAGATTGTTCACCAGTACTAACCAACTTTCTAGTTTTACCATATATTTTACCTTTCTATTCTCAAATGCAACTCGGTGACCTATGTTATTTAGCTATGCTACAATCAACAAATTATAATTAAGTCCCTTCACCCAATATGCATTCTCACATCTGATCTTATTATTCAACAATATAGACCCTTTTCTTTTTACTAGACAAGGTGTATCATTTCCCATTTTAATAGATCCACCATTATAATGTTCAAGGTATTCAAATTTTTCTTCATCATCAGTCATATGATGTGTACAACCACTATCAATGATCCAAGTATCATTCTTCCTAACTTTAGAAATAATTGTTGTTTCAACATACCTTTCTTCTTATGAATCATCTTTCAAAGCTATAAATATCACCTCAATGTCTTCATCAGTGTCGGTGTCGGTGTCATCATTATCATTTTCAATAAGGTAACATTCCTTCTTGCCTTTTTCTTTGTAATCTTGGTTACTTCTTCTCTCATACTGTCGGTTACCTCTATGTTATTAGTTATCTCTTTTGTCAGACTTCCTTTCACTAGATCTCTCATTTTTTTTGTTATCTTCCTTCCTATTAGGACATCTAGCTACAATATGGCCAATTTATTTACAATTAAAACATACCAAAGGTAATTTTCCTCTATATCTTCATTTACCTTTCTGCAGTCTTCTAGAAATCAATGCTTCAAGATCATCAAGTTCATCCTCATCACTTTCATTATCACTCTTATTTCTTATCATGTGTTTGCTACTTGATTTACCAATATTCAGAGATGACATAAATGCAGATTGAATAGTAGGAACAACACTATTATCAAAGTTATTCAACTCATATACAATAAGTCTATCGATTAGACTATCAAGTGTAATATGATTTCCTAGAGCTAATCTCATCTCATGAATTGCAAAAACTCTAATAACATATACAGGTAAATTTTTTTTGATAATTTTACTTACAATAGTGTCTTCTTCAATAATACCTCTTTCTCCTTGAATAGCATTCACAATGTCCTTGACTCAGTTGTTGTACTATGATATGTTTTCTCCTTCTTTCATTTTCATTTCATCAAAATTTCATGTAAGACTTTTGGCTTTAGCCCTTAGCACATTCGCATCTCCTCCGTGAACTTGTGCAAGCTTATCCCACATCTATTTAGCAGAAGTACATGTCTTGATATCTTCAAATTCAACATCTGATAAGGAAGCATCAAGCTCTATCATTATAGTATTGTGTTCATGTCTTTCTCTAATTTGATCAACAATTAAAGGTGATGACCTAAAACTGATTGAATATCTTGATGAACTAAAGAGATAGTGATTATAGGTCACCGAGCTATTAAAGTGATATGCAAGATGATTAAATCAGTCAATATGTTGTCATTTATGTCAACTAGTTTTTGACTATACTTATCATGATAGTTACAAACATCTGAACATTTGTAGAAGGAAGAAATGGTGAAGAAATGAGATATCTACATAAGGACAAGATGGATATGATAGATAAGGATAAGGTATATATTGGGTAACTTATTGATGAGTCTATGGAATTATATTGTTGACTTGAGCATGTTACATTATTCTATTATGAAGATGAGATTAGAATTGAACAAGTTAATGTGGTTGGTAATTGAAGATTTCTGTATACACCAAGTCAGTCTCATGTTTACCGAGTGATAGTATAACCGAGTTAGTTATCACTGGTGCATTCAATATTAACTGAGTATGGATGAAAGCATTGAATGTTATAACAAATGACTGAAACTGATGAGCTGGAAGTTGCTTATGATTTCGAGGTAAGAGATGAATTTTTTTACAAGATCCATGGTTGACAAAATTCAGAGATGATCAAAGGGAAGAAAATAAAATGTGGTATTGACACATCTGCCGAGGAAGTTTGAAGTAGAAAAATGGACGGAGATTAAGAGGAAAAATCTAAAGGATGATATGAAAATATTTTACATGTCTATATAAGAGACATGGAATTCATTGTTGAATTATGTGGGATAAATAGAGATTGCAAAAGATTTCATGTGAAGACATTTTTCATGCATTCCTGATCAAATTGGTTATAGACAAAACTGAGTTGAACTACAGGCATAATCGAGTGTCAGAGATGTATATACACCAAGTGAAGTAAGTTGAAGGATAAGATGAAGTGAATTGATTATTGATCAGAAGATTTTTTATGAGCTTAGCATAGATTTAAATACTTGAAATTGAGTTGTATTTGAATTATATCACTACGATATCAGTTTAACCATTTTTACAACAAAATCTCTTAATCGAGTGGACTTAATAGTATTTTTGTATTTCCATATGACATTCAAGGAATGTTAATTTTTATCTTGTTGAACCCATAGTGAATGTTGGTCAAAAGTTAACTATTAGTGATAAATCCTCTAACCAGGTCACACCTAACAGTGTTCATTGTAACCTTTAACAGGGTTGGCTCCTAACTGAGCTCACTTCAGAAGAGTGAAATGTTTTGGGTTACCAGTCTCAGGTGGTTTTTCCCTTAGTAAACACCAACACATTTAGTATTAACTAAGTATGGATGAAAAAATTTAATGTTATAACAACTGACTGAAACTAATGAGTTGGAAGTTGCTTATGATTTTGAGGTAAGAGATGAAGTTTGTTACAAGATCCATGACTGACAAAATTTAGAGATGATCGAAGGGAAGAAAATGAAATGTGTTATTGACACATCTATCGAGGAAGTTTGAAGTGGAAAAATGGATGAAGGAGATTAAGAGGCAAAATCTAATAGTTGATATGAAAATGGTTCACACATATATATATAAGAGACATATAATTCATTGTTGAATTATACCAGATGAATAGAGACTGTATAAGATTTTGCATGGAGACATTTTTCATGCATTCTTGATCAAACTGGTTATAGACAGAACCGAGCTAAACTATAGGCATAACTGAGTGTCAGAGATATATATACACCGAGTGAAGTAAGTTGAAGGATATGATGAAGTGAATTGATTATTGATCAAAAGAGTTTTAATGATCTTAGCATAGATCTAAATACTTGCAAATTGAGTTGTATTTGAATTAGATCACTACTATATCAATTTAACCATTGTTACAAAAAATCCTCTTAACCGAGTGGACTTAACAATCTTTTTGTATTTTCATATGACATTCAAGGAATGTTAATTGTTATCTTGTGGACCCCATAATGAATGTTGGTCAAAAGTTAACTGTTAGTGATAAATCCTCTAACCAGGTCACACCTAACAGTGTGCATTGTAACCTTTAACAGGGTTGGCTCCTAACCGAGCTCACTTCAGAAGAGTGAAATATTTTGGGTTACTAGTCCCAGGTGGTTTTTCCCTTAGCAAGGTTTCCACGTTAAATGTTTGTGTTATGTGTTATTTGTTATGATTGTTTTTCTATCATACTTTTCATATTGCATATTTGATTGATCGGTAAAAATAGTTTTGGAAATTACTGGTATTCAGTAAATGAACAGAAAGCTAGATATATTATCTTATTGAGTTATTTGATTTGTTGAGAAAGTTTTGATAAGTACATTTGAGAGTTTGGGACTGTAGGATAATTGATTTAACTAATTAACCCCCCTCTCAGTTATTTAATAATTGGTATCAGAGCACATTGGTTTCTTGGAGGAAAGTTTCAAGGACTTGAGAAAAAGATCACAAGATGTATAAAAGAGATGTGCCTAAGATGAACAAAGATAACTTCTCGACATGGCAAAGCAGGATGAGACTGCATATATCTGGAATTGGAGAATCCGCTCTTCATCTCCTAGATAATGGCTACATACTGTACTTGGATTAGTACCTTCATAGGGTTAGTATCATCAATAACTCAAAATAACAATTAAATTACCACAACTAGATATCTAATTAAGCAAAAATAAAGATGATTGAGCACTCTATGACTCTCTAATCAGGGATGCTAATGAAGAGCTCTCAACAAGCTTCCATTAGTGACAGTCCTAATATGAGAAAGTATGATAAAACAAGCTAAAACAAGTTAATTCCAAATGAAATAGACTAATTATCTCCTAGATTTTCCTTTCTAGCTTAAAATTGCAAGAGCTTTGATGCTATTAGAATAATTATGGATGTTTATTTCTTGAATTATGCCTTTCTTTTATAGATTTTGGAAAGGGTAGGGGGTGGAGTTGATTTGATCATGGTTTGATTAGGGTTAAGTCCATGATTCCACCTTTGGAGACCATTTAAATATTTTTTCCTCAAAGCTTGGGACAAGAGGACAAAATGAGTGGACAAGATTCTTTCTCCCTATGGGTGGTGGAGATTCGATGTGAGATTCATCTATGTGAGCTTGGTTCTCAAATCCTATTGGTTGATGCATTTTCCTCCCATTTGCTAGTTGAGGGAAAATAAGATTTAGTTAATTAAATTTAATTAATATGTTTAGCCATGTGTACCCCTTGAATGGGTTGATTTTATTTAAATGAACTATGCAGTTAATTAGATTAATTGCATAATTTATTGATTTATCATGATTTATTTGATTTAAATTAATTTTATGGATTTTAATTTTTAATTAAATTTGAATTATGGCTTGATTTCAATTTAGCTTTGATTTTAACTTGATTTGATTTTAGTGCATTGATTTTTGCCTTAGTTGCTCACTTAATTGATCTTGTCCATTTTCAAGTGATTACACATACAACCGACTATTGGACCTTTGATAGTTGATCGGCTAAGAGACAGACATGAACACAATATAACAATGATAGAGATTGTTGGTGCTCTATCTGATGCAAAATTTGAAGATATAAAAGCATGCACTATAAGGAAAGAAATGTGGGACAAACTTGCACTATTTTATGGTGGAGATGTAAATGTGATGAGAGATAGAGCTGAAATTCTAAGAGGTAGATTTGATGATATGAAGATGAAAGAAGGTGAAAGCTATTGGCAAGTTGATTATACTGAAGTATATGACTATATTTAGTGTTTTCATTATGGAAACAAAGTCATATGAAGTTTTAGAGTTAGCGCATAATGTAGAAGATCATAAATATGGCTAAGTATGGAAGACTAAACAGATAACAGAGCACCAGGTGAATAGAGCATCAACGCACATGTGTATGACCAACTTATGGTATGTGCCCTTGAAGATAAGCTTATTGATATGTAATCATGCTAAGTCTAAGAGCACATGATCAGATGAGTCAGTATGATGAAGATAAAACCAGTTGAAGAGTCACAGTCAGTAAGTGTTAGAACAAAACAAAGTACATGGCTGACTGTTTATATTTTGATTAGCGCTTGTAATATTGTTTTGTAAAGGCTATGCACCTATTGTATTTAGGTCATAGACATGTTAATATGAATATATGTAAACACACTTGAGCCAATTCAATTGGAAGCGGTGTATGTAATTATTTATAGGCCCACTTGATGAAGATTTTTGTATGCGCATATGAATAAGACATGCACCCTTGTAATTAAATATGGTATGAGATATAGAAATCAGTAAGAACAGAGAAGAGGTATATGAAGAGAAGATAATATGTTGTAGTTATTTACAAGAGGCTAAAGCATAAGCACACAAAATGAGCTGATCATACAAGAAGTGTCACAACAATAGTTCACCTTGCAGATATAGTGTGTATCTAAGATCCAGAAGGTTGTAGCCTTCACCACTTGAGCAGTGAGCTATCGGAAAGTGTGTCCCCACCCCTAAAAAGGTTAATTGTAAAAGACTCCTAATAGGGTCCAACCCTTGACCAGGTCACTGTACTAAAATAATTGTAAAGAACAACTCCTAACAGGGTTGCAAGATCTTCTAAAAGGGATCATAAAACACTAGTGCAGTTCTTAGTGGGTGTCAATTACCACTGGGGTTTTTACCTATTTGGGTTTCCCTGTAATCATATTTGGTGTTATGTGTTGTGGTTGTTTATCTTACTTGCATTGATATTCATTTAAGTACATAAGCATCTAAGTTAAGATTCATGAGTAAAGAAAAAGTATTAATATATAGAACATTGATTCACCCCCCCTCTCTCAATGTTTCCATTCCTAAAAATTGGTATCAGAGCTTTGGTCCTCTGAAGATAACTATAACCACTTGAGGAGATCATGGATAAGGGAGAAATGAAACATATGAAAAAGAATCTTGAAGCAGCTCTTGAAGACCTTGACAAATCCGAAAAAGAAATTGAAGAACTAAAAGAAAAGGTTAGTGATTCTCATGCAATCATCAAAAAACTAAGAAAAGATTTGAAAGATTGTGTTGGTACTCTAAAAAATCTAGATGGTTTTGAGCCCATAATTAGAGATTTTTCCTAAGGAAAAGTTCAGTGCTTCAAAGGAACAGTTTAAAAAGACCTAAGTTCAAGTGCATACAAAGGAAGGACCTGCTGAATTTCATGGCATAGTGCTTGAGACATGTGTTCTTCGAATTTCATTTGGTATTTACAATTGGTCACAAATTTTAGAACTCAGTTCGAACAAGTTTCAAAGATACCCATTTGAAGGGCTTTCTGCAAATTAACACTTTGCATTCTATCCAGTTTCACTGAATGGCCTACTTCAGGGGCTTGCATCTAACACCTAGTTAGTGGTCATGATGAAAGGAATGTGGTGTCATATTGTAATCATGAAAAAGTGCTACTATAGAAATTTTTAGGCCATGATGAATCTATTTGGGTGATTTGCCAATCTGATTCCATTTGAAGTTTCTAACATTCTAATGAAAATTAGTTGCACAGTTTAGTCAGAGGCCCTGTTCGAATGAGTGCATTAAGTGCCATGTGATTGATAGTAATGCACTGATAGTTGCATCATGTTTTAGGCATGGGAATGAGTCATCTTGCTGATTTTCAGCCCCCCATACACCTGTTTGACATGTTTGCTAGAGCCATTCAGCTTGCAGATTGCTAAGTTTCTTCAACAATGCATAGTTCAGTTTTCTGAGTGGCTACTTTAGGGCCTTGCCATTTGCACTGAGCTCAGGGTCAAGCATAATTGAAGGTTTTTCTATAATTTAGACATCAAAGTTATTCTTCATGATAAGTTTCAGACTATGATGAATCCGCTTGATCAGATTCCTTGATCAATTCCAAATGTAATTTCTATGTATTTGATTGTTTTCAGTTCAGATTGTTCCAAGTGGTCAACTTTGGAGATTAATAGTTGATAATCGGTTGATCACTCAAAGAATCTAATCATAGAATTTTTTTATACATATAATAGAGATTTCTTACCCAAGGTTTCATGTTATGAAGGTTTCGTTTAACAAGTTTGCAAGGTCAGACAAAAAAGGGTTTTACAATGATGAAAGTGCGGACACAATAATTGTACAAAGTAACTGTTTTCAGAAATTCATAGCTTTTGAACGGATGATCATCTCCAATTGAGGATTCTTTTTTTGTGATCTTTTTTTATTATTCTTTTGATGCATCCAGTGGCTCATCTCCAATTCACCATTTGATATTTTTCATCCATTTCTTTCCGAGGCAGTCGGTTGTGATCTCAGTTTATAAGTTGCTAGCATTTCTGAATAGGCATTTTCAACTTTTAAAATCTCTTGCCTTGTTCTTTTTTTGGTGAATCCTTTTGGCAGGATATTTCTCTATGGTACAAAATTTGTACTCGCCAACTTTTAGCTTCTAGTGTTTAGTTTTGCTCAGTGTTTTTAAAAGGTGACTGGAGGTGTTTTATTCAAACTTGCCAACTGGCAAAACGGTAAAATTTGAATTTTTTAAAGGTGTCTGGTTAATCTGATGCAATCTAGTTGCAAGTGCAAGTTATTTTGAATGAATTCAGGGCCAGTTGTTTGAAATCGAAAAAAATTTAGGCCAGACCCGCTTGGGGCCCGACCTACCTTGTATTTTAAAGGCCATTCCATCTTCATTTTTTGCAATTGAGAATGATCTTTTTAATAAAGGAAGGTTTGAAAGAAAATAAACTTGTTTTATCTTTTCAAATTTGAAGCTTTGAGAGCACCAACAGTATATTGATACCCTTTACTACAGATCAGGCTTTTACAAATGAACACATCATGGTGTCGTTTCATTTTCTATCTCAGATTTCAAGGGTAAATAATAGACCGGCCATAAGATCTTCCTTGAAGAACACTAACATAAGTATGGATAATTACCAAGGCTTATAATCTGGGGAGATTTCTTTGTGAGCGCTATGACGAAGGATTTCTTTTTCTTACATAAAAAGAAGAAATTTATGACAAAAAATATGATGAAATATGTGTGAGTAATCCAGTAAAACAAAATGGGAAAAGTTCTAACGTCAAAGAAGGTGCATTGCCTCAAGATACTTCATCTCATATTTGAGCTCTTTCAATTAGCATGACACAATCATTAGATGTGTTGACTGGTTTGGATGATTCAATACAAGTGGCAGTGCCAAATATGTTTGGGGGTGATAGAAAATATGATTAATCAATCTGAGGAAGAAAAATAGTAGAAGTTAGAAGACATACACCATGTATTTGAGGTGTTTCTTTCTCTCCCATATGCACCAGAAAAGTAAGTTGAAGCTGCACACATTTTTGAGATGCCACATACACCATAAGCTGAATTGCGCACCTTGTTTTCATCCTTGTGCACACCACTGAAGGCTGCCAATGCGTGCCATCTGAAACCTTATATGCACCTAGTATGGAGGTGCCAAGGTAGGAGATTGAGGGCATTTCATGATGTGTTGGATGCACCAATGGTGTGCATTCTCTTTAGGGAGTTGTGCGTATGCCCCTCTTTTGAGAACTATGCACCCTTAGTGTGTGATACTTAGTATATACGCACTCCACTTTGGGAGTTGCGTGTGCAAATTGATAGGGGCAGGATGTGACAATAAGAAAGGTAGCCAGGGGAAATAAAGAATGTTGCGCATGCAAGGAGTAGTTGAATTTTTCATAGGATGGGCTTGTGAGAAGCTCCAGCAAAATATATCCCCTCCCATTTCATTTGTTGAATGTGGGTTCTTCAGGGCAATGTGGGTTTTGGATCCTTGCAGCCACACTTAGCCATGTCTTCCTCTTTTGTGGAAAAGGAGTGTGGTTACAAGTAAGGGCAAGCCTCAAAGATAAAGGTGTGGATGTGCATACCTATTTGCCAAGCTGGGTGCATCATTTGATGAAGACAATCAGAATGCCCTGTAGAGAACGCCATCTATTGTAAGGCTCGAACATAAGAAACACAGAAGGCACAAGTCATTTGGGAAGAGATGAAGTCACATGGAGTGTGCATAGACTCTCAAGGCATGGAGACCATGGTGGATCTTGCAAGTGCCAGAGAATAATTGGGAGTGTTTGCAGGGTCAGGTATGGGGGAGTGGCCAGAAGTAAAGGAAAAGTTAGGGGGTTGTTTGATATCTTTATCCCACATACGCCAAAAATTTGAATACATAAGTGTTTAAAACAAAGAAAGCTTGGATGAATGGTAAAGTGATGGGGAAGGAGGAGGACATGCATGTGGGCCTGGCTAATGCATGCTAGTAGGGCACACATTAAGAGATAAATTTTGAACACAGATATTATTAAAACCAAAGACTTTAGTCCCACATTCACGGTGGGTAGGAGAAATAAGAAGTTTATAAGGAAAACCCCACAATATGTTAGTGTCTCAAACAGATGCCCAATTGGAGGGCTCTCTCATTCATGCGCATGAACTGAGATAGGTGATAGTTGGATGTTGACAAGGATTATGGGCCCCACATGTGGTGCAGGTAAGAGATTTTTGACAGTGTGCAGTGCTGACTTCCTCGGGATATGTGCCAAGAGATCGATGGATGTCATTATAGCGCGATGAGGAAGGTGCTCAACTAATAAAATTGTGGATTAGTGATAGGATGACATGTGTCATATGATGACATCAGCATCCAGGTGAATCAATGAACCAGTGAGAACATTACACTTGGCAAAGGACAGTGATAGGGCGATGATGAAGCAGAGGATGCACAGTTGGTCGGCCACCTCAGGTTGCATGTAGATCTGACAGTTGGCGCTATACTGCTAAGATGAAGGTGCTCGCTAGTTAACCTTAGCACTTCAGTGATGTGATGACATGTGTCTCAAGGCCAGCCAACTGGAGAATGCCATGTGGCAGGCGTTGTGCTGACAAGTTTGACATGGAGATAAGATGAATCAACTGGTAAATTAGGTGGTGCCATGTGGCATGTGGGTCCACTTTGACTTTCAAAGTGTGTAGAAAACATTTAAAATGAATTTGTAAAGTTTCAACTATATCATAAATTCAAAAAATTTAATGTTGTAGGCTGCTCATGAAAAATGATGTCTGGGGCTTAATTTTTATCCAAATATACAAGTATTATATGTTTTCAGAATCGGCGCGGAACGAGGAATCGAATGGCAATGTTAAAAATTAGATTCAACAAATTTGGTGAGAGTAGTAGTGGACTGTGTAATCTGAGGTAAAATTTGGGTAAAGATGTAGATATTTTTTAAAGATATGTTCTGGAATGAAATGATATCAAATTTGTTTAAGATATTTTAGTTAGTCTTAGGGTTGGCTGAGTTGCCCTAAAAATGCCCTAAATGGTCCTAAGCTTGTTGCAATCCTATATCTAGATTTCCAAGACCATTTACAAAGGCTGCTCATTTTTTGGTTCACAAGGTCATATCTTGAACCTTTAGTCAAGGAGTAGGACATATTCAGTCCATTTTGTATTAGGATAAAGTAGAAAGTTGCATATTTCTTGCATATTGTTTCAGTGGCTTTGAATCTTGAAGCAAGGTGTATGTAGAGGTTTAGATCCTCATTCTTAATTAAAGTTTTCAGTTCCATTTCTCTCCATCTATGTCAAGTTTTATGGGTTTTGAATGTTTTGATTCTTTGTATGGAGTTTATCTATGCATGTGTTATTTTTCTTTAGTTCTAGTTGCAATCAGATTAAAATATGCTCTAGATGATACACAAGTTCATAGGGTTTGCACAAGGATTTCTATAAGCAGTATGGTTCTGAGTACTTGTATTTATGACTTGGGTCTATGATGAAGTAATAGTAATTAGTCTCTGTATTCTGTAGTGTACTAGATGATTTTCCCAATGGATAAGGCATTGATCTGAAACAAGTAAACTCTATCTTGATACATGCCTGGTTGGGATGTGTTGTATTTTGCAAAAGTTAAATCAAATCCTTTCAATCCTCTAAGTTTTGTATATTTAGGCCTCAATTATTTCTTAGCAATGGAGAGTCAATGAATGACTAGTTATCATTTAGTACTTTCTTGCTATTATCTTCTTTGTTCAATCTAGTCCTGGTGTTGTAAAGAAGTGTTCTATTATACTGGATTAGGTGCACCCACCTTGGTTCTGCAAAGCTAGAAGTGTAGAGGGCAGTCTTGTCCCTATAGTTGGTCCAGTTACCTATAGATTTATCACATTTGGAACTAACCCATTCTTAATATTAGTCATAGGTATATTGTGTTAGAAAGTAAAGATCCCCAAGATAACTGAGAGGGGGGGGGGGTGAATCAATTATCAGATAATTTAACCATTCAACTACTTTAAACAATATAATCAATGTACTAATCAACCATAGAAAGATAACCATACACAATTGCACAATAACACAAGATATGTTGACTAGGGAACCTCTTGAAAAGAGTAAACCCCGGTGGGGATGATGCCCACAAAATGATGCACTAATATGAAAGTTCCTTGTTAGAGGATGGACCCTGTTAGGAGTCTTATGAAATACATTCAGTACATATAGATCCCTGTTAGGAGATTTTGAATCCCTGTTAAAATTTTCTAACCCGGTTAAGAGTTTATGGAAGACAGAAGGACCCACTGCCCAAACAGCTTCAAGGCAAGATATCTGAACTCACTGTCCAAAAGATCTTAGAATTATTCAATAGAATAATATGAAATATATTACCTCCTTCACACTGTGCCAAAACTACACTCTCTGCTACACAAGATCACAATTCCTGATCTCTATACTCACAAGTCTTCCTTCATTACTGAATTAGCTCTTTTCTTCACTTCATGCATATATTCACATCTCAGCCTTCATAGTACTTATTGCAACAAGGAAAAAATTCCTTCTTATATGCCAAACTCAAATAATTACAAATGAGTCGGTCCTCAATTACAAAATAATAAATTCTACACACTACACAAAATTTCACATAAAACTACTGGCTTCCAGATACTGTAAATTTCTCCAAACATATCTTCGAAGTTTGCACTATGAACCACATTATCATTAATGAGTCTCCAACATCCCTTTAACTGTGCAAAATCAGATTCCATCCCAGCTAAGAGATATCCTCCGATTTCCAAAAAATGCTTCACAGAAACACTGTCTCAACACTACTTTCACCAAAATGCTCATAACTCTCATGAATGAATGAATTTCTTTTTGCACTATTAACCATAGGTTATTAACACACCAAAGAACATACCATCAACTATGCAAAATCCAATCTATAATACAACATGTGTGCAAAACAAAACTATACCTGCTTTCCTGCTAATATCCAGAATATCACTGTGTTGACATCAATGACAATCCAAGTCATGAATGCAACAACAACTGCTACAGAATGGATGCCAAAATACTTTGCATTCATTCCTAAAAATCTCCCCCATTGTCATTGATGGAAACATAGATGAAAAACATCCAATGTTCCAAAAATCCAATACTGCAACATCACTGCAAAATATCAAATTAAATCTTGCTTCATTTTCCTATTCAGCTCTCTCATACAATCCACAATGTTTTTCATGTATATTTCTCCCCCATTGACATCAATGATAGAAATTCCATCACTAAGTCAACAACAACTTAATGTAAAAAGACACTTTTTAGAAAAATACAATAATAAGAGTCCTCATGACTCAGCTCATAAACTCCCCCATAGAGGAAGTTCCAACATCCAATCCAGAAGAAAGATAGGGCTCATATACCACTGGATGGATGCAATCATCTGCATCAATTCTCAAAAATAGGTTGGGGCATAACCCCAAGCATACCTCTCAGATACACAAATGTATCCCTAGGTAAAGGCTTTGTAAATATATCTGCTATCTATTCTTTTGTGCTTATGGACTCCAATCTTACTTCTTTTTCTGTAACTTTCTGTCTTACAACATGATACTTGATCTCAATATGTTTAGTCTTAGAATATAAAATAGGATTTTTTGACATACTCACTGTATTGGTGTTATCACAATGTATAACAATAGGCTCATTAAACTTTATTCCAATATCCTTCAACATCCACTTCATCCAAATAATCTGTTTACAATTATTTGCTGCTGCAACATATTCTGCTTCTGCTATACTTTGTGAAGTACAATTCTGCTTCTTACTTAACCAAGAGACCAATTTTCTTCCAAGAAAAAAGGCTCCACCACTGGTGCTTTTCTTGTCATCAATGTTGCCTCCCCAATCTGCATCAGTATAGGCACATAAAGTAAAATCATCAAAATTCTCATACCATAATCCATAATCCATTATTCCTTTCAGATATCTCAGTATCCTCTTTACTGCTGCATAATGTGATTCTCTAGGTTCTGCTTGAAATCTTGCTACAATCCCAACTGAATGTGCTATATCAGGTCTTGTATGTGTCAAGTACTGCAATCCTCCAATCATAGATCTTTAATTTTTCTACTCAACTACTGGTGTCTCATCTTTGCTAGATAACGTATGTCCAGTTACCATAGGTGTTCCAACAGGTTTAGAATCTTCCATTCCAAATATTTTTAATAAGTCATTCAAATACTTAGTCTGACTTACAAATATACCTTCCTTACTTTGTGTTATCTGTAATCCCAAAAAATATTTCATTTCTCCAATCATGCTCATCTCAAATTCAGTCTTCATTTCATCTGCAAATTTGTCACTAGCTTCATCTTCTCCTCCAAAGATAATATCATCAACAAATATAACTATAACCAACAAACCATTCTCAATTTCTTTTGTGTATAAGTTACTATCTTCTATTCCTTCTATAAATCCCAATTTCAATAAATACTTATCCAATCTTGCATACCAGGTTCTAGGTGCTTGTTTTAATCCATATAAAGCTTTCTTTAACTTACATACCATATCTCCTTCTTGTGTCAAAGGAAAACCTTCAGGCTGCTCAATGTAGACTTCTTCTTCCAATTCACCATTCAAAAATGTTGACTTCACATCCATCTGATACACTTTGAATTTCTTGTAAGCTGCATATGCTAGAAACATTCTCACTGCTTCAAGTCTAGCCACAGGTGCAAAAGTTTCTTCATAGTCAATTCCTTCTTGTTGTGAATATCCTTTACATACCAATCTTGTTTTGTTTCTTATCACTTCTCCTTGTTCATTCATCTTGTTTTAGAATACCCACTTTGTTCCAATCACATTCTTGTCTTCAGGTCTAGGGACCAATTCCCATGTCTTGTTTTTTTCAATCTGCTCCAGTTCTTCTTTCATAGCATTAATCCAATGTTCATCTTCACAAGCTTCATTATTAGTCTTAGGTTCAATTTGAGAAATCAAACATAAATGTACCTTATTTCGAGTCAAAACTCCTCTATCTAAACTTCCAATAACTTGCTCAATAGGGTGATGTCTTGAAGTATACCTGTTAGGTGTCATAGTTACTGATCTTGTTCCAACTGTAGATTCTTCTCTGCTTTCTTCTCTATTTTCTTCTTTGTTTTCTTCTTTGTTTTCTTCTCTATTTTCTTTTGTATGACTTTCATTCAGCAAATCACTGTTAGTTTCAAAAAATAATTTTGCATTTTCAATGTTAGGCTAAGGTTGTGCTTCTCCATCAGATTCATAATCAAGCATTCTTTCCTAAATTTTAAACTTCTCATCAACTTTTACATTTGCACTTTCAACAATAGTCTTAGTTCTTTTGTTATAACATCTATATGCTTTTCTTTTTAAAGAATATCCAAGAAATATTCCTTCATCACTTCTAGGATTAAACTTTCCTATATCATCATCTCTCTTTATATAACATTTACTTCCAAAAATTCTAAAATACTTAACTGAGGGTGCATGTCCAAACCATAATTCATAAGGTGTCTTATTTGTATCTGCTCTGATTTGTACTGTATTCATAGTGTATACTACTGTGTTCACTGCTTCTCTCCAAAAAGTCTTAGCCAAATCATTTTCAAATAACATAGCTCTTGCTGCTTCAGTTATTGACCTATTCCTTCTTTCTGCAATACCATTTTGTTCTGGTGTTCTAGGGGCTGAAAGTTGTCTCTTAATACCATTCATTTCACAAAAGGTGTTAAACTCTCTAGATGTAAATTCACAACCTCTATCAGATCTTAGACACTTAATCTTCATTCCAGATTCATTCTCAATTTTTCTTTTCATGATCTTAAATTTATCAAATGCTTTAGATTTTTCTTTCAAAAATGCAATCCACGTCATCCTTGTAAAATCATTAACAAGAATCATAAAATACCTTTCTCCATAGAATCCTCTAGTCCTAGTAGGACCACTCAAGTCTGTATGAACAATCTCTAGCTTCTCTGTCGATGTGAACTTCTTGTTGGGAAATGAACTCCTTTTCTGCTTTTCCATCATACATTCTTTGCAAATCATGTTAGTAGGTTTCATAATTCTAGGTAAATCTCTTATCGCAAGTGTAGTGCTCACCTTGACAATATTATCAAAGTTTATATGACAAAACCTTTTATGCCACAACCAACTGTCATCAATCCTAGTTATCAAACATGTCATCTCAGTAGGATTCAACTGAAATACATTACCTCTGGTTCTGGATCCTTTTCCAATCAAATTTCCATCTTTATCTTTTATCACACAAGTTTTCTCAGCAAACCAAACTTGATAACCCTTATCAGCCAATTGTCCAACGCTTAGTAGATTATGTCTCAATCCATCAACAAAGTAAACATCATCAGTGTTAGTCTTTCCATCAAGAGTAATAGCTCCTATACCCTTAATCAAACAAGGTGCATTGTTACCAACCCTAACAATTCCTCCATCATAATTATCTAACTTAACAAACTTTCTTTTATCTCCAGTCATATGATGTGAACAACCACTGTCTATAATCCAATCAGATTTCTTTTCAACTTGTGAAACTAATGCTTTTTCTTCCCTTTTATCAGATTCAGAACTTTCTTCTTTAATTGCTACAAATCCTATTTCCTCAAAGTTATCATTATCACTGTCACTTAAATGTCTTTCAATTCCTACTTCAAGATCTTCATCATTTGCATAATAACATTCTTTAGATCTCCTAGGTTTAAAGTTTCTTCTATACTTCTTAACTCTTTTAGGACATTTAGATGCAAAATGACCATATTCTTGACAAGTCCAACATTTAAATATTTTCTTACCATCTGATTCTCTTTTTACAAGTAATGCAATACCTTCTTCAATCTTCTTATCTTCCTTAGATTTAGATCTACTACTGCTGGCATAATCTCCATTCACACTAGTACTTCTTTTAGGTCTAATGTTAAGAGCACTGAATTATGTTTCCATTCTAGGTAGCTCTCCTGATAATCTCAAGTTCATCTCTGTTGTTTCTAATCTTCCAAGAAGAGTCTCTCTTGAAAAGTTTGATGTACAAGGTATCACTTGTTCAATCATCTGTGTTGTCTACTTGAATACTGGTGTCAAAGTTCTTAGAATTTTTCATATCACTTCATTCTCTATCTTATCACCTCCACAAGACTTTATTCCTATTACAATCTTAGACATCCTACCAATATAGCTTCTAATAGATTCATCTTCCATCATTCTGATATCTTCAAATGCACAAATCCAATTATGTAATCTAGCCTTCTTTGCATGTTCATCACCTTCAAAATTAGAATGTAAAGCTTTCCAAATTTCATGAGATGTTTTCAAACATCTTACCTGACTATATTCATTCTCCAGTAGTGCTGACAAAAGTGCTTCTCTTGCAAGTATGTTACACATGAATAGATCTAGTTCATCTTTAGTTCCTTCCTCTAGATTGTCTTCCTCAATGATAGTCTTCTCATTCTTTGTAATCAACCAATAACTTGGTCCTAAACACAATAGATGTTTCTTCATCTTTTCTTTCTAGCTATCAAAATTTACTCCATCAAACTTAGGGCTTTCTTTTCTAAAATTCACCATGGATCTCCTTAAGTTGTTAAACTTTTCTTTCAAGGACCTGCTGCTCTGATACCAATTGTTAGAAAGTAAAGATCCCCAAGATAACTGAGAGGGGGGGTGGGGTGAATCATTTATCAGATAATTTAACCATTCAACTACTTTAAACAATATAATCAATGTACTAATCAACCATAGAAAGATAACCATACACAATTGCACAATAACACAAGATATGTTGACTAGGGAACCTCTTGAAAAGAGTAAACCCCGGTGGGGATGATGCCCACAAAATGATGCACTAATATGAAAGTTCCTTGTTAGAGGATGGACCCTGTTAGGAGTTTTATGAAATACATTTAGTACATATAAATCCCTGTTAGGAGATTTTGAATCCCTGTTAAAAGATTCTAACCCGGTTAAGAGTTTATGGAAGACAGAAGGACCCACTGCCCAAACAGCTTCAAGGAAAGATCTCTGAACCCACTATCCAAAAGATCTTAGAATTATTCAATAGAATAATATGAAATATATTACCTCCTTCACACTGTGCCAAAACTGCACTCTCTGCTACACAAGATCATAATTCCTGATCTCTGTACTCACAAGTCTTCCTTCATTACTGAATTAGCTCTTTTCTTCACTTCATGTATATATTCGCATCTCAACCTTCATAGTACTTATTGAAAAAAGGAAAAAATTCCTTCTTATATACCAAACTCAAATAATTACAAATGAGTCGGTCCTCAATTACAAAATAATAAATTCTACACGCTACACACAAAATTTCACATAAAACTGTCAGCTTCTAGATACTGTAAGTTTCTCCAAACATATCTTCAAAGTTTGCACTATGAACCACATCATCATTAATGAGTCTCCAACATCCCTTTAACTACACAAAATCAGATTCCATCCCAGCTAAGAGATATCCTTCTATTTTCAAAAAATACTTCACAGAAACACTATCTAAACACTGCTTTCACCAAAATGCTCATAAATCTCATGAATGAATGAATTTATTTTTGTACTGTTAACCATAGGTTAATAACACACCAAAGAACATACCATAAACTATGCAAAATCCAATCTACAATACAACATGTGTGCAAAACAAAACTGTACCTACTTTCCTACTAATATCCAGAATATCATTGTGTTGACATTAATGACAATCCAAGTCATGAATGCAACAACAACTACTACAGAATGACTACCAAAATACTTTGCATTCATTCCTAACATATTGGTATCTCATGGAGTGTAAAATCCTATTGAGAAACCAACAAAATGGTGACTCTTCTTGGGAATAGAGATGCAAGGGCATGCTAAATCTAGTTCAGATCTCTAGTATTATAAATTTGTGTGAAATAGTGTAGGTTCCAAGTTGAGCTGGATTCCTGACCTTCCTATTTCAATAAGTGATATCTCTAGTGTTATAATTCAATTATAAATAATGTAGGTACAAGTAGAGCTTGACTCCTGGCCAACTTATTTTTATCCAGTGGTTTCCATTGAAGTGTATAACAGTCAGTTTTAAAAGTTTTGATATCATCTCACCAAGTTGTGAGTGGTGACTTTGAGATCCTTGGTTTGATCAATGCAAGGTTCAGAATAAAGATATGATGTATTCAGCTCTGATAAATAGTTTTTGAAATTTTGGTGAAGTTTTGTGTTGGCTGGAAAAAGTATACAGAAATCGAGATAAAGTATTTTTCCTCTTCAAGGAGGTGGTGGCTCTATAAGAAAAGAACTCGATGGAGCTATGAAGTGAGCTCTGAAATTTTTCATTCTTTCCAGACAAAGAAAAAATAGCAGCATCAAAAGAACTTACTAGGTATTTTTTTTCATTGAATGTTTTATATTTGTATAATCCTTATTGGGTGAAAAAGTCACCACATAAAAGGGATTTTAAAAATGTTGGTCTGCATGTTTCTCTGGATTTGTTAAAAAATCTAGGTTGTATTGTTGGAGAAATATGTATGTGTGAGAAGTTTTATGGCTGCATAAGTTTTTGTAATAAAATTTGAAAGTTTCATTAAGAGGGAGTGCAGTCCATAATGGATTCAATTCGAGGTCTTTCTATATAGAGGTATGTGCCATTTTGTTTTGATGACATATATGGTTTCCCCAATGAGATTCCTACCAAGATTAGGAAATATTTGCAAGAGTTTAAAGGGAAGCGATCAGATTCAGCATGTGATCATCTACAAGAGATTGCTGATCTGATGGGAGACTTTGAGATTCATCATGAAGATGTCATCATGAAGTTGTTGGTTCAGACTTTGAAGGATGATGTCAGGGTCTAGTTTTATTCCTTACCAGCAAATTCTATTTCTTTGTGGGAGGACTTCAAATCAGAATTCATGGAACAGTTCATTGAGAGAATATATGTGAGTATTTTTCTAAACAATTTACTGGAGATTCAAATAGAAGAAGATGAGTTGGTTCCACCATTCAACATTAGATTTGTCAAGGCATTGCATGATATCCCAAAAGACTACAGACCCAATGACCATGTTTGTTTAGTCATCTATTTGGGTGCTTTTGGTAAAAAGATGAGCTTCTTGTTAAGGAATAAAGAGCCAAATGATTTACTTCAAGCTTTTATGACAGTGATGGACATTGAAAATAATTTGAGATATAAAATTGCCAAAGGGTTTTTATCAGCTAGAGTTCGTTGTCATAATGTTCAAATTGAAGAGGATGGGTGTAAATCAGCAAATGAAACTCAATGTCAAAATGTCTCCATCCTTGCCAATCCTATTGATCATGTTCCAAGTTGTGCTTCTGAACACAATGTGAATGAAGAAAGTTTGCAGCAAACAATGAATGTCCTTGATGTAGAAGTTAACATGGTTGGTGAAGAATCACAATATTTTCTTGATGCAGAGATAGATATTTACAAGGGTTATACACCAAGTAGATTTGAAATTAGTTCTTCTAGTTGTGAGACTACAAAGACTTATTGTTTGTAGTCAAGTATTGAAAATGAAGAGGGAGCAGATCTTTCATCAGATGATGATATAGCCCCAAGTGATGGAATTCTATCAGATTTTAGTAATGTTGATAGTGAAGAAGAAGATTCAAGGAGTCAAAGTTATCCTGACCTTCTTGAAGACAAGGAAATGGTTTATGGACAACCTTGTCAAGAAAATGAATCGTTGCCATGTGCTGAGGGTGATTGTAAAAAGGTTGATATGAATGAAACATTAATGAATTCTTGTGTTTCAGATGATAGTGATGATGAAACTAATTTTTCAGTTTGTATGTTTTCATCTTTTGACTCACCATATGAAGTTGTTGATCATAAGATGGATGAAGGCTTTTGTGAGCCCGAATATGAAACCATGGTAGCTTAGTTTTCCCTTGAATTAGAAATGGAAGCCAGTTGGCTTGATGTAGGTACTAAAGATTTTGATATGATCAACAATATGGAATCAGTTTATTATCAAGAAAAAGTTAATAATGCTGAAAATCTGCCCTATAACAATGCATTATGTCAAGGAGACGTATGTCAAAGGGAGGACATGTGCAAAGGGCTGCCTACTAATTTGTTTGAACCACAATCTGAAACATTTGATGAAAATTTGAATGACATTTCAAATTCCATATCAGATTGTTTGATTCAACTAGAGCTATGCTCTTTTATCCAAAAATTGGATGTAAAGAGTGTTGATACTCTATCCTTAAAAAATGTTGAAACAAGCCAGCAAGCATACATCAATCACCAATCAGAAAATACATCTTTCACTTTTTCAATCCAGCATGATGGTACCTCCTAGAATGAGTTTAATCTAAAGCCACAGGTTGGTGTTCAAAGTGATTTTCTTGAGGATTTGTTTGATATGCACATGTTTGATTTTGAAAGGTTTTCTTTTGATGTTCAAGCATACAATGAGGGTGCTGATTGTTTTCCATATACAGAGCTGAAAAGTTAGGACAACATGTTTAATGGTTCCAAACTATACATTGATTGTGATCTTGTGTCAGATATAAAGGTGTGTTCTTCTAGTGATCTAAAATTAGATTATGAGGATTTGGCAGAAGGGTCTTCTTATGAGTAGTCCTATGCAAATAAATTTGATGATGTTGTCTTTTCTTGTGCTAATGATGTTGGTTGTGATGTTGATAGTGAATTTAGTGAATATAAAGATGATGAGGAAGAGTTCACGGTTGATAAGGTTTTTACTAAAAGGTTTGTAGACCTCTCCTTTTATCAGCATAAGAGAACAATTTTGTTATCCTGGTATGAGAAAGATTTGTGCAAATAGAAAAGGTATGAATATGATGTGGATGAAATTTTTTGCAGTGATGGCTTTGCACAAGATGATGGGAACCAAGAGTTCACAGCCCCTGTTCTAAACAAGAATAAATTTGTAGCATCAAATAAGAAGCCAAAGAGAATGAAAATAAAATCAAATGCACACTAAGTAGTGAAGAAATCCTAGATCTCTTAGAGGTTGATTTTCAGAGGTATGCCTCCAATATAGTTTCTACTCTGCAATATCTAGATGATATATGTTTTGACACTGATAATGAAGCATGTGTTCAAAATGATGAAAATGATGATTCATGTTCCCATGAATCTCCCTCATGTGGTAAGTTTGTAGAAGAAGTGAATGAAGACCATGATAGTGTGTTGTCCTGTCATGAAGATTCTGATGATGAACAAGTATCTTGTTCACTTTCTCTTCCTTCTTTTGATGAATATGATAGTGATTGTGACAATGTTAAGGACATCAAGTTTATTGATAAAAATGATGGTATGGATCAGTCGTCCGTGTGTCATAATGATCATGAAGAGGGTTTGCATTTGGTCCATGATTCAGATTGTGAGTACATACTTGAGGAGCCAAGTTGCTCAGTGGCTGAAGTATCTCATATAGATAAATCTGAAGATCCTTTTCATTTTCAGCCAGGTGAGTTTTTAGTAATGCAAGATGATCATTGTAGTTTATATTTTGATGCATTACTAGATAAGTTCTATACTTCCAGTCTTCAAAAATAAGAGGTAAAGGACCTTCTATATTTTTTAGAATATGTACATAAGGTTGGTTGTGACCGGAAGAGTGTGGGTTGTGACAAGTATAGAATTGCTTTCCAGCTCAAATTCATTCACATATGTAGGCAGTGAAATTGTCATGATATTTTTAGATGGCTGGTCTCATATGGGGATCAAAATCACATGTTTGACAGAGGTAAGGAGTGGTTCCAGTTTTGAGGCTTTGAACCTTTGCAAATAATGTATATATTGTACAATTGCTTTTTTTCAATTGTGTGGTGTGTTTCTTTCAGTAAGGTTCCCTATTTTTGAGAGAGAGCAAGTAGTCGGTTTTCATTTTTTGAGTGGTCTGTTGTACCAAAGATTCATGAATTCTCTACATGCCCACAAGGGGCATGCATCCCCAATCAGAGCCACTATTGGTACTCTAAAAAATCCAAATGGTTTTGAGCCCATAATTAGAGATTTTCCCTAAGGAAAAGTTCAGTGCTTCAAAGGAACAGTTTAAAAAGACCTAGGTTCAAATGCATACAAAGGAAGGACCTGTTGAATTTCATGGCATAGTGCTTGAGACACGTGTTCTTCACATTTCATTTGGTATTTACAGTTGGTCACAACTTTTAGAACTCAGTTCGAACAAGTTTCAAAGATACCCATTTGAAGGGCTTTCTGCAAATTAACACTTTGCATTCTGTCCAGTTTTCACTGAATGGCCTACATCGGCGGCTTGCATCTAACACTTGGTTAGTGGTCATGATGAAAGGAATGTGGCGTCATATTTTAATCATGAAAAAGTGCTACTATAGAAATTTTTAGGCCATGATGAATCTATTTGGGTGATTTTCCAAGCTAATTCCATTTGCAGTTTCTAACATTCTAATGAAAATTAGTTGCACAGTTTAGTTAGAGGCCCTGTTTGCATGATTGCATTAAGCGTCGTATGATTGATAGTAATGTGCCAGTAGTTTCATCATGTTGTAGGCATGGGAATGAGTCATATTTCTAATTTTCATCCCCCATATGCCTGTTTGACATGTTTTCTAGAGCCATTCAGCTTGCAGATTGCTAAGTTTCTTCAGTAGTGCATAGTTTAGTTTTCTGAGTGGCTACTTTAGGGCCTTTCCATTTGCACTGAGCTTGGGCTCAAGCATAATTGAAGGTTTTTTTATAATGTAGACATGAAAGTGATTCTTCATGATAAGTTTTAGACTATGATGAATCCGCTTGATCAGATTCCTCAATCAATTCCAAATGCAATTTCTATGTATTTGATTGTTTTCAGTTCAGGTTGTTCCAAGTGGCCAACTTTGGAGATTAATAGTTGATAATCGGTTGATCACTCAAAAAATCTGATCATAGAATTGTCTTATACATATAATAGAGATCGCTTACCTAGTGTTTCATGTTATGAAGGTTTCATTTGACAGGTTTGCAAGGTCAGACAAAAAAGGGTTTTACAATGATGAAAGTGCGGATACAATAATTGTGCAAAGTAACCATTTTTGGAAATTTGTAGCTTTTGAGTGGATGATCATCTCCAGTTGAGGATTGTTTTGTTGTGATCTTTGTTGATTATTCTTTTGATGCATCCAATGGCTCATCTCCAGTTCGCCTTTTGATATTTTTCATCCATTTCTTTCCGGGGCAGTCGGCAGTGATCTTAGTTTGCGAGTTGTCGGTGTTTCTGAATAGGCATTTTCAACTATTAAAATCTCTTGCCTCATTCATTTTTTGGAAAATCCTTTTGGCAAGATGTTTCTCTATGGTACAAAATTTGTACTCGCCAACTTTCAGCTTCCAGTGTTTAGTTTTGCTTAGTGTTTTTAAAAGGCGACTGGAGGTGTTTTATTCAAACTTGCCGACTGGCAAAACGGTAAAATTTGAAGTTTTTAAAGGTGTCTGGTTGATCTGATGTGATCCCATTGCAAGAAAAGTCATTTTGAATGAATTCAGGGCCAGTTGTTTGAAATCAAAAAAAATTTAGGCTGAACCTGCTGGGGGCCCGACCTGCCTCGTATTTTAAAGGCCACATCATCTTCATTTTTTGCTATCGAGAATGATCTTTTTAATAAAGGAAGGTTTGGAAGAAAATACACTTGTTTTAACTTTTCAAATTTGAAGCTTTGAGAGCACCAACAATATATTGATACCCTTTCCTACAGATCAGGCTTTTACAAATGAACACATCATGAACACAAAATGGGAAAAGTTCTAACCTCAAAGAAGGTGCATTTCCTCAAGATACCTCATCTTGTATTCAAGCTCTTTCAATTAGCATGACACAATCATTAGATGTGTTGACTGGTTTGGATGATTCAATACAAGTGGCGGTGCCAAATATGTTTGGGGGTGATACAAAATATGATTAATCAATCTGGGGAAGAAAAATAGTAGAAGTTAGAAGACATACACCAAGTATTTGAGGTTTTTTTTTCTCTCCCATACGCACCAGAAAAGTAAGTTGAAGCTGCACACATGTTTGAGATGCCACATACACCATAAGTTGAATTGTGCACCTTGTTTTCATCCTTTTGCACATCACTGAAGTCTGCCAGTGTGTGCCGTTTGAAACTTTATACACACCTAGTATGGAGGTGCCAAGGTAGGAAATTGAGGGCATTTCATGATGAGGTGGATGCACCAATGGTTTGCATTCTCTTTAGGGAGTTGTGCGTATGCCCCTCTTTTGAGAACTATGCACCCTTAGTATGTGATATTTAGTATATACACACTCCACTTTGGGAGTTGTGTGTGCAGATTGACAAGATTGACAAGGGCAGGATGTGACAATAAGAAAGGTGGTCAGGGGAAATAAAGAATGTTGTGCATGCAGGGAGTAGTTGAAGTTTGCATAGGATGGGCTTATGAGAAGCTCCAGCAAAATATGCCCCCTCCCATTTGATTTCTTGACTGCAGGTTCTTCAAGGCAATGTGGGTTTTGGATCCTTGTAGTCACACTTAGCTATTTTTTCCTCTTTTATGACAAAGGAGTGTGGTGATAGGTAAGGGCAACCCTCAAAGATAAAGGTGTGGATGTGCATACCTGGTTGCCAAGCTAGGTGCATCATTTGATGAAGACAATCAGAATGCCCTGCAGAGAACGCCAGGAGATCGATTGATGTCGTTATAGTGCGATGAGGAAGGTGCTCAACTGATAAACTTGCGGATTAGCAATAGGATGACATGTGTCATCTGATGACATCAGTGACCAAGTGAATCAATGGACCAGTGAGAACATGACACTTGGCAAAGGACGGTGATAGGGTAATGATGAAGTAGAGGATGCACAGTTGGTTAGCTGCCTCAGGATGCATGCATGTATGACGGCTAGTGCTATTCTTCTAAGATGAAAGTGCTCGCTAGTTAACCTTAGCGCTTCAGCGATGTGATGACACATGTCTCAAGGCTAGCCAACCAGAGAATGCCACATGGCAAGGGTTGTGCTGACAAGTTTGACATGGAGATAAGATGAATCAATTGGTAAATTAGGTGGCACCATGTGGCATGTGGGCCCACTTCAAATTTCAAAGTGTGCAGAAAATATTTAAAACAAATTTGTAAAGTTTCAACTATATCATAAATTCAAAAAAATTAATGCTATAGGCTGCTCACAAAAAATGATGTCCAAGGCTTAATTTTTATCCAAATATACAAGTATTATATGTTTTTAGAATTAGTGTGGAATGAGGAATCCAATGGCAATGTTAAAAATCAGATTTGACAAAGTTGGTGAGAGCAGTAGTGGACTATGTAATCCGAGGTCAAATTTGGGTAAAGATGCATATATTTTGTAAAGATATATTCTGGAATGAAATGATATCAGATTTGTTTAAGATATTTTAGTTAGTCTTAGGGTTGATTGAGTTGCCCTAAAAATTCCCTAAATGGTCCTAAGCTTGTTGTAATCCTATATATGGATTTCCAAGACCATTTACAGAGCTTGCTAGTTTTTTGGTTCACAAGGTCACATCTTGAACCTTCAGTCGAGTAGGACATATTCAATCCATTTTGTATCAGGATAAAGTAGAAAGTTGCATATTTCTTGCATATTGTTTTAGTGGCTTTGAATCTTCAAGCAAGGTGTATGTAGAGGTTTAGATCCTCATTCTTAATTCAAGTTTTTAGTTCCATTTCTCTCCATCTGTGTCAAGTTTTATGGGTTTTGAATGTTCTAATTTTTTGTATGGATTTTATCTATGCATGTGTTATTTGTCTTCAATTTTGGATACAATCAGATTAAAATATGCTCTGGATGATACACAAGTTCATAGTGTTTGCACAGGGATTTCTGTAAGTAGTATCATTCTGGGTACTTGTATTTATGACTTGGGTCTATGATGAAGTAATAGTAATTAGTCTCTATATTCTACAGTGTACTAGATGATTTGCCCAATGGATAAGGCACTGATTTGAAACAAGTAAACTCTATCTTGATACATGTCTAGTTGGGATGTGTTGTATTCTGCAAAAGTCAAATCAAATCCTTTCAATCCTTTAAGTTTTGTGTATTTAGGCCTAAGTTATTTCTTAGCAATGTCGAGTCAATGAATGACTGTTTATCATTTAGTACTTTCTTGCTATTATCTTCTTTGTTCAATCTAGTCCTGGTGTTGTAAAGAAGTGTTCTATTATACTGGATTAGGTACACCTGCCTTGGTTCTGTAGAGCCAGAAGTGTAGAGGGTAGTCTTGTCCCTATAGTTGGTCCAGTTACCTATAGATTTCTCACATTTGGAACTAAACCATCCTTAATATCACTCATAAGTATATTGGTATCTCATGGAGTGTAAAATCCTATCCAGGAACCAACAGATTATTCCACTAGTGATTTGGAAAAAATGGTTAAAAAGATGAATGAGGAAAACACATCTCTAAAAGATCAGATTGAAGAATTGGATGAAAAGCTATTGAACAATAAAGAAGCCTATGAAGAATAGGTCAAGGAGAACATGCAGTTAGATGAAGAACTAAGGCTAGAAAATGTGAAAATCTTGGAGTTAGAGAACATCAAGAAATAGATGGAATCTAAATTAACTGAGGCAAAGAACCATATTGACAAATTGCACACAAGCAAGGATCTTATAGAGTCACAATTGTATGCACAAAAGATTAAAGGAGACACCAGCGGTATTGGGTTCTATGAAGCACAAAATTAGATCAATGACATGAGAGCAAGAAAGAAACCATCAGAAGAATTTGCAGAAGCTAAGAAAGTAGGAAATCATACAGTAGCTGAATCTAAACCATCTATGGATAAGTGCAAGCCAGTAAACAAGATATATTATTCTTGTAACAAGCATGGTCACATAGCAAGAAATTTTAAAGAGGTAAGACCTTGCAATGGTTATTGTTTTTTATGCAATAAGTTTGGTCATAGAGCTATGAATTGTAGATCAAATCAAAGAAATCAAAATTAGAAAAGTCAGAGAAGTCATCCACGGCTTCAGAATATTACATGTTAGATATGTAATTATGTTGGTCACATAGCCAAATAGTGCAGTATGGTAATCCACATGAATGCACTGAGGAATATCAAGCCTCCAATCATCTATCACTCATGTAACAAAGTTGGACACATCTCTAGGTTCTATAGAACAAGAGTGGAAAGATAGGAAAGCCCTAAAAAGTCTGAAGGATCAATTTTGGAAGAAGTAGGAGAACTCAAATTTGTGCAAGCTTCAGAAGATGTGAGCTTGATTTGGAAGGAAGAAAAGAAGGACAATTTTGATGAAATAATTGAGGATGCATCTGAAATGGACGTACCTCCTATTTATGGTTAAATGACCTTCATGGTCATAGGGGGAGCTAGATTAGCTCTAGACCCCTACACAGTTGGTATACTCACCCTCATAGTATGCGCCTTGGACTACAACTATTTGGAGACTATATGATGCAGTATGTGAGAGCGCATTGCCTGATGGATAGTAGAGACAAAGAATGAAGTTTCCTATTGCATTCTATGTTTACATGGCAAGCATTAATGGTAGAAAATTTTCTTTATAGCCATCAGAGATTCATCATTCACACATTATATTCTAAGTTGAGCATTTGGAGAGCACAAAAGATCAAGTAGTTGAGTTAAGAAGTGTTGCAGTTGAATTTATCAGTGAAGAAGAAGATTGATTGTTGGAAGCCCTAACTCAAACGTGATGATTCTAAAACCCTCGGTAACCTGTCTGAAGCATTAAAAAAAGTAAGTCATGGCTACACCAGTTGTCTTTGATGTTGCAGAAAGGAAAAGATATGTATTTAAGAAGCATATGTTCAAGTCCACCTTAGATGACCTAGAAGGAGCCTTTTCTAGAACCCCAATGGGTGTTATTCATGTAGAAGACATACGCACATATGTGTATTTCAAGAAGGAATCGGTTGGTCTAGATAGGATTAGGTTTCACTTAGAAACCATGATGAATCTAGAAAAATCATTTACTAAAGAGTTCATGCATCTTGAGAATCACCCAATCATTGAGTATGCTATAGCACATGAGTTTTAAGAATCTAACTAGATTAAGATCTTGTTGAGAAGGATCCACGATGACCTATTTTGGATAGGTGAAGTACCACTTAGAATCATAGTAGATCTCATTCATGAGATGACAAGTCTATCAAAGATAGGCATCATTATTCTAGTTGGAAAGGATGTCAAAAAATTGGTTGAACAAGCCTGTAAATCCTGAAGTGATAAGCGTGGGATAAAAATTGAGCCAATTTAGGAGAAGGACATCAAATTGATGTCTATGATCCTTGGTTATAGATTTCAGCATGCTAACAGGGTCCATATTGTGTCTGCAACCACTATTCTTATAGCCATCAGATTGGTGAGATAAAATGGAGAATTCAACTTGTGTAAGATCTTGCGCATATAATTGATGGACAATATAAGAGCTATCAAACATGACAAGACCAAAATATTTAGGTTTGGGTCTTTTATAATCTACATGTACTTTCATATAGTTGGGAAGGTATCAGACTTATACCTAGATAAAATTTTACCTATAATGCCTCTAATATCTCTTAAGGCATTAGTTGAGAGCACACTGAAAGACTATATGGAGTTAAATTTGAAAACCTTCAGGATAAAGATGCTGATGAGGTATGGGATACCTAAAAGAATTGTTGGAAAATACAAGGACAGTATCTATTTTATGGTAGAAACTGACATTACTTGTATGGAGGCTGTTGAGCCTAGAACTAAGTGGATTCATCCACTTGGCTATGAAGTGGATGAGAAAGTTTTGGAAGCTTATTCACAAGTCTTATTGTCAGGCCCAAAGGATCCTAATGAGCCTAGATGGGGAACATATGAAGAGAAAACTAGGGAAGTAGATGCAGTCCTAAACAGTGTAGTGAACAAGAGGTAAGCCACCAAAATCACCTCTGAGATTTTGAAGATCCATGGTGTGACCCAAGTAGACCTGGATAAAGCTAGAGAAGCAAAGATAGCTATGGAAATTGAGAGCGCACCCATAGTGGAAACCAAGGTAGAGAAAACAAATGATCCTAAGATGAAGAAGATAAAAATTGAGAAAAATGATGATACAAAGGAAAAAGAGAGTAAGACAGATGATATCAGTCTTGTGCCCATTGATGCTTCTCCTAAGATGTCTAAGAGGAAAAAGTAGCCAGGGTAAAAGCACAATAAGTTGTCACCCTTTTACAAAGGAAAAGGCTAACAAAATCAATGTTGTTCAACTTCAATAGTATAAAAATGACATTTATGTTTGGAATTTGAAGATGATGTAAACTAATTAAATGTGCTAAAATGGATGAAGTTTATGATTAATATTTTTAATAATTTTTTTGAATAAGAATTGATATGTTTATTTAATTTTTAAAGACAATTTTTCAATTGCTAAAAAATATTGAAAATTAGGGGTCTAGTTCCCACCAAAACATTATATGTAAATAAACATTTTTTCCCCTAATTCCATAATATGTCATAAATGACATATATACCTAGTGCATGAAGAAATGAAAATTGGTTTGTGACCTATAGTTTCTCTTTTATAACAATTCAAATTCTAACTCACTGAAATTGACAGTTTTCATCTTGCAACATATTTTTCATGAAAAATCTATCCCAATCATAAAAAGAAATATATATTCTTAAAGAGGACTCTCTCCTCTAGTGCACCATATGTTTTTCAAATTTATTTAACATGATTTACTATTTTTTTCTTTCTCCGAATCAACATCTCCTTGACTGTTAAAATACTTACTTGCAATATCTTTTAATTACAATAAACTATGTCTAATTAAAACACTATAAGATCTATATGAGGAAATTCTTGACTCTGATCTCTACAAAAGGGTATTTTTTTATTTTTAGAAAAATATCATTAAAAAGAGTAGGAGTTATTGAAATGCCACTTTTCTAAAATAATTTTATTTTTATGGTAATTAGACCCAAAGTGGTATAAAACATGCATTTAATAGATATTTACAATTAGAAAAGTTAAAGCACTTATCTAACTTAGCTAGAATGAATCTAGCTAGACCATATGTTTGACCAAAATTAATTTTTAGTTAGAAATACTAAAATTGAGCTGTGCTGATAAGTTATCCTAAAAGGTGACACCTGGTTGTGCTTTTACCCACTAATTACAATTCATCCATCAGCTAGATCCACAAGAAGTAGAGGAAAAAATGTGCAACCACCTCCTGAGGTAGGATTCTTACCAATTTTACAAGTGCTGAGATTAAGAGTAGTTGATAAAGGCACACTTGATCAGATATCTAAGTGCTATGATAGATATCATGAAATTGACAAGTTTGAGGTCCATGAGATGGTGATCAAACATATGATCAAGTTCAAGAAGACAGTTCTAGAACTAAAAACAATCATCCCAGATAAAGTATGGGATATTATAGACACTTTGAAAATAAAAGTAGCTAAAGAAGACATTAGAATAAGAGAGAAAACACTAGATGACAATCTGCCAGTGTGTTCAGTGGAATCAAAATCATTATTAATGGATTTGGTGAAGCCACCCTTAAGGACAAAGATGAGAACATTGCATATAATGAACAAGGATTATGAGATAATAGCTAAGGAGATAGAGAAATCCTTTGAGAAGGTGTTCCTTGAACAATGCATACAACCTACATCTGTGCCCATCACTCAAGCACCTATTGAGCAAGATAAATCAGTTGAGGTCACAAAAGCACCTATGATAGGTCCACAGGACTTAGCGCCCATAGTGACAGTGCCTACAGTTGAAACAAAGTCTACGCCCATTCCCAGAACACAAGAAGATGCCACAATAATGATTGATAATGTGGAGATATCAATGTCAGCCACTGATAAAAGCTTAGAAAAATATGAGGAAGCCTTTGTGAGTACACATGAGGTAGAAACACTATGTGGTGACAATTCACCTAAGCAGCAAGAAGATGTGCTAATTGAGGACTTAACAGGACAAGAAAAAGAAAAGGAGAATAAAGAAGAAGAGGAGAAAGAAAAGGAACCAACAGATGAACTCTCTATTAAAATACTTTCAAAGACATAAGTGATGGACAATATGCCTATCACTCTCATGCCATCAACAACATTATTGTCAAGTTTGACTCTTGACACTAGGATCTTGGACTCTTGGGGAGAAGAAGACATGATCAAGATTAGTGTCCTTGCTATGGAGAAGGCCAAGGAGAAACAAGTGATGATAAATCCCCTATTTTTTGAGTTAGTAAACATCTTGAACAATCTACTGCTAGTAGAGAAGAAGGTACCAAAACTGCACTCAGTGGAGGATGTCAGCAACATCCTGACAAGCTTCAAGGCAAAGTTTTCTTTCCTAGAAGAATCAAAAGCTAAGGTAGCAGAAGAGAAGTACCTTAAGAAGAGATTGAATGAATTAACTACAAACTTTGCACCTGACCTTAACTCTCTATAAGTTGGTCAAGCTTCATTGAAAGAATTTGTAGCAAAAGGAAGGAAAATCATAGCAAACTGCATGAACCAAGACGAGCTAACTGCAGACCTCTATAAAAACATTTAGGAGGTAGAAGCTATGATAGACAAAGTGATAAAATCATTAGAAGACCCTTCTACATATGTGAACATGTGAAAAAATGTATACTAGGGTCAAGTGGACAAAATAGAGAAGGTAGAGAAATAAATGTCCAAGATAAGGGCAAGGGAAACATAAATAAGAAATGCTCTTGCGCCCTTATTAGATATCTCGAACCAGAACGTCAAGGAGATTGATGCCAATATCGTGACATATAGTCAAGGTCTAAGTATAGATTTGGAGAAGATGGAGAAGTTAACATATGCTTTTGCACCCATCTCTAGACAATAGACTCATTGAAGAAATTTTGGCAGAATGAGATTGCTAACCTAAAGATAGCATATCCGGATGTCTTCACTTTGTGAGTACTTGTAGATACATTTTTTTGAGCACCTTTGTCATTAATGTCAAAGGGGGAGTATAGTATGTAGAATAAATAATATGGAGCTTTGTATATGATGTAAAGAAAAGTATAGTACATAGTGAAAGGGGAGATATAAGTTAGAGTATGTATTAGAAAATTTTGTATAAGGATACAGTTAGTAACTTCACCATATTCCTTTGTTTCCATTAAAGAAAAAGGGGGAGATTGTTGGAAAGTTAACTATACTAAAAAATATGACTACATTTGGTGTTGTCATTATGGCAACAAAGTCATATGAAGTTTTAGAGTCAGTGCATAATGTAGAAGATCATAAATATGGCCAAGTATGGAAGACTAAATTGATAGCAGAGCACCAGGTGAAAAGAGCATCAAAGCATGTGTGTATGAGTGAGTTATGGTATGTGCCCTTGAAGATAAGATTGTTGATATGTAATCATGCTAAGTATAAGAGCACATGATCACATGAGTCAGTATGATGAAGATAAAACCAATTGAAGAGTCATAGTCAGTAAGAGGTAGAATATAATAGAGTATAGGGCCAACTGTTTATATTTTGATTAGCGCTTGTAATATTGTTTTGTAAAGGCTATGTGCCTATTGTATTTAGGTCATAGAAATGTTAATATGAATATATGTAAACACACTTGAGCCAATTCAATTGGAAGTGGTGTATGTAATTATTTATAGGCTAACTTGATGAAGAGTTTTGTATGCACATATAAATAAGACATGCACCCTTGTAATTAAGTATGGTATGAGATATAGAAATTGGTAAGAGTAGAGCAGAGGTATGAAAAGAGAAGATAGTATGTTGTAGTTCTTTACAAGAGGATAAATAATAAGCACACAAAAGGAATTGAATAGACAAGTAGTGTCACAACAACAATTCACCTTGTAGATATAGTGTGTATCTGAGATCCAGAAGGTTATAGCCTTCACCACTTGAGCAGTGAGCTCTAGGATAGTGTGTCCCCACCCCTAATAGGGTAAATTGTAAAAGACTCCTAATAGGGTTTGACCCATGACCAGTTCACTGTACTAAAAGCATTATAAAGAAAAACTCCTAATAGGGCTACAAGATCTTCTAACAGGGATCATAAAATACTAGTGCAGTTCTTAGTGGGTGTCAATTCCCACTGGGGTTTTTACCTATTTGGGTTTCCTCGTAAGCATATTTGGTGTTATGTGTTGTGGTTTTTTATCTTACTTGCATTGATATTCATTTCATTACATAAGCATCTAAGTTAAGTCTTTTCAAGAGTAAAGAAAAAGTATTAATATATAGAACACTGATTCACCCCCCTTCTCAATGTTCCCATTCCTAACAAAAACATCACACAATACTCCAACTAAATCAAAGAGGTAGTCAATACTATCTGAGGAGTAGGAGGTATTATTTTTGTAGAAACTATTGTGAGTAAAATACTTAGAACCTTACTACCTATCTATGCTATTAGAATATCTTATATTCATGAAATTAGGTCTGCACCTGGTAGTACTCTTACACTTGATAGTCTAATTGGAAAGCTTACCACTTTTCAGCTAAATAACTATGACAATAGTATAGTACCAAGTGTTGAGTTTGCATTTATGTCATCCTTGAATATTGGTAAGTCCACCAGTAAGAATAACATAAGAAATTAAAGTGGAAGTGATAGTGAAGATGAGCTTGATGAGCTTGAAGCACTTATAGCTAGGAGACTTCAGAAAGGTAAAGGAAGATATAAAGGAAAGTTACCTTTAGCATGTTTTAATTGTAAATATATTGGCCATATTGCTACTAGATGTCCTAATAGGAAAGATGAAGATAAAGAAAAGAACCAATATGGTGATGGAAAGTTTGGCAGAAGAGATAACTGAGGTAATAGAGGAAACTAACACCATGATAGAAGAAACAATCAAGACCACCGAGAGTACACAGAAAAAGGAAAAAAGTGTTAGGAATGAATGATAAATGTTTGGCAGCCATTCTGTAACAATTTTTGTTGCATTCATGACTATGGTTTTCATTGATGTCAACACAGTGATTTACCAAACTTGCAGAGAAAAAAATAGAGTTTGGATTAGCGCACGTGGGATATTGCAGTTGGAGCTATGCAATGTTGATGATATATTCATTGATATGTTATATGTTTATGATTAAGAGCATGGATAGTAATTCATTTATTCATGGAAGTTATGAGCATTTTGGTGGAAGCAATATTCAGGCAGTGTTCCTGAGTAGCAGTTTGTGGAAATCGGATGATATCTACTAATTGGGATGGAATCTAGTTTTGCGTAGTTAAAGAGAAGTTGAAGACACATTTATAGTGATGTGGATGACAATGCAAACTTTTATGTCACACAAGTGAAGAATTATTGTAGTTGGAAGCCAACAGTTTTGTGTAATTTGGATGTAGCATGTGGAAACTTTTATTTTGTAACTGTATGCTGACTCATTTGTAATTACTTGAGTGTGGTATAAAGGAAGGACTATTTTTCCTTGTTTTAATATGTTTGAAGATGGTTTTCATGGTTGGATATGTTGATGTATGCATGAAGTGAAGAAAAGAGCTAATTGTGAAAGCGAATTTATGAAGGAAGACATGCGAGGTACAAAGATCTGAAATTGAGATCTAGTCTAACAATGAGTGTAGTTTGGCATAGTCAGAGAAGAGGTAACATATTATTGTATTGAGTAATACAAAGATTAGTTGGACAGTGTATTCAGTGATCTTACCCTGAAGCTGTTTGGGTAGTGGGTCCTTTTGTCTTCCATAACTTAACAGGGTTAGAATCTTTTAATAGGGATTCAAAATCTCCTAATAGGGATTCATATGTACTAAATGTATTTCATAAAAATCCTAATAGATTCCATCCTTTCATAAGGAATATTCATATTAGTGCATGTTTTGTGGGCATCATTCCCACCAGGGTTTACTCTCTGATCAAGGGGTTCCCTAGTCAACATATCTTGTGTCATTGTGTTATTGTCTATGAATATCTTTCTATGGTTGGTAATTATATTGCTTACATGGTTAAATGCTATTGAAATTGATAAAAGTTATAATTATCAAAAAATTGATTCACCCACCCCCTCTCAGTTATCTTGGTGGACTTTACTTTCTAACAATTGGTATCAGAGCTGCAGGACCTTGAAAAGGAAGTTTAACAACTTAAGGAGATCCATGGAGAATTTCAGAAAATAAATCCCTAAGTTTGATGGAGTAAATTTTGATAGCTAGAAAGAAAAGATGAAGACACACCTATTGTGTTTAGGATTAGGTTATTGGTTGATTACAAAGAATGATAAGACTATCATTGAAGAGGACAATCTTGAAACATGTAATGTCGATGAGAGAGATCTATTCATGTGTAACATACTTGCAAGAGAAGCACTTTTGACAGCCCTTCTGGAGAATGAGTATAGTCAGGTAAAATATTTGAAAAAATATTATGAAATTTGGAAAGCTTTACACTCTACTTTTGAAGGTGATGAACATGTGAAAAGAGTTAGATTAAATAATTGGATATGTAGATTTGAAGATATAAGAATGTTGGGAGATGAATCTGTTAGAAGCTATATTGGTAGAATGTCAAAAATTGTCACACGCATAAAATCTTGTGGAGGAACAAAGATAGAGAATGAAGTAATATGGAAAATTCTAAGGACATTGAATCTTGTATTTAAGAAGAAAACATAGATGATTGAATAAGTTATACCTTGTACTAAAAAATTTACAAGAGAGACTCTTCTTGGAAGATTAGAAGCATCATTATGAACTTGAGGTTATCAGGAGACTTACCTAGAATGGAGACAACATTCAGTGCTCTTAGTGTTCACCCTACTTTTTCAAGAAGAATCATTGTGAGTGGAGATTATGCTAGTAGTAGTAGATCTAGAAATGAAGAAGACAAGAAGATTGAAGAAGGTATTTCCTTGATTGTGAAGAGGGAACCAGATGGTAAGAAATTTTTTTAATGTTGGACTTCTCAAGAATATGGTCATTTTGCATCTAAGTGTCTTAAGAGAGTTAAAAAGTACATAAACAATTTCAAACTTATAAGATCTAAGGACTTTTATTATGCTAATGATGAAGATCATGAAACTAGTATAGAGAGAACTCTGAGTGAAAGTGATACTGAAAATAATAATGACATAGGATTTGTAGCAATTAAAGAAGAGAATCTTGAAACTGATGTTAAGGAAGAAAAAGCCTTAGTTTCTCAAGTTGAAAAGAAAGCTGATTAGATTATAGATAGTATTTTTTCACATCATATGACTAGAGACATGAAAAAGTTCATAAAGTTTAACGATTATGATGGAGGAGTTGTTAGAGTTGGAAACAATGCACCTTGTTTCATTAAAGGTATAGGATCTATTACTCTTGACGGAAAGACTAATATTGATGGTGTTTATTTTGTGGATGGATTGAAACATAATCTTTGTAAGTGTTGGATAGTTAGTTGATAAGGGATGTCAAGTTTGGTTTACTGAGAAAACTTGTGTGATTAAGGATAAAGATGGAAATCTGATTGGAACTGGATCTAGAACCAAAGGTAATGTATTTTAGTTAAATCCTACTGAGATGACATGTTTGATTACTAAAATTGATGACATTTGGTTATGACATAGAAGGTTTTGTCATATAAACTTTGACAACATTGCGAAAGTAAGTACTACACTTGCAGTAAGGGATTTGGCTAAAATTATGAAGCCTACTAACATGGTTTGCAAAGAATGTGTGATGGCTAAACATAAGAGAAGTTATTTTCCCAGTAAGAAGTTTACATCTATAGATAAGCTGGAGATTGTTCATACAAATTTTATCGGTCCTACCAGGACTAGACGATTCTATGGAGAAAGGTATTTTATGATTCTTGTTGATGATTTTACAAGAATGATGTGGATTGCATTTCTTAAAGAAAAGTCTGAAGCATTTGATAAGTTTAAGATTGTTAAGAATAAAGTTGAGAATGAATCTAGAATGAAGATTAAATGTTTGAGATCTGATAGAGGTGGAGAATTTACTTCTAGAGAGTTTAACACCTTTTGTGAAGAAAATGGTCTGAAGAGATAGTTTTCAGCCCCTAGAACACCTGAACAAAATGGTATTGTAGAAAGAAGAAACATATTAGTGACTAAAGCAGAAAGAGCTATATTATTTGAGAATGATTTGGTGAAGATATTCTGGAGAGAAGCAGTGAACACAACAGTGTATACAATGAACAGAGTACAAATTAGAGAAGACACAGACAAGACACCCTATGAATTATGGTTTGGACATGCACCCTTAGTTAAGTATTTTAGAATTTTTGGAAGAAAATGTTATATAAAGAGAGATGATGATATTGGAAAGTTTGATCCTAGAAGTGATGAAGGTATATTTCTTGGATATTCTTTGAAAAGTAAAGCCTATAGATGTTACAATAAAAGAACTAAGACTATTGTTGAAAGTACAAATGTTAAAGTTGATGAAAAGTTCAAAATTTAGGAAAGAATGCTTGATTATGAATCAGATGAAGAAGCTCATCCTAAACCTAACACTAGATCTACTAAATTATTTTATGAGACTGATAGTGATTTGTTGAATGAAAGTCATAGTGAAGTCATTGAAGAACCTACACCTGAAGTGAGATTTGAGACAGTGACACCTAACAAGAGTTTATCAAGAAATAATCCTATTGGGCAAGTTATTGGAAGCATCAAAAAAGGAGTTCTAACTTGGAATAAGGTTCAAGAATAGTTATGTTTGGTTTCTCAAATTTCTAGTGAAGCTTGTGAAGATGAAACCTGGACTAATGCTATGAAAGAAGAACTAGATCAGATTGAGAAGAACAAGACACAGGAATTGGTCCCTAGACCTAAAGACAGGAATGTTATTGGAACTAAATGGGTATTTAGAAACAAGATGAATGAACAAGGAGAAGTAGTAAGAAACAAAGCAAGATTGGTATGTAAGGGATATTCATAGCAAGATGGAATTGACTATGAAGAAACCTTTGCACTTGTTGCAAGAATTGAAGCAGTAAGAATGTTTTTGGCTTATGCAGCTTACAAGAAATTCAAAGTATATCAAATGGATGTGAAGTCAGCATTTTTGAATGGAGAAGTGGAAGAAGAAGTCTACATTGAGCAGCCTGAAGGTTTTTCTTTGACTCAAGAAGGAGATATGGTATGTAAACTGAAGAAAGCCTTATATGGACTAAAGCAAGCACATAGAACTTGGTATGCAAGATTGGACAAGTATTTGTTAAAGTTGGGATTTAAAAAAATAATAATTGATAGCAATATGTACACAAAAGAAATTGAAAATGATTTGTTGGTTATAGTTATTTTTGTTGATGACATTATTTTTGGAGGAGAAGATGAAGCTAGTGATAAATTTGTTGATGAAATGAAGACTGAATTTGAAATGAGTATGATTGGTGAAATGAAATACTTTTTGGGATTAGAGATAACATAGAACAATGGTGGCATCTTTGTAAGTCAGACAAAGTACCTGAATGACTTGTTGAAAATATTTGGAATGGAGAACTGTAAACTAGTTGGAACACCTATGGTAACTGGACATAAATTATCTAGCATAGATGAGACTCCTAGAGGTGAACAGAAGAAATATAGATCTATGATTGGAGGATTGTAGTACTTGACTCATACAAGACTTGATATAGCACATTCAGTTGGAATTGTAGCAAGATTTCAAGCTAAACCTAGAGAATCACATTATGCAGTAGTAAAGAGGATACTGAGATATTTAAGAGGCACAATAGACTATGGATTGTGGTATAAAAAATCTGATGATTTTACCCTATGTGCTTATATAGATGCTGATTGGGGAGGCAATGTTGATGATAAGAAGAGCACCAGTGGTGGAGCATTTTTCCTTACAGGAAAATCAGTTTCCTGGCTAAGAAAGAAGTGGAATTGTATCTCATAGAGCACAGCAGAAGTAGACTATGGTGCAGCATCAAACAATTGTAACCAAATAATTTGGATGAAGCAAATGCTGAAGGATATTGGAATAAAGTTTGTTGCACTTGTTGTCATACATTGTGACAACACCAGCATAGTTAGTATGTCTGAGAACCCTGTATTACATTCTAAGACAAAACATATAGAGATTAAGTATCATGTTGTAAGAGAGAAAGTTGTTGAGAAAGAAGTCAGACTTGAGTACATAAGTACAAAGGAGCAGATAGCAGATATATTTACAAAGCCTTTTCCTAAGGATACATTTGAGTATTTGAGAGGTATGCTTGGGGTTATGCCCTAGCCTACTTTTGAGAAGTGATGCAGTTGGTTGCATCCATCTAGTGGTATATGAGCCTTATCTTTCTTCTGGACTGGATGTTGGTACTTCCTCTATGGGGGAGTATGTGTATTTGAGCTGAGTCATGAGGACTCTAGTGAATGTATTTTTTGAATAGTGTCTTTTGACATTGGATTTGTTGTTGACATAATGATGAGATTTCTATGATTGATGTCAATGGGGGAGAAGTGTACATGAAAAAACTATTTGTACTATCTGAACAGGAAAATGAAGCAAGATTTGATTGATGAAGAGGACTTGAAGCAACAGTATTGCAGTATTGGATTTTTGGAACATTGGATGTTTTTTCATCTATGTTGCCATCAATGCCAATGGGGGATTGTTAGGAATGAATGCTAAATGTTTGGCAGCCATTTTGTAGCAATTTTTGTTGCATTCATGACTATGATTGTCATTGATGTCAACACAATGATTTACCAGAGACTTGCAGAGAAGCAGACAGAGTTTGGATTAGCGCACATGGGATATTGCAGTTAGAGCTATGCGATGTTGAGGATATATTCATTGATATGTTATATTTTTATGATTAAGAGAAAATATAGTAATTCATTTATTCATGGAAGTTATGAGCATTTTGGTGAAAGTAGTATTCAGGCAGTGTTCCTGAGTAGCGGTTTGTGGAAATCGGATGATATCTCCTAATAGAGATGGAATTTGGTTTTACACAGTTAAAGGGAAGTTGTAGACACATTGATAGTGACGTGGATGATAGTGCAAACTTTGAGGTCACACGAGTGAAGAATTATTATAGTTGGAAGCTGATAGTTTTATGTAATTTTGATGTAGCGTGTGGAAACTTTTATTTTGTAATTGTATGCCGACTCATTTGTAATTACTTGAGTGTGGTATAAAGGAAGGAATGTTTTTCCTTGTTGTAATATGGTTGAAGATGGTTGTAATGGTTGGATGTGTTGATGTACGCATGAAGTGAAGAAAAGAGCTAATTGTGAAAGTGAATTTGTGAAGGAATACATGCGAGGTACAAAGATCAGAAATTGAGATCTGGTGTAATAGTGAGTGTGGTTTGTCATAGTCAGAGAAGAGGTAACATATTATTCTGTTGAGTAATACAAAGAACAGTTGGACAGTGTGTTCAGTGATCTTATCCTAAAGCTATTTGGGTAGTGGGTCCTTCTATCTTCCATAACTCTTAACAGGGTTAGAATCTTTTAACAGGGATTCAAAATCTCCTAATAGGGATTCATATGTACTAAATGTATTTCATAAGACTCCTAACAAAGTCCATCCTTTCACAAGGAATATTCATATTAGTGCATGTTTTGTGGGCATCATTCCCACTAGGGTTTACTTGGATCAAGAGGTTTCCTAGTCAACATATCTTGTGTCATTGTGTTATTGTATATGAATATCTTTCTATGGTTGGTAATTATATTGTTTACATGGTTAAATGTTGTTAAAATTGATCAAAGTTATAATTATCAAATAACTAATTCACCCCCCCCCCCCCCCACTCAGTTATCTTGGTGGACTTTACTTTCTAACAAGAAGGAATGTTACCTTGTTGGAGATAATGATAAGGACACCAACACTAACACTAATGATGAAATTGAAGTGATATTTGTTGCAATGAAAGATGATTTAAAAGAAAAAGAAAGGTATGTAGAAACAACACTTATATCTAAAGTTAGCAACAATGATACATGGATTATTGATAGTGGTTGTACACATCATATGACTGGTGATGAGGATAAATTTGAATACCTTAAACATTATAATGGAGGATCTGTTAAAATGGGAAATGATACACCTTGTTTAGTGAAAGGAAAATGATCTATCTTGTTGAATGATAAGATTAGATGTGAAAATGCATATTGGGTGAAAGGACTTAACTAAAATTTTTTGAGTGTAGCAAAATTGAATAATTTAGGTCACTGAGTTGCATTTGAGAAAAGAAAGATGAAAATCTATGATGAAGTAGTAAATTTGGTCGGTACTGGTGAACAATCCAATTGTAATCTATTTTATCTTGACAATGCTGAAACTTCTTGTTTGTTAGCTAGAAATGAAGATGTGTGGTTGTGGCATAAGAGACTATGTCATGTGAATTTTGATAACATGGTTAAGATCAGTAAGAAGAGAAGAATTAGAGGTTTGCTGAGTTTAACTAAACTTGACCATGTCATGTGCAATCAATGTTAGAAAGGAAAAATGACTAAATCTAGTTTTAAAAGAAAAGACTACTCTTCTAAAGGTATTTTGGAGTTGGTGCATACCGACTTATGTGGTCCTATCAGAACTTAGAGTTATTATGGTGATAAATATTTCATTTTATTTGTTGATGACTGTAGACTACGGTTTATCTGTATCTATTTTGAAAGGTGTAAACAAGAAAATGTTAGACTAATCTAAACATTTATATCAGTTTAAAAGCATAAACTTAAAAACCAAGCCACCTTAAATTGAGCCAAAATAGATGCATTCAAGCATTGTTTGATTTGCTCCAATAAAAGGGATGTGGGTGTGCTCTCAAATCACATGGATAAGATCCCCAATGCATGCAAAAAATTATTTTAACTAAATGAAGATGTGCTATGATACTGAAATGATTAGAAAAGCTTGAATAAAACTAAGTTTAATCCATTAAGCTATTCTAAGATGTGTTAAAAAGCATGAAATCTAACAATGTTATCAAAAAGCTAAGATTTAGAATGAATTTAGCATGATAACAATGCATGAGAATAAAAGATAACTAATGGATTGCTCTTGGAAGAGGAGGGTATTTATAGATTTGAGGAAGGGCTTGGGGTAGAGATAAGGATTGACTTTCATGGGTTGAAGGCTCAAAGGTCAAATTTAGGACTTTGTAGAAGAGTCTAGAGGTTCTAGAGTTTTCTAGAGAATATCTAAGATTTTAGGATTTAAATAAATGTTAAATTTATTTAAAGGAATTGGTTGAGGACTTTATTTATCAAATGAATTCAATAAATAGAAAGGATTATCACGGTCAAGGTTGCTCACACATGTGTGAGCAACACTAGGGAAGTGTGTAAGGGAGACCAAATGGTAAGAGATATGAGCTTCATTAATGGCCTATAAGAGTCATTAATGAGGATGTAAGAAGTATTTATGAGTGTGTAAGGCTCATTTATGAGGGGTTTTGACCCAAAGTCAAATTTTGAAGGGTTAGGCTAAGAAGTGTAGGAATCACTTTTTAATTAGGTTTAGAGTGAGATTAGGAAATTCTAAAAGAGGTTAGGGATTTCTAGAAGATTTCCAAGGTTTTAGGATTTAAATAAATATTTTATTTATTTAAAGGATTTTTTGTCAATTTATCAATTAATATTAATAAATAGGGTAAAATCATTCAAACTTGATTTAAATGATTTTGGGGAGGGATTCTTGAATTAAAGATGTTTAATTAAAATAGAAGGATTTAATGGCATAAAAATAAATAAATAAATTAATAAATGATGATGTCATCAGGGGTTTTTGAAAATAAAAATATTTTTATTTTCTAAAGGATTTTTATATGTCTACATTTTGCCCCTCTTTGATGCTATGCCACAAGTGGCGTGGCATCAAAGAAAAAAAAAAAAGATGCCCCAGGCTAGGATTTAGAGGAATAAGGGATTGTCCCCCCTCGAGAAAACAACGCAAAGAGGAAATGTTGTGGAATTTTCTTGAAAGGAAACAAAAAGGAAGGAAGGAAGAAGGGAGGATAAATAGCCATACTTCCAAGAGAAAATATGGAGGAATGCAAGATGCAACATTATGTAAAGATACAAGAGGCAATAGTAATCTATATGATGCAAGATAGGGGATTTTTGGGAGCTCCAAGTGTAAATGTGGAGAGCACAACCTAATTTGATATAGAAATATTGGAGACCTGCCAAGAATACTGGGATCACAAGGCCTTATCACCAGTATTGCATAGGACTGATGCTAAAAAGACACGTAGGGTTGCCCCAGCATCACGCATGAACCCAAGAGGAAGTATGGTAGAAATGATGCTGGAGAAACCAAAAACAAATGATATTTCCCAAGTGCACCATGTAACCCAAAAGATCACATGTGAACCATGAAAGGGTTATGTCTAATTGACTCATAGGAAGAAGGAAAAGATCAAAAGACCTTGCCCCAAATTTCCCTCATTCGTAGCACACCATGATATAAAGGATCATGGAAACTTTGAGGAGAGGAACAATGAGAAGCTGTAAAATATTAACAAGATCCAAAGGAAAAAATCCAAGACCAAAATGAAACCTCCAAAAGACATCCTTTTCCAAGGAGAGAGATTTGATTTGACTGATGGTGGGAAGATTGGTCTAAACATGTGGAAGGATACATCGACACGGACCTGGTGTGATTGGTGGAAGATTAGGTCTGATAGGAGGAAGGATACATCCTCAAGGACCCGCTAATTGATGAGAGAATGAGTATTGTTTTTGCTACCAAATGATGAGTCAAGGATAACCGTTGTGATCAAAAATAGTAAAAAATTAATGTTTTTGAAGTACAAGGTAGGGTGGGACAAAATTTCTGATCAAATGCTACTACAGGATTGATGACGATATGTACAATAGGATGAGACAATATGTACAATGGATAGAGAGATTTACAATGGATATGTACAAAATCTCAGGGATTTGGGACATAAATATCTTGCTATACAAGATAGATATAGGAAGGATTGCGCTATACAAGATATGGTACAATATATGGTACAAGATATGTGCAAGAGGGATTTTGGATTTGCTTGAGGATTAAAATAGAGGAATGTTGGGTATGGTGGTGAGGATGGGGATGGGAGAAAAAGGAGTGGGTTTCAGGATGGGGGGGATGGGAGTTTGATAGATAATAACTCATTCCACTATGTATGGCGCATGTTTTCTAGGATTTCACCAACATACTTGTCCAAGGCTCTTGAATTGCCAAGTTTTCACCATTAGAAAATTATTTTTCTTTGTTTTTTTATTTTTTTATTTTTTTTATTTTTTTGTATTTTTTTACTTTTCTAATTTTTATGGATTTTCTGAATATGTGGGATCTAGTTTAGGCATAGAACCTCTTCAGATGTATGATTTTGATTGGATCATTTAAAGGCTGACCTTCTGGTGTAAATATTTGATAGGCTCCGGAGCTGAAGCATGTTGTGACAACATAGGGGCCCAGCCAAGTAGGCTCGAACTTGCCTTTCTTTTCTCAGTGTGCTTGGACTTTTTGATTTTCCTTTAGTACCATGTCACCTACTTGGAATTGTTTGGGATGGACCTTCTTGTTATAACTCCTTTTGAGTCGATTCTAGTATGCAACTATGTGATCATATGCTTGTTGTCTCTTTTCATCTAAATGGTCTAGCTGGCTAAGGTGTGCCTCGTGATAGTCTTCATCGGTGGTATAGTTCTTCATGGAGACACACAATGATGGGACCTCAACCTCGATTGGTAGAATGAATTTGGCACCATATACAAGGGAATATGGAGTGGTTCCTATGGGAGTACTAAAGGAAGTATGATAGGCGCAGAGGGTGGGATTTATTTGGAGGTGTCAGTCATGACAAGAATCATTGACAACCCTCTTGAGGATTTTTAAGATTATTTTATTGGTTACCTCATATTGGCCATTTCCTTGGGGGAAGTATGGAATGGAGAAATGGTGATGGATCTGGGGTCCGGCACACAGATCATCCACATGCTAGTTTTCAAAAGGTGTGTCGTGGTCTGTGAAGATGGTAGATGGTATGCCAAAGTGGAAAATAATATGGTATAAGATGAACTTGGATATTTGGATGCTAGTAGTGAGGGTGAGCAAAATTTCTTCAAACCCTTTTGTGAAGTACTCTATGGTAATTATGATGTATTTATGTCCATCTAAGGAAAGGGGAGTGATTAAGATAACAAGGTTGAAGCCCCAACATGAAAATGGCCAAGGTGGTGCAATGGGCTGTAAGTTCTGTGCTGGCACATGAATCAGATTTGCATGCTACTGACATGGTAGACATTTTCTGACAAATTCACAAGCATCATGTGTTAGAAATAGGGAATAATGAGAGGGGGGGTGAATTAGTATTCTACAAACTTTATCTTTTTTCCAATTATGGATATAATAGATTATCTTTACACATGCATAACATAAGAAGCTAAACAACATGCATAGCAATAAAACTAAAGAACTCATAACACATGATTTGTTCTCGAGGAAACCCTGGCCAAGGGAAAACCCTGGTGGGGATGGTACCCATAAAGATTCACTAATCAAAAGTATCTTGTTAAGGATGTTGACCCTGTTAGGAGTCTATTACAAGCATATAGTGTATCAGTCTTGATTAAGGGACTATAGGCCTTGTTAGAAGCCTCAACCTTGTTAGGAGTTGGTAGTACAAAATGTGATTACCAGCTGAGCCCACTACCCAAACAAGTAATGTAAAATATACACTGATTACAAAAAAAGGTCAAGGTACATAACCTTATATTTCTTGCATCGATATCTCTTCGATGTTCTTTCACTATCACTATTATATATACATCATAGATCTCGCATATTGCATCCATCTTTCTTACATTTTACAATTACATTTATACAAGTTATTAAGGCTAATAACTTTACTTGGTCGGCTGCCATATTAAAAAATAAATTTAGCCAAGGGTAAACGTCTAGGATGTCATCCCTTTATATTATTAAGACATTATTTTGATAAAAAAAATAATCCCTTAACTCTTTACCAATTCTGCCTTCATATTATGTCCTGTCGGCTTCACACTGTCTTCAGAAAAACTATCATAACTCCTTCTGTACATGTCGTACTGACTTGCACTCTAATATGGGTCATCATTAGTCACCATAGAGTCTATTTTCAAATGTGCAAGCACTTAACTTACTCTAGTCAACATTGCAAACAAAAACTATGTCCAGGTGCACTGGTGAAAATACTGTCTCACACTTAGACAAATTTGCAATTCGCTCTGTCATACTTGCTCTCTAACTTGTGTGATCTTCATGTGGATCATATGTTTCCATAATGACAAAATCTATGCAATCAACTCAGCCAAATTGACAACAATCTCCCCCTTTGTCATTGGTGGCAACATATGAGAAAATTGGCTAAGTGTGCAATTCCAAAATTTCAAAATTGTCAAAATTGTGGCCATAGTATAACATATATATACTATCCTTATAACTCCTCAAAAAAATCTTATCTCTAATACAATACTTCCCCTAAGAGTATCAATCCTTATCATATACTATCAATTTTCTGCTAAATATCTCTCCCCCTTTGACAATAATGACAAAATAAAGGTAGGGAGGGCTCAACTAGTAATCACTTGTTAATGACAAAATATCTCTCCCCCTTTGACAACAATGAAAAAAGGTAGGGAGGGCTCAGCTGGTAATGAAAAAATATCTCTCCCCCTTTGACTACAATGACATGCTTGGAGGGTCTCAAAGTTAAACTTCTAAAAAGATATCTTAGCTGTAAGACATTCTTCCAACTGCTCTTCAATAACGCTTAACTTCATAGAAATATGCTCTCTCAAAAGAGTTAGTCTTCTCATTTTTCTATCTCTCTCATCTTGCAAAACTCTGATTTCATCATAAAGCTTCTGAACTTTCTTCTCAACATCACATACCTTCACATTAGGGCTAGAAAGAAGGATAGATTCTATTGGAAATATAGATGCAGTCACTAAGAGGGGGGGTGAATCAGTTAACCACAAAAATATTACCACTGTTCCCTTAAATATCTTAAAAAATTATTTACTGTGCCACTCGATAAATATATAGAGAAATGCTGAAAACTTGATCCTTGAAGTGTGTAATAATTAAACTATTCTTAAGCATTCATCACTGATTAACTTACATGAATAAAGAAAATAACATGAACATAAGAGACACCAGATTTACTATGGAAACCCAATATGGGAAAAACCACCAATGTAACTATTTACTATTTTTCACTCTTCTGAAGTGATGCCCAGTTAGAAGCCAACCCGGTAAAAGGTTACAAAACACACTGTTAGGTGTGACCTTGTTAGAGGATTTAATCACCCTGCTAGGAGTGGCCTTGTAAGAGGTCTTGAAATAATTCAATAGAACTGTTACCTTGTTAGAGGATTTACAAAATGGTTGTTAAACCAACTCGGTTAAGAGATTTTGATATCACTGCTACAATTGCTAGAGAGTAACAATGAAATGACCTACAACTGAATTGCTGAATATAGATCTCTATTTTGTTTCACTGGATCCTTACTGATCAATTAAATCTTTGCTCCTCCTCAAGGATATTTGACCATCCTTCAAAATTTGCACACACCTTTCTTCAAAATGATTTCTGCATGCTGTATATCTTTTATTCACCACTTGACCTTCTATATATATATGCCATTTCATAATCATTTAGATTGTCAAGTCGGCACTAATAATTATTATAACAGTCAGCTGGGATAAACAAATTGTAATAAAAAAATTCTTTGAAAGGGTTGACCTTGCTTGGTAAACATTAATCCTGAAAAGATTTCCTTTGGTGACCGAGAGAACTCAGTAACCACAGTGAATTCTGCAACATCCTTTGGAGACTGAGAGAGCTTGGTAACCACTAATTTTCCTTAGATAACCGAGGAGGCTTGGTTAACACTATTACCCTGTCATGTTTCCTTTAGACACCTGAGAGAACTCGGTAGACACTAAAAACTACCTAGCTGACCAACTGAGCTCGGTAGATACTGAGAATCACTTAGCTGACTGACTGAACTCAGTAGATACTAAGAGTGATAATTGATATGACATTTGTGTGACATCAAAGAAAACACATAGCTAATCCAACAATGTCCTTTAGACAATTGTATCCAACAATCTCCCTCTTTGGCATTGATGACAACACAACATATCATAGCACAATGAAATTTCACAGAGAAACCAAGAGTAAGAAACATATCCTTAGCTTCATTATGATTCCCATCATCTTCAAACTTCTTTCTCTAACTGAGAACTCTCCCTCTTAACTTCTCAAATTATTCTTCTTAGAAATTTCTTGAAATGACAACAAACTCTCCCTCTTTGACAACACATGCCAAAGACAACTTACACAGTTTTGGTAAATATCAATGTACCTTATGTACTGATTCATATGCAATGATTCCCTGACTATGCTACATCAACTGATTGATTTTCAACATGTTCTAGTTGATGCATCACTAAAACTTTATTTAGTGAACCTCGGACAAGGGAGTGACCCCTAACTTGCCTCTTAGATACAAGAATGCATCCTTAGGTAGTGGCTTGGTGAAGATATCTGCAATTTGTTCTTTTGTATGAATATATTCCAATCTGATTTCCTTGTCCTGCACCAATTCTCTGACAAAGTGATATTTAATTGCAATGTACTTGTATTATCACAAAACATAACAATTGGTTCTTTGATCTCAACCTTCATGCCTTCCAAAAGTTGTTTAAACCATATAATATTAGAGCATTTTACTGCTGCAGCAACATATTCTGCTTCTGCTATGGATTGGGATGTGTAGTTTTGCTTTTTACTAGTCCAAGATACTAACCTCTTGCCAAGAAAGAATGCTCCACCACTTGTACTCTTTCTAACATCAATGTTTCTTGCCCAATCAGCATCAGTAAACACTTTTAAATCCAGATTGCCTCCAAATTTATACCACAAGCCATAATCTTCAGTTCCCCTTAAATACCTCAAGATTCTTTTGATTGCCATCATGTGATTTTCTCTGGGTTTAGCTGAGAATCTTGCCACTATTCCAACTACTAAGGCAATATCAGGGCTTGTGTGTACTACATACTGTAATTTTCCAATCATTGATCTGTATAAGGTCTGATCTACTTCTTTTGAATCATCATCTTTGGTAAGCTTTAGTCCAGTACACATGGGTGTACCAACTGGTTTTGAATTTTCCATACCAAATTTCTTAAGTATTTCCCTGATATATTTAGACTGAGTAATGTAGATACCATTTTTGTTCTGCTGAATCTGAAGTCCAACAAAGAATTTTATCTAACCAAACATAGACATTTCAAATTCTTTGTTCATAAGCTCTGAAAATTCTTTGCACTGATCATCATTTCCTATAAACAAAGTATCATCCACAAATATTTCTGCCAAAACAATTTTGTTATTTGATCCTTCTTTGATGTATAAATTGATGTTGTCATTAGCCCTTTTGAAATCAATATGAGTAAGATAGTTATGTAATCTTTCATACCATGCTCTAGGAGCTTGTTTCAGACCATACAATGCTTTGTGTAATTTGTAGACCATATCCCTTTTGTCTCAATCAATAAAACCTTCAGGTTGCTCAATGTAGACTTCTTCCTCAAGAATACCATTGAGAAAAGAAAATTTGATATCCATCTAATATACCTTAAATCCTTTATGTGCTGCATATGCAAGTAAAGTCCTTACACCTTCTAATCTTGCAATAGGAGCAAAAGTATCTCCATAATCTATTCCTTCTTCTTGAGAATATCCTTTACATACCAATCTTGCTTTGTTTCTTGATACTTGACCATCTTCATTCAACTTATTTCTGAATACCCATTTTGTCCCAGTTACATTTTTATCTTTAGGCCTAGGTACAAGAGTCCATGTCTTATTTTTCTCTATTTTCTCTATTTCTTCATTCATAGCCTCAATCCAACTTTCATTTTCTAATGCATCTTTGACATTTTTAGGTTCAAAATCAGCAAATAAACATGTACCTTTTAGTTTACTTCTTGTCATAGTACCATCTGATTTGTTTCCAATAATCTGATCTAGTTTATGATGCTTTTTGACGTACTTGGCTAATATAGGTTCCTTGTTCCTGAATGAGTTACATTGTCATCTTCTTCATCTTTAGGTTCATATTGCTCAGGCTCGGTAGATACTTGCTTGGTAGCTTCAGACTGAGACTCGGTACTTTGTGACTCAGTCTGAACTTCTTCTTGTGACTCGGTTACTATACTTGGTTCGGTAGATGTAGTCTCCTTACATGTGTCTGGCAATGTATCAGGTTTGATGTAAACAAATTTTTTGTAGTCCTTTAGTTCCTTTTTGCTTTCTTCTTCAATCTTTTCTGCAAACTCATCAATTCTCACATGTGCACTTTCTATGATTTTGTGAGTAGACAAACTTAGACATCTATATGCCTTACTTTTGCAAGAATATCCCAAAAATATTCCTTCATCACTTTTTACATCAAATTTTCCTTTTCTAGATTCTTTTAAGATGTAACATTTACTACCAAATATTTTTAGGTAACTTACATTTGGTTTGTAGCCATACCATAGCTCATATGGAGTCTTGAATGTATCTTTTCTCAGCTGTACTCGGTTCAAGGTATGAATTGCAGTGCTGATAGCTTCCTTCCAGTATTTCATAGCAATGTTCTTTATAATCATTAGATTCCTTGCACAGTCCATGATAGATCTATTCCTTCTTTTGACTATTCCATTCTACTCAGGAGTTCTTGGGGCTGATACATGTCTTTTGATTCCTCTTTCAATGCAGAAATTATTGAATTCATGGGAGATGAATTCACCACCTCTGTCTGATCTCAAGCATTTTGTTATTTTTCCTGTTTCCTTTTCTACTCTTGCTAAATACCATTTGAACTTCTCAAATGCTTCAAACTTTTCTCTTAAATACATAACAATCATCATTCTAGAATAATCATCAACAAAGAGAATAAAATTTTTTTCTCCAATATAGCTCTCAATTCCAATAGGTCCACATAAATCAATATGCACAATTTCCAAAATATCTTCAGACTAATAGTTTTTACTTTTGAAACTAGACTTTCCCATTTTACCAATTTGACAATTCTTGCATAGACCAACATCAGGTTTCTTCAAAGTAGGAATACCTCTTACTTTCTTGAATTTGCTTATTTTCATCATGTTGTCAAAATTTACATGACATAACCTTTTGTGCCATAACCAACTTTCTTCAATTTGAGCAATAAAACATGAGTAATCACCAAGATCAAGATAAAATAGGTTACCTTTGGTTTGTTTGCCTGATCCTATCAGTTTTCCTTTGTCATCCAATAGTCTTGCTTTGCCATTCATGAATTCAACCTTGAATCCAATGTTGATTAGCTATGCTACACTTATAAGATTATGCTTTAGTCCTTCGATCCAATATGCATTATCACATATAAGTTCTTTGGTTAATGAAATTCATCCCTTTCCTTTTATACAACAGGGTTCATTATTTCCAAACCTTACATTACCACCATCAAAGTTTTCAAAGTGTTCAAACTTGGTCCTGTCACCAGTCATATGATGTGAACATCCACTGTCTATAATCCATGTATCATTATTGCTTATATGAGAGATAAGTGCCATCTCATCTTCATCATTATCAGATTCATCTTTTACAGCAATGAAAACAATTTCTTCTTCACTATCATCTGAATCTTTAGTTAAAAAATATGTTCTTACCTTTATCCTTGAATGATTTGAAATTTTTCTTGCCATTGTACTTGTAATTTTTTTTCTCATCTTTGCTTTGCTTGCTTGGACACCTAGCTGCAATATGACCAATTTCTTCACATGAAAAATAGATTAAGGGAGTTTTACCTTTGTATTTTCCTCTGCCTCTTGAATACTTCTTTGCAAGTAATGCTTCAATAACTTCAAGATCACTATCAGAACTTTCCTCTGATTCTTCTTCACTTTCTGATTGGATTTTCTTCCCTTGAGTGAAAGTTTGGCCTCAAAAGCTGATTCAATATTTTTAGAAGTTGGAACATAGTTGTCATAGTTATCCAGTTCAAAGGCTGTCAATCTTCCAACTAAGGCATCCAAAGTTATATTGTGATTTTCTTCACATCTTCTTTCTTGAATAGCAAAAACTCTTATTGCATAAATAGGGAGTAATGTTCTAAGAACCTTACTTATAACCATTTCATCATCAATTTTTCCTCCAGAAGCTCTGATTGCACTAACACTTGTCTTGATCCTTTCAACATATTTTGCAATGCTTTCTTCTTCTCTCATTTTCATTTGATCAAACTGTCCTCTTAGGCTCTCTTCACATTGTCATCACTGCCATAGATTTTCTTTAGCTTGTTCCACATTTCATGAGCAGTTGTGCAATCTTTGATTTCATCAAATTCTTCATAGCTAAGAGATGATGCAATGTCTATCATCATAGTGTTATGGTTCTTCTTCTCTGTAATGTCTTCAACAGTTAATGTGCCAGTAGGAATTGTATATTCTTGATCAATATATTTGCATCCTGAATCACCAATGGAAGCCAGATGTAGTCTCATGAGACCTTGCCATTCTAAAAAGTTATTTCTATTAAGCCTTGGAATTTCTCTTTTGTAAGACATCCTGATCTTTAGCTTAGGTCCTTGAAACCCTTCCTGCAAGCACCAAAAGCTTTGATACCAATTGTTGGAAATATAGATGCAGTAACTGAGAGGGGGGGTGAATCAGTTAACCACAAAAATATTACCACTGATCCCTTAAATATCTTAACAAATTATTTACTGTGCCACTCAGTAAATATAAAGAGAAATGCTAAAAAATTGATCCTTTAAGTGTGTAATAATTAAACTGTTCTTAAGCATTCATCACTGATTAAATTACATGAATAAAGAAAATAACATAAACACAAGAGACACCAGATTTACCATGGAAACCCAATATGGGAAAAACCACCAATGTAACTAGTTACTATTTTTCACTCTTCTGAAGTGATGCCCAGTTAGAAGCCAACTCGGTAAAAGGTTACAAAACACACTGTTAGGTGTGACCTTGTTAGAGGATTTAATCACCCTGCTAGAGTGGCCTTGTAAGAGGTCTTGAAACAATTCAATAGAACTGTTACCTTGTTAGAAGATTTACAAAATGGTTGTTAAACCAACTCGGTTAAGAGATTTTGATATCACTGCTACAATTACTAGAGAGTAACAATGAAATGACCTGCAACTGAATTGTTGAATATAGATCTTTGTTCTGTTTCACTAGATCCTTACTGATCAATTAAATCTTTGCTACTCCTCAAGGATATTTGACCATCCTTCAAAATTCACACACACCTTTCTTCAAAATGATTTCTGCATGCTGTATATCTTTTATTCACCACTTGACCTTCTATATATATATGCCATTTCATAATCATTTAGATTGTCAAGTTGGCACTAATAATTATTATAACAGTCGGCTGGGATAAACAAACTATAATAACAAAATTCTTTGAAAGGGCTGACCTTGCTTGGTAAACATTAATCTTGAAAAGATTTCCTTCGGTGACCAAGAGAACTCGGTAACCACAGTGAATTCTGCAACATCCTTTGGAGATCGAGAGAGCTCGATAACCACTAATTTTCCTTTGATAGCCGAGGAGGCTTGGTTAACACTATTACCCTATCATGTTTCCTTTAGACACTCGAGAGAACTCGATAAACACTAAAAACCACCTAGCTGACCGACTGAGCTTGGTAGATACTGAGAATCACTTAGCTGACTGATTGAACTCAGTAGATATAGAGAGCACTAATTGATATGACATTTGTGTGACATCAAAGACAACACATAGCTAATCCAACAATGTCCTTTAGACAATTGTATCCAACAAGATTCATTCTGAATTCCTGCTTCCTTCAACTTGATCTGCTGATCTTCTTCTATTGTCAAGGTCTCTGGTTTTGTACATTATATGTACAAGGATTTTCCTATTCCCAAATTCTTCCTCAAGTCCTTGATATAGATATCAAGACTTTTGATATCATTTCTGACATTTTGGCTGATGTTCAAAAGGATTCCAGCCTCATAGTCTACCTGTGCTTTTATCTTTGCAATCTCAGATAAGTTAGTGAACTCATCATCAAAAGTGCTCATCACTTTCTTTGCTTTCTCTAGAGGGTCTGCTCTATAATCTATGTAGTTACAACACATGGTGACTTTTTAGTAAGGTCCTTCAGACATCCTTCTAGAATTTTAACTTTCTTATTCTTCCTAATGATTTTGTTCAAAGATGTGATCAATTCCATTTGATCATCATCATCTACTTCTTTTCCCAAATCCTCAAACAAAGATCCAATTTGCTTCTTCTTTCCAGTCTCAGGGGTAAGATTGATTTCTACTTTAGAGGTTACAGGTGCTTGTACTTCTATCACTTTAGGTTCTTCAACAATAGATTGGGTCTTCTCTACTTCTATAGTTCTATCTGGTTCATCAAGAGCCAAATTGTCAACAATATTATCTAGATTCTTGAATACATTATCATCAGTATCCAAGGTAATCTTTGTGCCTTCAACATTCATAGATTCTTCTTCAATGTTTATAGCTAGTGGAGAGGGAATATCCTCATGTTCTGCTTCTTCTTCTTCCTCTGCTACAACCGATGGCTCTCCAACAATTTCTACCATAACCTTAACTATTGCTTGTTCTATCTCTTTATTCACTTCTTCATATTGTCCTACCATGATCTTAATGGTTCTCCTTTTAGTCCTTAAATGGGTGCTAAGGGGCTTCAAAAAAATTTCAAGATGTTCATCATCTCTCACATCACATAGTTTCTTCACGAGATTCTCTTTGATAGATTTGTTTTCCTCTTGTGCTCTCTTCTTCCTATTAAAAAGTTTCTTGAATAAGTCATCAGGTATCTTACCCTGAATAGTGTCAAACTTCTTATTAGCCAGAATCAAGTGCTTGACCACTGCATTTTCAAGATTCAATCTCTCTGAGTAGTCATAGATGTCATAGTATTTATTCATCTCAGTAAAGTCTCCATCTTTTATAATCTCTTCATTCACTCTCTCAACTCTAGGTTTCCATGCTTTCTTCTTCACAGTAGTGTCATCATCTTTAATTTCTGCAACTTTCCTAGGAACTGGTGGCACCAAAGTTTTCTGCCTCTTACCAAGTCCAGTAGAAATTTCTTTCACTCTCTTGCTAGGTGTGGAGGAAGAGGATCTAGTAGGTTTCCTTGCTTCTTATTCCTGCTCAAGTTCCTCTACTTTCACTTTGACTTATGTAGCTTCCTGTTGTACTACACTAGATGATAAGTGAGGTAGAGACAAAATCTCTTTTTATCCAATATCTCTAATTTTTTATGTTGTCTACTTTGCCACTAAGAATTCTTGCTTTGTCATTCCTAAATCTTTCAGTATTCTCTTAATAGTGCTCTCAACTCTTTTCTTAGAGTGCTTCTCCTCAAGTATAGCCTTTGTGGAGTTGAAATTTTCTTCAAAAGGTCCAAATCTGTTACTGTGAGTGTCAACCTTGCACTTAAGTAGCCTATTCACATATTGTTTTGTCTTAGTTTCAGATATTTCATAGCTAAGAGGGTCTATGATCTCAATTCTAGGTTCTATTGCTTCAATGTAGATAAAGTCAGTATCAACCATAAAACATACTTCATTTTTGTATTTCTCCACAAGAGACTGTGGGATCCTTGATCTACTAGTTACCAAGTTCTAAAAAGTCTTCATCACCAACATTGCACTCTCATTTACTTTGTCAATAACATGCCTTATATACACTTTATTGATCCTTCCATTGTTTTTTGTCCATCATTCCAATCACTTGCAATGGTGTAAGGAAATCTTCTTAATAAGTGGAAAAACATGTAAGTGATCAAAGATGAAAATCTAAATTGTGCATACTTTGCCTTCTTAATCTTCTCCAAGTTCTCAAACAATTGAATTCTTAGAATTTTACACATATCAACTGGAACTTTGTCAACACACATCAAATAAGCTATGTGTACCATTCTAGCTTCCATGTCATCATTTCTTGAATTTTCACAAAACTTAGTTGTTAGGATCTTACATAAGTATCTAACATCATGTTGTTGGATTTTACTAATTACAATTCCTCTACCATTATAGGATGAACCTATGTTATCAATGACTATTTTTCTCATGTTCTTCTCATTTAAAGGAATAGCTCCAGATTTAGATAGTCATGTGACTTCATGAATCAAATCAGCTGTAATGTCTATTACTCTATCTTCTAGCCAAAACTTCCCATTATGAATTCTGCTAAGGATTATCTTAGTGCATTCTTCATTATCAAACTCATACTGCAATGCATACTTAACAATCTCATTGTCTTTCAGATGATCATATCCTTCTTTTAATGTCATGTCCTAGTTGTAGATTTTTTGATACTCATTAGTAAAATCACTATCACTGATGGTTTCTAACTTGCATCCAAGATAACTTCATATAATCTCTAAATGCAAAACTCTGTCTGGTACAGATGATAAAGCTAAACTAGGGTCTTCTTCCAAGGGTTCTACTGATTCCCTTTTTATTCTAGGTCTATTCTTGTCTTTGACATTGTGAATTAAAGATACATCCATAATTACTTCAAATTCCTTTTACCGATTCAAAGATCTACCAAATAAAATACCTCAATTTCATGATTTTAGGGCTTGTGGAGATTCGGTGCTCAAATCCTTCACCAAATCATTGTAAAATGATTCCAATCACTACTCTTTGATCTCCTTAACACTTGTATTTTCTTTGATGATCAAATAACACTGATCATAACCTTTTATTACTTCAATCTCACTTAGGTCTAACATCGCATTCAATTCTTTTGCCGCTTCTTTCCAAAAAGTTGTTTCTGCTAACCTGCAAAACTTAAAACTTCTTGCGATCTCGCAAAACATAATATTTTTCTTTGTGCTCTTAACCATAGAATTTGAACATCATAAACTACCTTGCATTAACTACACAAGACTCAATTCATCATAAATCTACTTCTATACTAATCTAAGTTCCTAATCCACTATAATTTTTATAAATTAAGTGCTTTGAGATAGGTCAGGTAAGGATTCATTCTTACCACTTGATACTTCACCTTTCTGATTACCTTCAATGTTGAGTATGTCTCCTTGATCTATGCCTTTAACAAACTTCACTTCATCTATATTTCTATAGCAACCTTTCTATCTATTTCTTACATCTTCATTTCTTCTTTCATGATTTCTAGGGTTAGGGTTAGGATGAAAAACTCCATTGTTCATTCTGCAAAACCTTGCTGTATGTCCAATCTTGTTGCATATCTGACAAAAAATTCCATTGTTTCCATATCTTGGTCTAGGTGGATTAATCTATGATCTGCAGTTTCTAGCAATGTGTCCAATCTTGTTGCATCTATAACATGTTACTCCATTTATTTTGTTCATATCTTTAGTAGGTTTCTTATCTGCATTGTTAGTATTCCTAAACATTCTACTATTATTGTTATTCTCAATAAACTTAGGTTTTCTACATTCAATAGCTCTATGTACAAAACCATGACAATTATAACAATAACCATTAAGAGGTTTAAATTGCTTACTTGTGCAATCTCTCTTCATATGACCAATAGTATTACAAGCAAAACATCTACCTTTGAATTCTCTTTGCATACCTTTGGGTGATTCCTCTTGCTTTGGTGATTCTTCTTCTTTAGGTGTATCTTCAAATTTGTTGATCTCATCAGACTTCTTCTCATCTATGCTTTTAGATACTTTCAAATTTGGTTTCTTGCTTTCATCATTTTCTTTAAGAGTGTTAAATCCAAGATCAGTCTTATCATAGAATGGTTTTTGATAGGATATTTGTTCATCAATCTTCTGATGCAGGAGCATCTTGGGTGTAAGAGCAATCTTTCATCACCCAAAAATATTTCTATTTTTGTATTCAATAAGGGCTATCTTGTGTAGAGCTGCTATTTATGGGAACTTGCTATTTTTAGTAAGTTGGTCATACGATCTTGGAATGTTCTAATTTTACATGTGGAGGTTCATCTCAGTCATATTAGCCTACTAGAAAATTTTCATGGCTAGATCAGGTCTAGTTTTGAAGATATTGAAGATTTTTGGTATTGGCAGTAGGGTACAAAAATTTTGAACTCATTTTTGAAGGCTTTAGAGGCTTCGAATGAGGTTGAAAATTTGGGTGATAGGCACTTGCGCAAGTTAGGCCTATAGAGCGCTTCATGGCTTTTCTGAAATGGGGTTATAATAGTCAATCGGGTCAACTAGTGATGACTTATGGTCTTCAAAAGTCGGGTCACCAGAAATGACAGAAAATAATTTTCTTTCAAAATTTCTATTCGGGTTTCAAAATTTATTTTGAGCTGACTTTGATGTAATAAATTGAAAAATAAAATAATTCTAAGTTTGGTTGGCCCTAAGGGCTAAATTTCTGGAACCTTCTCAGGTGGTGGAAAATGCCTATATAAAGAAGGCCCGTAGTGTTGTCTAGGGAAATTTTGGGTAGAGATCTGGATATTGATTCAAGGCTTTGTCCTATAGAATATTGTAAGGGAATGCCCATGTGGCTTAGCATATTGTAATTCTAAAAGTTTGTAATTCCACATTTATGGAGATAATAAGAAGCCAATTTTTTGTTCTTGCATATTGTTGTTGTTTCTCTGTTTATGTTATATGTTTTTGGTATTAAGGGGAGCACCCTTCATCAAGTGGTATCAGAGTAGGAGTTCCTGAGTGTGTAAATAGATCACCAACTATGAGACAGTTTGCACCAGGACCATGGTTAGGGTTTTAGCACGCATCGCAAAAATGTCTCCACAAAGGGAACATGGTGGAAGAGCTGGTGTTGTAACACCTAAAGTTAGAGCACTCTAGAGACAAGTGTGAGCATTGCAAGAAGAGATTCATAGAGGAATGAATCTTAATGTCAGAGATGAAAGTGAGGATGAAGCTGAAGAAGGAAATGTTGATCAAGAAGAAGGCAAAATTTTGAATCAAGAAGAAGAAAGACTTTTTTGGGCCATTTCCAAGATCGGGAAAAGACCTAGGATCGAGGTTCTGACATTTTCTAGAAATCTTAACCCAGAAGAATTGATCAATTATATCAATGAATGTGAAGAATATTTTGAGTATGAAGATATTGAGGATCCTTATAGGGTAAAATTCACGAAGGCCAGACTAAAGGGTCATGCAAAGATTTGGTGGCATGAGATTCAACTGGAGTGAAATAGAAGAGGAAAGGATAAAATCACAAGATGGGATCAGATGGTGGATAAATTAAAGGGATAGTTCATTCCTATTGATTATGAGCTTGACCTACTGAAGAAGATGAAAAGTTTGAAGCAAGCAGGAAGATCTGTTCAGGAGTATACAGAGGAGTTCTATCAAATCCTCATCAGAATAGGCCATGCAGAAGTAGATAAGGAGAAAGTTTCCCATTACCTTAATGGGTTGAGGCCGAGCATTCAGGAGGAGCTGAATTTGGTTCGAATGAATAGTATTAAAGAGGCATACTAGTTTTCCCTAAAAGTAAAGGAAAAGCTGAACAAGAAGTTTGAGAGCAGACAAAATGGAAGAGGTCACGGTGGATGATCTGGTGGATGATCATATGGAGGTCAAAATGAAGATCTAAAAAAGAAGGACAAGGCTAGTAGTAGTCAAAATCAAAGAGGAAACAATTCCAATCATTTCCAAGATCAGAACAATAGAGATCAGAGAGGAAGAGGAAGAGGACAAGGTTCAGGAAGTGGAGGCTTCTATGGAACATGTTTTCACTATGGTGAAGAAGGTCATAGGGCATTTGAATGTCCTCAACACCAAGGAAGGATAGATAGGAGGAATGAAGGCCAAGCCAGAGTTGCACATGTAGATGAAGATGTCAGATCATCAAATTCTAAATATGTTGAAAGAGGAGAAATGTTGATTAACAGAAGAGTCTTGTTGAGTGGTGAGAATGAACCTGAACAAAGGAGGAGCCCGTTTTGCACTAGATGCAAGTGTGAGGGTAAATGCTATGATATGATTATCGATAGTGGAAGCACTAACAATTTGGTGTCAGAAGAGATGGTGACAAAGTTGAAGCTCAAGAGACAGAAACACCCACATCCATATCGGATTGCCTGGGTGCAAGATGACCACAAGGTCATGGTCATTGAGCAGTGCCTGGTAAAGTTCAAGATCGGCGGGTACCAAGATGAGATATTATGTGATATCATATCTATGGATGCATGTCATATGTTGTTGGGTAGATCATGGCAGTTTCACAAATGTGATGTACATGATGGTCATGCAAAAACCTATTCCCTGACAAAGGATGGAGTGCGACATAAGCTAAAGCCATTGAAGGAGACTGAAGAAAAGGTATGTGGTAATGCAAGAATAACATTTGTTGATGGAAGAAAATTCTTAGATGGTATGAGGCATGAGCATGTGTGTTTTTCTTTAATTCCAAAAGCTAGTAAAGAGGAAATAGAGGATGTACCTGTAGAGGTTGCAGATTTCTTGAATGAGTTTCAGGATATTGTATCTGATAATGTACCTGATGGATTCCCACTAGTAAGGAAGATCAGTCATCAAATGGATTTGATTCCAGGAGCCATTTTTCCAAACAAGGCAACACACAGAATGATAGTAGCAGAAAGTGAAGAGTTGAACAGACAAGTACATGAGTTATTGCAAAAGGGGTTGATTCGAGAGAGCCTAAGTCCATGTTTTGTAGCAACAATATTAGCACCAAAGAAGAATGGAGAATGGAGGATGTGTACAGATTCTAGAGGAATAAACAAGATCATAATCAAGTATAGGTTTCCATTGCCACAAATGGATGATATTATGGATTGTTTGAGTGGAGCTGTGTATTTCTCAAAGATAGATCTGAAGAGTGGATATCACCAAATTTAGATCAGAGAAGGAGATGAATGGAAGACTACCTTCAAGACAAAGGAAGGACTGTATGAGTGGTTAGTCATGCCTTTTGGGCTAACCAATGCACCAAGCACTCTCATGCGGCTCATGAATGAGGTTCTGAAAGAATTTTTAGGTAAGTTTGTCATTTTTTACCTAGATGGTATTTTGATCTTTAGTAAGACATTGGAAGAGCATATGATGCATATTTGTATGATGTTTGAGAAGTTAAGAGATGAGAAATTGTTGATTAATTTGAAGAAGTGCAATTTTGTGAAGAAAGAGTTAGTGTATTTGGGATTTGTAGTTTCAACAAAAGGTCTGAAAATGGATCCAGAGAAAGTACAGGCTATCCTTGAATGACCTACTCCAAGGAGTGCTACTGAGGTAAGATCTTTTCATGGTTTGGCTAGTTTTTACAGAAAGTTTATCAAAAATTTTAGCAGTATTTGTGGACCCTTGACTGAAACAATGAGAGGGGATAGAAAAAAGTTTAAGTTGACTAATGGGGAAAAAAAGAGTTTTAAACTGTTGAAATAAAAGGTTATAGAACAACCTATTTTAACACTTCCTAATTTTAATAAGGTGTTTCAAGTAGATTTTGATGCTAGTGGTACTGCAATAAGAGCTGTTATGAGTCAAGAAGGTAAACCTATTGCTTATTTTAGTGAGAAGTTGAATGATGCCAAGAGGAAATATTATGTTTATGATTAGGAATTTTATGCTATAGTTAAGGCATTGAAGAAGTGGAGACACTATCTACTTCCTAAGGAGTTTGTTTTGCATACTGATCATCAAGCTTTGCAATATTTGAATAGCCAAGGAAAGTTGAATCAAAAACATTTGAAATGGGTTGAGTTTTTGTAGAGTTATACATTTGTTTTAAAACATATGAGTGGAAATTCTAACAGGGTTGTAGATGCTCTTAGGACAAGGAAACTATTGTTGATAGAGATGCAAATTGAGGTGGTTGGATTCAAGGAACTCAAGAATTTGTATCCAAAGGATCCTGATTTTGGTGAAGCTTGGAAAGCTTGTAAAGAACTTGTTACTCTAGACAGGATGAAGTGGCTGGATTTCATCATTCAAGATGATATGCTATTCAGAGGGAGTCAGTTGTGTATTCCAAGAAGTTCTATGAGGGAGAATCTCATCAAGGAGAAGCATAGCAGAGGATTGGCTGGAAATTTTGGTCATGATAAAACCCTTGCTTTGATTAGTGAGAATTATTATTGGCCATAGTTGTAGCAAGATGTCAAGAAGTTTGTACAGAGTTATAGAGTATGTCAGATGGTGAAAGAAGTGAAGCAGAATATAAGGCTGTATCAGCCATTACCTGTACCAGAGAAGCCTTGGGAGGATATTAGTATGCACTTTGTTCTTGGTTTACCAAGGACACAGTGGGGACATGATTCAATTTTTGTGGTAGTTGATAGATTTTCAAAGATGGCACATTTTATTCTCTGCAAGAAGACTAATGATGTTGTTCATGTAGTGGAATTATTTTTCAAAGAAGTGGTGAGACTACATGGTTTTCCAAATGTAATACCCCAAAAATGGGCTATATGTTCATTAAACTCCTACATCCTCAAATCGAATGAAATCGACATAGAAGTCCTAACCTAAGACACATCTGCACATCATTGAATCATAATTGATTATTGTAAATTTTGCATTGGGGAATATTTCTAGTAATATTCCTAATCATCATAATTATCTTTAATTTAATGATTATTTGACGATAAATCACATTTATCCTAAGTTTGATTAATTGAATATTTTCATATTTAATTAATCAGATTTAATATTTGCCACTTAATTGTTTAATTAAATTTAATTCTATCTATTATTAATTATATTATTTAAATTTTGACAATAAATCCAAAATCTTATGAATAATTGATTAAATTTTTATTTAATTAATTAAAGCAAGTTGTAATTATTTAATAATATACTTTTGAATAAAAGTTTGAAAAATAATTGATTAACCCATAAATCAATTGTTTAATTTTTCAAAATCAGTTAAGTTGGAAATAAATCACTTTATTATTAAATCAATTCATAAATAAATCATGCACAATCAAGAAAAGCAGACAACTATCAATTATCAATTAAAGCTAAACTCTATTTTGAGTTAAAACTTAGCTTTTACATGTTTTTGTGAGTTAACTATCTTTTATTTAAAAATAACTCAAAAATCAAGTTGAGTTATTTGAGTGATTTATGGCTTTTTTTTCATGCACCTCCAAAGCCCTGGATTTCTATAAAATCAAGGCTTAGCTCTTCACAATTCATCTCTCAAATGTATAGAATCTCATATTTTTGCACAATCACGTTAGAGAATTGGAATTTGGAGAATCAAAGCTTATTGCGAATCAAGGCTATTGTGAGATCAATTTTTTTTTTATATTCATTTAGATTCATTTTCATATCATTGTTAGATCATTTAGCATATAATAGCATATTAGTTTTTACATATCATAGATCAATTTTCATATTAGTATAGACTCATATCAGTTTATCATTCTTATTGCATCTAAAATAAATAAAAAATATAGATTAATTTGCATTCATATTTCATATCTAGATCAATTGCATTCAAATCCTTCATTTAGGTGTCGTCTAGGTCATTGATCTTGATAACAATCTGAGAACATCAATCTTGCACCTATTAGAAGGTAGTAGATCACTTGGTTAGATTAGATTTCAATTGTGCATGATTTCAATTTTTGTTAACCTCTAATGTTTTACTGAAGTGTTGTGTCTACACATCAGGTATAGTTTTCACACACACATTTCTGGCACCCACCGTGGGGCAACCCACCTTTACATGCTAGTTTTGATTTTTTGGGGGGAACTAAAACCCTTAAGTTTCAAAGATTTAATTTGATCTCCCAAACAGCTTGGATTTTTGCTCTAAAATTTTTTTTTCAGGTTGGAAACATATCAGGGAACCTACAGTAAAAAATTTAGAATTTTTTGAGATGTTTTGAATTTTTAATAATTTTTTCTTGAAATTTTGGAAAAAAATTAATGTCTGACGTAAATCAGCATATTTTTCACAAAAATTTATATTTTCGGAAAGCTCTTTAAATTCTACAGGGGGTCCATTCTTTGTGTTTTAAATTTGGACGCAATATAATAGCTCAAATAGTCAATTTATAAAAACTAGTCTATTTTGATAAAATGGGTCTCTAGGGCACAAATGAAGAGATTTTTCTAAAAATTTTACATTTTTAAAAAGCTCTCTATTTTTTAGTAGGGGTCTCTATTTTCAATTTCTATTTTTGTGGCCAAAATCATAAAAAAAAAATCAAATCTTGTTGACTAGGTCAAATGTAGCAAAAAAAAAAAAAAGTTTTGTGATGGGTATGCACTTAATTTTTTTACATGATTCAATGAATGATATGAGTTGTCATTTGGGTTAATTTCTGGTTATTATTGTTGATAATAATTGATTTTTAGAGCTAACCCTATGGTTTTCATAAGTTGAATATATGTTGCATATCTTGTTTGCTTGTTTGCTTGTTGGAGAGTTCATCACTTGCTTTCATGGAAAAGCTCAACAAGAATTGCTAAAAATCAGGTAAAATCTATTAAGCACATTGCAAGGATCTCAGGTATTCTCCTTCATCTAATAAAATTTCAATTTGGACTTAAAATAAATCTCTTATGTGTTTGGCTTGTGTGCATCTTTTCATGCTTTTGTCTATTTCTACACACTTGCATAATTGATACTAGGTTGTGACCCCTTAAGGATTCATTAAGTAGTCTTAGATACTTGTGATTGATCTTGATTGCTATCTTAGGTTATTGGACTTGCTAATCTACCAACCCCTCATTCCACCCTATGGTTGCAAGGTCAACGCCACATTAAAGGGGAGGGGTCAACAAGACAGAAGCGTTAAGTGTTCCACTTGGCAACCCATTTATGCTTTTAGGAACTCACTTGTTTTTTAAGTTGGGGACTCATTTTCAGCTTGTGTGAGGTGTTAAGTGTTCCACCTTATGGACTCATCTCATATTCACTTTAAGCGTTAAGTGTTCCTCTTTCTACTTTTTGGGTACTTTTGGTATATTTGCTTTTTGGAAACATACATTTGTGCTCACGTAGTAATTAGGCCCTATGAACACTATTCATGATTCTTGAGAGATTGGATTCCCAACGAAATCCTTCTTGAGGATAGAATCCTTGTAGGTAGGGAGGATACTTAGTGCATTTCACATTCAACTTGGTTAGTGCATCTTCTCTTATTGATTGATACATTCTCTCTCCGGAGAGGTTGATAGATCATGTGGGGTTGACATCATGAGCTTTGGTGAATCAAAATTGGTTAGTGCACCTTCTCTTATTGATCAATACATTATCTCCCCAGAGATGTTGATAGATCACATGGAGTTGACATCATAGACCTTGGTGAAGAAAAATTTTGTCTTAGCGTGTCAGATTTATCTATCTACTTTGTTTGGGTTAAAAGTGAAAAGGTGTCAAACCCTTGGATCTAGAGCCAAGTCCCCTTGTGGTATACTATTGTGAGTCACCTTTAGAGAGGGTTAACCATAGCAGACATTCCCTTCATAGGGAAAACTACGTTGATAGAACCTCAAGCGATAATAGCCATTTTCTCTGTGGTAGTGATAGCCGCTATATAAATGTTCTTGTGGAAGAAATCTTCACAGGTGTGGTTCATTGTTGGGTTGTTAGATCTCCCTAGCAGCTCTTGAAGATTAAGTTCTTGGACTGTGTCAAAACCCTGGTGCATCAGGATTGGATTTCACCCCTTTGGATCATAAAAGTTGCAGAGTCAAACCATTACTAAAAACCCTAGCGAGGCTAAATTTTCATTTTCTAGGGTATATGTGCGTTATTGCAAAACATTTTGGAACATACACTATTAGCACTTCGGAGGATTAGAACGAATAAGTCACTTGATTGTTCATGTGCAAGGTTTCTTTTGCCCTTGTTCATTGTTTTCAGACATGCCTGAAATCACTTGCTTGCTATTTTGTGTGCTTGCTTATCTATCTGGTTATTGAAAATGAACAAATCTGTTACAATTCTCAAATCTAGACATTGAAATTTGCAAACAATCCGAATCTAAAAACTCAAAATTTGCAAAATCTGAAGTAAAATTCTTTTCTAGAGTCAAAAGTTGTCTCAAGAGGTCAGAAAGTCATACGAGTTTCTATCAAGTGTCATTTCATTACTGCCCATCTGTCGTATGATAGAGAACCCAGTGTCGTACGAGTGTTTCTTCCAGTCAAATTCAAAAGTCAAATCCTACTCGCAACTGTCGTGTGAGCTTTTCAACTATCGTTTCATAGCATACCCATTGTCGTACAAGTTTGCAAAGTGTTGTTTGAGAAAATTTTAAAAAGTTGTCAGAAAATTGTCAGAATTGCCATATACCCATCTTTTTCAGCCTAGTTCCAGAATCTGTCATACAAATCACTGTGTCAAGAATAGAATAGTAGCCATTGAGAATCAGTACACATGTCTCAAAGAATCAATACACATGAGGAAGAAATTCTAATCATAGCTATGATGAAATAGATGCATGCTATGCAAGTTGAACTTAACAATCTTAAGAAAGAGAAGGAACCCAAGGAGTTCTCCATGGAAGCTCTATGCCCTTTTCCATTTGATAAAGACTTGTACATGTCACCATGCCCCCGGATAGAATGTGAGCAGCGTGACAATCCTTATGATACCTCTTCCATGGAGAGTGACACATCCAGCTTTGGAGACTATGATGACTATGACGATAGACAATGTAATGATACCTAGGACACCTCTGTTCCTAAGAGTCCTCCTTGTCGTGTGTTCCTACTCACTACAAATGGGCCGTCACATTGGATAGATCATGATGGTGATCCATATGATTCTAATTTTGAAAGAGACTTTGATGGCTTTTGTGGACAATATCTAGATGATGCATCTACTTCTATTGAGGAATATAAAATGTACCGCGCTGATTTGAAACATCAATACTATAAGGATCTCTCCTCTAAGAACTCTCAGGCTGAAAATAAAGATTACACTCTCAAGAAAGATCATTTTAATGTTAGAACTTTGTCTTGTGATGGTTCCCTTCCATCCCCTACTTCCTCCAATACCCATACATTTCCTAAAGCTTCTGAGTCTTTCAAATATTTCACAAAACCTTCATCCAACACAAGCCTTGATACTTTTCATGCGGTTCCCTATAGTTATCCTCCAGGGCTACATCTTAAAGAAACTCAAGCTAACCTTCACTTGGCTACAAATACTTTCAATAATGATAAACTTAAAGAGCCTAAGCCTTCATATGCTATAATCCCTACTTCAGCTAGTCCTCCACCATCTCTTCCAAAGTCATCCATACAATCCCAACATGCTTCCTTGTCCTTAGAAGTGGCTCCATGTCAAGAGGACTCTAAAAATGATAAAGAAAAGAAATATAAAAAAAGATCAAGATCAAGAAACTTCCATGCCATCCACTCCTTTTCATGATGTCTCTTATCTGCTTTAGGGTTCTTTTGATCCCGCACACCCTTTTTCATGCATTCCACCATGTCTTAAGTCTTCTCCTAAGCAAAATCAAGCTACTACTTACACTATTGAGCTTATTGACAATCAAAATGACCTTACTACACTTGGGCTTTCCAAAGATGATACTTCCATTAAGGTTGGTAAAAATGGTGTTGTTACTTCCAATGTTAAGCCTATTGAAAATCAAGAGAAAAATTATGCACTTATGCTATCCAAAGATCCTTGTCAAGATCAAAGTCTTTCATCTTCTTATTCTACCACTCCATGTTCGCTTCCACTTTCTACTCTTCCTAAGTCTTTGCAAGCTTTGAAAAATCCTATCAAAGAAGGTTCTCATATTCAAAATATCCATGATTCTATTGAAAATCCTAATGCTCACTCTAAAGATGTTGATATCCTTGGTTGCCATATAGATGTTGATGAACTTATTGATTATCCTTTTGCATCTTCCGCATCCATCCTTGGACCTCCTCCACCACTACTAAGGGCTTCACGTCTACCTTCTAGCTTGGGTCCTTATGTCCCTTCACTTTCCCCTCCTAACTCTCCTAATTTTCCATCCATCTTGGGTCCTTACATCCCTCCATCTCCCATCTTTCCTCAAGATCAACATAGATGCATACTCTTGAATCCTTTTTATCCACCCACTCATCTAAACCAGTCATATCCTCCTTCTTCTTTCACAAGTCCCAAGTCTTTTGGAAGTAACTTGAATGTTCAATACAAGAAAAAGAAGCAATACAAGAATCCATAAAAAAAGGATCACCATGTCTCCTCTAAATGACATGGATGCATAAAGTCAAAAGAGATATCTAAGATGAAAACTACAAGACAAGTATGGGTTGCAAAATCCATCATTAAAGATATTCTCTCCAAATTACCAAAAAAAAATGAAAAGCCTATGGCTATATGGATTCCAAAGTCTCTCTTGAAAGAGTCTGGTGTTGAGAAAAATGTTAAGTTGACATTCAAGCTTCCAAAGACTTCCACTTCATCTTCTTCCAAAAGCATTCTTCCATTCCATGCACCTAAACCACAACCTTTGCTATCCATTCACCATATTCCTTCATTCATGATTCCTCCACCCTCTCACCACCCTTCAAGGTGTGTGTTGATGTTGATCTTTCCTTCCTTTCCATTTACCCTTTCACAATCCTTTCAGTCATTATCCTTCTACCTTCTATCCTTTTTTCTCATTTTCCTATTCCTCCTATCTTCCAACCTCACTCGCTTTACATAAAACCTTATCCTCCATTTTTCTCTTCCATCTCCCTTTCCCTATCAACATCTTTGAGTGTATCATTTTGAATCTTTGGCATATCATGGTTTATCCTTTTAAGGAGCATTATCTAAAAAGCTTGCCTTCATCCAAAAAAAAAATTAAAAATGAAAAAAAAAAAAATTAAAAATGTGCCTTGGTGGAAACCTGGAAACAGGTGCCTTGGTAGCAAAAGTAAAGAGAAATAAATTCATCTTATGGTGAAAACCACTCCCTTGTGGTGCCTTGGATAAGTACCATGATGAAAACCTGGCAATCAGGCATCATGCGTAGTTCTTCTACATATTTCATCCATTCCATCTTCTCTCTTTGATCTTGACAATGTTGATCTATATACGAACATTTGGCTATTTTTTGAGCCATCTTATGATGATCTTGTTTTCATTCCCTTCCTATTTAGCCTTCATATTTATTTTCCTCCATTCATTCTAGTCTTTCGCTATCATTTCCCCTTTGGTCTTGATCTAATAAAAAAAAAAAAAAAAGAGTAAAACACGATGCTTTGAAGCCTCTTGAAATGTCTACTCCTTTGGACTGCATCCTGTCCTTCTTTAGCATTACACTTTTGTGATTTATCCTATGCTGGCCTTTCATTGCTTGTCCAAATGTGCTTTACATGACAATTTTTCCCTAGCTTGGGTTTTCTTGAGAAGTTTTTCCCTTGATGATTTCTTCCCTTCATTCTCCTTCATTCTCTTGTCTTCCATCTCATCGACCAGCTCGCCAATGCCTCTTGTTCTCCACCTTGCTAGACATTGGGATTGCACGATATGATCTTACTTGGGAGTTTGTAATGGAAAAAGATGCTATCAAGTATACCAAGTATCAGAACAAGTATCAAAACAAGTATCAAAACTAGTATCAGAACCAGTATTAGAACAAGTATCAAAACCAGTATCAAAACAAGTATCAGAACACCTACTGGGGCTACACCTTTCACTTTAGTTTATGGGTCTGAAGTGGTACTACCTATTGAGGTTGAAATCCCATCACTAAGAATTAGAATGCATGGTCTAGTAATTGATGATGACTACAGAGTGTCTAGATTGCAAGAACTTGAACTACTAGATGAGTGCAGACAAGCAGCGTATGATCATCTCAGAGTATATCAGAAGAGAATGTCTAGAGGCTACAACAAGAAAGTCAGACACAGAGAATTTTAGGTTGGTGATCTAGTCTTGAGAGAAAATCCTAAAAATCAATCCCATCGAGAACGCAAGGGGAAGTTTGAACCCAATTGGCTAGGTCCCTTTGTAATCACTGCTACTTTTGGCTCTGGTGCCTATCAACTCTCAATGACTGAAGGAGAACAGCTTTGAGAACCAATCAACATTCTCCATCTGAAGAAATTCTACACCTAAGGCATTCGGTCTATGGTAAAATGTCCTGAAAAAATATTAAAAATTGAAAAAATGAAAAATACAAAAAAATGAAAAAAAAAAATGAGAAAAAGAAAAAGTGCCTTGGTGAAAACCTAGATATGGGTGCCTTGGTAGCAAAAATAGAATCTCTGCCAAGATGGTGAAAACTCGGTAAACGGGTGCCACTTGTTTCAAAATGCTCCATCTATCAGCGTAATCTTGGTCTTTCCTAGCTTTCAATTTTTCTTTAGTTTGTATATATCGCCCGGTTTGTTTTTGCATTTCCAGTTTTCAATAAGTCAGTCTGTACACCACTCAGCTCAAGCGTCTGTATCTTATCAATGGTTAACACTTGGGGGCAATCAATGTTATATCCTATGGCCTCCAATATATCTTAGACGTATCATATCTAGTTAGAGTCCTTTGAAGCTTCATTTGAGTCAGTCAAGTCTGTCTTGTCTCCAGAAAGGATTTTGCATCTACAACAACAATCAAACACAAACTAAAAATAATCTATGCTTTTCATGCTTTTATCTCCTTGTATGCTTACTGATTCACATTGAAATTTTTTCATATTGTGTCCCTTCGAGCTCTTCAATGATGTCCTTTATAGGATTTAGAGATTGATGACTAGGGGCATAATCTTTTCTTTGTCTTCTGCTTGTATGTGAAAAGCTAACATCTTTGGAAATTATGGATTGAAATGGTGTCCAACTATAAGAGCCTCTATCTTGAATTGGATGGCCATGCGTACCTCAACCATTGATACCTCAAAAATTCAAGGAAGTTTGATCTTACTATTGTCTTTTTGAGTAAGTTCTTTCTCCTACTGTGAAACACGATCTTACCTAAGGATGTGAACAATAAAGGGTCACTACGGGTAATTCACACTGGATTTAGAATGATCTCTTGATTGTTTGATGTGTATGTTAAATGCAAATTTCTATATCAAAATGGACATGGTACTCAGGTCATCTTGGTGCTTGTGCCTTGGTGCTTGTATCTAATCTGACATTCTGAAAATAAAACCAATATTCATATGTCCATGGTTGTTTGACCAGTGGGTGTTGTATTGGTTCTTGAGCATTACAAATCAATATTCATATGTCTATGGTTTCATGGCTAGTGGGCATTGTATTGATTTATCTGGTTACCTAAAAGTTCAATGATGATAACAAATCGACACATGATCAGTGAGTAGGTCCTAGGTCCTAGGGTTGCATTATCATCCTACATGTTTCTTTGCAGTTTTGCACTTTGCATGATCTCACAAATTGCTTGAACACTTAAAAGATTCTTCAATCACCTCTTCCAATCTAACAAGAGCTTAATCCCACATGAAGGTTCCTCCAACGAAACAACAAGTAGAATGTTTTTTTTCGGGATCAAAATTAAAATCTAAGATCATTTATTATGTAAAAATCATGATTTAAAATTTTGGGCCCATGATGGTCTACTACTTGCGTATTCGACCTTCGATCATCACAGAAATCTAATATTCAACTTAACTGATTATCTTACATCAAACTATCAAAATTTCAAACTTTTAACTATGGTCAACTCATAGTCAAACCTAGTCTACTTGGTCTCCAGGACCTCCAAATGATGCAGAACGTGTTCCCGGATGTGTATAACCACTTTTCAAATCAATTAACATGCTTCTAAACCATTTAACATTGAATTTTATTGTCAAATTTTGATTTTAATCCCGAAGGGGGCATGGTATTGCACATCATTCAAGTCTCTAAAAATTCTATCAATCTTTCCTTAGTAATCAAGACAACAACCATGTCTAGTTGCTAATTCATCAAAAGTCCTCATCGCTCGGGGAAAATCTATCATCACTTGGGGCATATCAGATTCATCAAGATCCATATCAATTTGGTATTCTCCTAATCTTATAAACTGTATCAGTTTTTGCAACCATTGGATCATAGTGTTCTTTCCTTGGTTCTTCAGCAACTGAAGGGTTCGGATGTGATACCTACTAGTTCTGCTAAGACAATCAAGTCTAGAATCGGTCACTCACTTCTTTGCAATTCTAAGGTTTGAAATCAGGTGTTTTAACACTCTTTCACAATCATCGGTTCATCATTGCTATAGTGAACATTATCTTTGGTCATTCAAGACCTAATATCTTCAAATCTTTCAATCATCATATCTTTCGAATCAGTTTCATATCTTTATCATACACAGACTATCTTTGAACCACTGCGCCTCGCACAGTAATTCAAAGAGGGGCAAAATGTAATACCCCAAAAATTGGCTATATGTTCATTAACCTCCTACATCCTCAAATCGAATGAAATTGACATAGAAGTCCTAACCTAAGGCACATCTACACATCATCGAATCATAATTGATTATCCTAAATTCTGCATCGCGGAATATTCCTAGTAATATTCTTAATCATCATAATTATCTTTAATTTAATGATTATTTGGCGATAAACCACATTTATCCTAAGTTTGATTAATTGAATATTTTCATATTTAATTAATTAGATTTAATATTTGCCACTTAATTGTTTAATTAAATTTAATTCTATCTATTATTAATTATATTATTTAAATTTTGACAATAAATCCAAAATCTTATGAATAATTGATTAAATTATTATTTAATTAATTAAAGCAAGTTGTAATTATTTAATAATATACTTTTGAATAAAAGTTTGAAAAATAATTGATTAACCCATGAATCAATTGTTTTATTTTTCAAAATTAGTTAAGTTGGAAATAAATCACTTTATTATTAAATCAATTCATAAATAAATCATGCACAATCAAGAAAAGAAAACAACTATCAATTATCAATTAAAGCTAAACTCTATTTTGAGTTAAAACTTAGCTTTTGCATGTTTTTGTGAGTTAACTATCTTTTATTTAAAAATAACTAAGAAATCAAGTTGCGTTATTTGAGTGATTTATGGCTTTTTTTTTCATGAACCTCCAAAGCCCTGGATTTCTATAAAATCAAGGCTTAGCTCTTCACAATTCATCTCTCAAATCTACAGAATCTCATATTTTTGCACAATCACGTTGGAGAATTGGAATTTGGAGAATCAAAGCTTATTGTGAATCAAGGCTATTGTGAGATCAATTTGTTTTTTTTACATTCATTTAGATTCATTTTCATATCATTGTTAGATCATTTAGCATATAATAGCATATTAGTTTTTACATATCATAGATCAATTTTCATATTAGCATAGATTCATATCAGTTTATCATTCTTATTGCATCTAAAATAAAAAATATAGATTAATTTGCATTCATATTTCATATCTAGATCAATTGCATTCAAATCCTTCATTTAAGTGTCGTCTATCAATCAGCTTTGGTCATTCAGGACCTATTATCTTCATATCAAATCAATATCAATCAGCTTCTGTCTCATATCAATTATCAATTTCGAATCAGTTTCATATCTCTATCAAATACAGACTATCTTTGAACCACTGTGCTTTGCATAGTAATTCAAAGAGGGGCAAAATGTAATACCCCAAAAATGGGCTATATGTTCATTAACCTCCTACATCCTCAAATCAAATGAAATTGACATAGAAGTCCTAACCTAAGGCACATCTGCACATCATCGAATCATAATTGATTATCCTAAATTCTGCATCGGGGAATATTCCTAGTAATATTCCTAATCATCATAATTATCTTTAATTTAATGATTATTTGGCGATAAATCACATTTATCCTAAGTTTGATTAATTGAATATTTTCATATTTAATTAATTAGATTTAATATTTTCCACTTAATTATTTAATTAAATTTAATTCTATCTATTATTAATTATATTATTTAAATTTTGACAATAAATCCAAAATCTTATGAATAATTGATTAAATTCTTATTTAATTAATTAAAGCAAGTTGTCATTATTTAATAATATACTTTTGAATAAAAGTTTGAAAAATAATTGATTAACCCATAAATCAATTGTTTAATTTTTCAAAATCAGTTAAGATGGAAATAAATCACTTTATTATTAAATCAATTCATAAATAAATCATGCACAATCAAGAAAAGCAGACAACTATCAATTATCAACAAAAACCAAAGCTCTATTTTGAGTTAAACTCTGCTTTTGCATGTTTTTGCGAGTTAATTATTCTTTATTTAAAAATAACTCAAAAATCAACCTGAGTTATTTGAGTGATTTATGGCTTTTATCCATGCACCTCTAAAGCCCTGGATTTCTATAAAATCAAGGCTCAGCTCTTCATAATTCATCTCTCAAATCTACAAGAATTGCATAATCACGCTGGAGAATTGAAATTGGAAGAATCAAAGCTTCTTGCGAATCAACATTGTTGTGAGATCAATCTTGTTTTTTTTTTTTACATTCATTTAGATTCATTTTCATATCATTGTTAGATCATTTAGCATATCAGTTTTTACATGTCATAGATTTCATATCATTTTTCATCTTATTGCATAGAAAATATCCAAAAAAAAATAGCTTAATTGCATTCATATTTCATATCAGTTTTGCATTCAAATCTTTCATTTAGGTGTCGTCTAGGTCACTAATCTCGATAACAATCTGAGAACATCAATCTCACACCTATTAGAAGGCAGTAGATCACTTGGTTAGATTAGATTTCAATTTTGCACGATTTTGATTTTTGCTAACCTCTAATGTTTTACTAAAGTGTTGTGTCTACAGATCAGGTATAATTTTCACACACACACCAAAGAGTATAGTTTCAGATAGGGACACTAAGTTCATTGGATATTTATGGCGTACATTATGGAAGAAGTTGAAGATAGATTTGAAGTTTAGTTCATCGCATCATCCACAGACTGGTGGATAGATAGAGGTGGTGAATAGGATTTTGGAAAATTTGTTGAGATGTTTGGTTGGAGATAAGCCAATAGGATGGGATTTGATTTTACCACAGATAGAATTTGCATATAATAATTCTGTCAATAAGAGCACTGTTAAATCACCATTCCAGATTGTATATGGGAGTAGTCCAAGAAATGCATCTGAGTTGAGAAAGATAGATAAAGGAGAAATAAGTAGTGCTGAAGCTGAAGATTTTGTAGAACACTTGAAGAACATCTATGAGGAGGTGAGGAAGCATATTACCAAAATAAATTCATAGTATAAGGCTAAGTTAGATGTGAAAAGGAGGCATGAGGAATTTCAGGTTGGAGATGAAGTCATGGTTCATTTTTGGAAGGAGCGATTTCCAGTTGGTACATATAAAAAATTGAAAATGAAGAAGTTTGGGCCATGTAAAATACTGAAGAAGCATGATTCAAGAAATGCATATGAAGTAGAATTGCCTATTGAGCTGAATATTTCACCAGTGTTTAACATTTTAGATCTGACAAAGTATCATGAGGGAGGTGTTGAAGATGAGATCACAACAACATAGTGGAGTATTCCAGCAACTAGTTCAGATACCAAAGAGATTAAGGATATATTGGATAGTTGTGTTGGCAGAAGCACAAGGAACAGGACATATGAAGAATATTTGGTCGAGTGGAAAGGATGACCTCTTGAAGATTCATCATGGCTGACAAAAGAGGAGGTTAACCATCTTGGTTTTCCTCTACACACCTGAGACATGATAGGGTCACTTCTAAAATTACCCTAGGTGTCTAATGCAGGAGCATCCTGGGTGTAAGAGAAATCTTGCATCACCCAAAAATATTTCTATTTTTATATTCAATAAGAGCTATCTTGTGTAGAGCTACTATTTATGAGAACTTTCTATTTTTAGTAAGTTGTTCATATGATCTTGGAATGTTTTGATTTTACATGTGGAGGTTCATCTCAGTCATATCAGCCTGCCAGCAAAGTTTCATGGCTAGATCAGGTCTAGTTTTGAAGATATTAAAGATTTTCAATATTGGCAACAGGGTACAGAAACTTTGAACTCAGTTTTGAAGGCTTTAGAGGCCTCAGATGAGGTTGAAAATTTGGGTGATAGGTGCTTGTGCAAGTCAAGCCTATAGAGTGCTTCATGGCCTTTCCAAAATGGGGTTGTAATAGTCAATCGGGTCAACTGGTGATGACTTATGGTCTTCGAAAGTTGGGTCACCTGAAATGGCAAAAAATAATTTTCCTTCAAAATTTTTGTTTAGGTTTCAAAATTTATTTTGAGCCGACTTTGATGTAATAAATTGAAAAATAAAATAATTATAAGTTTGGTCAGCCCTAAGTGCTAAATTTCTGGAACCTTCTCAGGCGGTGGAAAATGCCTATATAAAGAAGGTTCGTAGTGTTGTCTAGGGTAGTTCTGGGTAGAGATCTGGGTATTGATTCGAGGCTTTGTCCTATAGAATATTGTAAGGGAATGCCCATGTGGCTTTGCATATTGTAATTCTGAAAGTTTGTAATTCCACATTTATGGAGATAATAAGAAGCCAATTTTTTGTTTTTGCATATTGTTTCGGTTTCTCTGTTTATGTTATGTGTTTGTGGTATTAAGGGGAGCACCCTTCATCATCTTCTCACTAGTTGAATATAACCTTTCAAGTTGTTATTTGGATTGAGTCAGTTCACCTTTCACAATCTTGTTGTATTTTTCAAGTTCATCATACTGCAAATTGACTTTCTCAAGTTCAGATGTTACATTTCGAAGTTTAGATTTCAGCCCTTCATTTTCAGTCTTTAGATTTTCATTCTCAGATTTCAGATTCACTTCATTCTTTCCATTTCCATCTTTCAAACTTAGCTTCAAATTTTCTATCTTTGATTCATGCTTAAGGATCTCATTTTCTATTTCTAAATTGTCATCACAATCTTCAATAAGAACTTCAGATTTCTTTTTAGATTTCAGATCTTCCAACTTATTTTTGAATTTCTCAATGAGGTTCTTTGCATCATCGTATTTCCCTTTCATAGTGTCTCTTTCATTAGTAAGAATATCAATCTGTTCAAGAGATTCTTCAAGATTCTTCTGTAGTTGATCCATATCCATAGAGATCTTACTCAAGTTGCTAGGCTTTCCTTGAATGATTCTTCTCTGAGTAACTAAGCTCTAATACCAATTGTTAGAAATAGGGAATACTGAGAGGGGGGGGTGAATCAATATTCTACAAACTTTATCTTTTTTCCAATTATGAATATAACAGATTATCTTTACACATGCATAACATAAGAAGCTAAACAACATGCATAGCAATAAAACTAAAGAACTCATAACACATGATTTGTTCTCGAGGAAACCCTGGCCAAGGGAAAACCTCGATGGGGATGGTACCCACAAAGATTCGCTAATCAAAATTATCCTGTTATGGATGTTGACCCTGTTAGGAGTTTATTACAAGCATATAGTGTATCAGTCCTGATTAAGGGACTATAGGCCTTGTTAGAAGCCTCAACCCTGTTAGGAGTTGGTAGTACAAAATGTGATTACCAGCTGAGCCTACTACCCAAACAAGTAATGTAAAATATACACTGATTACAAAAAGAGGTCAAGGTATATAACCTTATACTTCTTGCATCAATATCTCTTCGATGTTCTTTCACTATTGCTATTACATATACATCATAGATCTCACATATTGCATCCATCTTTCTTACATTTTACAATTACATTTAAACAAGTTATTAAGGCTAATAACTTTACTTGGTCAATTGCCATATTAAAAAATAACATTATCCAAAGGTAAACATCTAGGATGTCATCCCTTTATATTTTTAAGACATTATTTTGATAAAAAAAAATAATCCCTTAACTCTTTACGAATGCTGCCTTCATATTCTGTCTTGTCAGCTTCACACTATCTTTAGAAAAATTGTCATAACTCCTTCTGTACATGCCGTACTAACTTGTACTCTGAGATGGGTCATCATTAGTCACCATAGATTCTATGTTCAAGTGTGCAAGCACTGAACTTACTCCAGTTAACATCACAAACAAAAACTATGTCCAGGTGCACTGGTGAAAATACTGTCTCACACTTAGACAAATTTGCAATGCGCTCTGTCATACTTTCTCTCTGACTTGTGCGATCTTCATGTGGATCATATGTTTCCATAATGACAACATCTATGCAATCAACTTAGCCAAATTTCCAACATCATGTTCCATGGTTGGCCAATAATACCCAACTCGAAGAAACTACTTTTCTAGAACCATGCCACTCATGTGGGCACCACAAATTCTAGCGTAGACCTCTTGTAAAGCTAGGATGGCCTCATTTGAATCTAATCAAGTAGAGAGGATGTTATGATATCATTGAAAATAAAGGTTGTTGGCTACAAGAGTGTAGTGGGAAGCTCTGTGAATTAAGTTTTGGCATTGGGTGTTGGTGAGATGGGGAGATATGATACCATTCTTTATATATTCATGGATGTCATGGTACCATGGGGACAGAGGACCAACCAAGACACACACCATTTCTACATTGGTGTTCTCATAAGCAAGCATGTGTAGCTACTCAACTAAGAATTTTGATTGCATTGAGTCATGAGGGATTTCCATTAAGGATCTGATGGTCACCATTGTGTCAGCTTCTTTGTTCTAAAGCCTTGGTATTTGCATGACCTGTAGACTTAGGAAATTCTCTTTGAGTTTGTCTATCAATTCTTTGTAAGGTAGCAGCTTGTCATCCTTTGTTTGAAATTCATCTAGGACCTATTTGATAATTAGCTATGAATCTCCAAACACTTGCAGTTCTATTATGTTCCACTGAATTGTTGTTTTGAGGCCTGAGATGAGTGCCTCATATTCTACAATGTTATTAGTAAATTGGATTCCAATTTGAATGATTTTGGGATATAGTCACCTTGAGGTGTGATGAATAGGATGTTGGAAACAATTGTCTAAAGGAAATTGCTACTCAATTATGTATTGTCCTTGATGTCACACAATGTCATAGTCTACAGAAATCTGCTTCTACCGAGCTTAGTCAGTCTGCCAGACAGGAATATTAATGCTTACCGAGTCCACTCGGTTGTCGAAGAAATTTAGTGTTTACCGAGTTCACTTGGTTGTCGAAGAAATTTAGTGTTTACGGAGTTCACTCGGTTGCCGAAGAAAATTTAGTGTTTACCGAGTTCACTCGGTTATCGAAGAAATTTAGTGTTTACCGAGTTCACTCGGTTGCCGAAGAAAGTTTAGTGTTTACCGAGTTCAGTCGGTCATCGAAGAAAAGCTAGTGTTTACCGAGTTCAGTCGGTTATCAAAGGTAAAGGATTTTTGGTGTTTACCGAGTTCCCTCGGTCTCCGAAAAATTATATTAAGATATGGTCACCGAGCACTGTCGGCCCTTGAAGGATTTTTGCAAATAGAGTTTACTTAATTCAGCCGACTGTTATACTAAATAATGTCAATTTGACTAATCCAAAATCATATAAATAAAAGGTCAAATGTGAAAAGTAAAAATATAACAACAGCAGAAGATTTACAGAAGAAAAGAAGAAAAGGTATATGCGAATTTGTGAAGGATGTTTAGATATCCTTGAGGAGTAGCAGAGATTTATTCGATCAGAGAGGATCAGACTTATGTAGAATAGAGATCTGTAATCAGCAAGACAGTTGCATTATTATACAGGTCACTTTTTTATTGTTACCTTCTTATCATTGTAACAGTGAATTCTAAATCTCTTAACCGAGTTGGTTTAACAGCCATAATATAAATCCTCTAACAAGGTGACAATTCCATTGAATTGTTTTCAAGACCTCTCACCAGGCCACTCCTTGCAGGGTGTTTTAAATCCTCTAACAAGGTCACACCTAACAGTGTGTTTTGTAACCTTTTACCGGGTTGGCTTCTAACCGGGCATCACTTCAGAAAAGTGAAAATCAGTATCTAGATACATTGGTGGTTTTTCCCATATTGGGTTTCCACGTTAAATCTTGTGTCTCTTGTGTTCTTAATTGCTTTCTCAATCATATACATGTGCTAATGAATATCTAAAGATAATATTGATAATACTTTCTGCATCTTCAAAGTTACTGCAATCTATTTACCGAGTGCTAAAACAGACAACATTGTTAAGATATCTTAAAGGATCTGCAAAGAATTAATTGTGAAGTGTTTTTTATGGTTGACTGATTCACCCCCCCCCTCTCAGTCACTTCATCCATATTCCATCAATTGGTATCAGAGCTTTTGGTGCTTGCAGGAAGGGTTTCAAGGACCTAAGCTAAAGATCAGGATGTCTTACAAGAGGGAAATCCCAAAGCTTAACAGAGATAACTTTTCAGCATGGCAAGGTCTCATGCGACTTCATCTGGCTTCCATTGGTGATTCAGGATGCAAATACATTGATGAAGAGTATACAATTCCTAATGGCGCATTAACTGTTGAAGACATTGCAGATAAAAAGACTCACAACACCATGATGATAGACATTGCATCTGCTCTCAGCTATGAAGAATTTGATGATATTAAAGACTGCACCACTGCATATGAAATGTGGGTGGCACTAAAGAAAATATATGGTGGTGATGCAAATGTGAAGAGAGCCAAAGCAGAAAGCCTAAGAGGACAGTTTGACAAGATGAATATGAAGGAAGATGAAAACATTGCAAAATATGTTGAAAGAATCAAAGCAAGTGTAAGTGCAATTAGAGCTTCTGGAGGAACAATCTCAGATGAGACTGTTATAAGCAAGGTACTCAGAACACTACTCCCTATCTATGCAATAAGAGTATCAGCTATTCAAGAAAGAAGATGTGAAACAAACCACAATATAACTTTGGATGCTTTAGTTGGAAGATTGATAGCTTTTGAATTAGACAACTATGATAACTATGTTCCTAGTTCCAAAAATATTGAATCAGCATTTGAGGCCAAGGTTTCACTAAAGAAGAACAAGAAAATTAAAGAAGTTCAGTCAGAAAGTGAAGAAGAATCAGAAGAAAGTTCTGATAGTGATCTTGAAATTGTAGAAGCATTACTTGCAAAGAAGTACTCTAGAGGGAAAGGTAAATATAAAGGTAAAACTCCTTTAATCTATTTTTCATGTGAAGAAATTGGACATATTGTAGCTAGGTGCCCAAACAAGCAAGTCAAGGAAGAAAAGAAAAGTCACAAGTACTATGGCAAAAAGAATTTCAAATCATACAAGGATAAAGGTAAGAAATCATGTTTTATGGCTAAAGATTCTGATGATAGTGAAGAAGAAATTGTCTTTATTGCTATAAAAGATGAATCTGATGATGATGAAGATAAGATAGCACTTATTTCTCATATAAGCAAAGATGATATATGGATAATAGACAGTGGATGTTCACACCACATGACTGGTGACAAGACAAAATTTGAATATCTAGAAGACTGTGATAATGGTAATGTAAGATTTGGAAACAATGAACCTTGTTGTATAAAAGGAAAAGGAAGAATCTCATTAACCAAAGAACTCATATGTGATAATGCTTACTGGGTTGAAGGACTAAAACATAATCTTCTAAGTGTAGCACAGCTAATCAACACTGGTTTCAAGGTTGAATTCATGAATGGTCAAGCAAGATTGCTGGATGGAAAAGGAAAACTCATTGGATCAGGCAAACAAACAAAAGGTAACTTATTTTATCTTGATCTCAATGAATATTCATGCTTTATTGCTCAAATAGAAGAAAGTTGGCTATGGCACAAAAGGTTATGTCATGTGAATTTTGATAACATGATAAAAATAAGCAAATTCAAGAAGGTTAGAGGCATTCCTACTTTGAAGAAACCTGACACTGGTCTATGTAAGAATTGTCAGATTGGCAAAATGAGTAAAACTAGTTTCAAAAGTAAGAACTATTAGTCTAAAGAAATTTTGGAAATTGTGCATACTGATTTATGTGGACCTATTGGAATACAAAGCTATACTGGAGATAAATTCTTTATTCTTTTCGTTGATGATTATTCTAGAATGATGACTGTCATGTATTTAAGAGAAAAATCAGAGGCATTTGAAACGTTCAAATGGTACTTAGCAAGAGTAGAAAAAGAAACAGGGAAAAGATTGAAATGCTTAAGATCAGACAGAGGTGGTGAATTCATCTCCCATGATTTTAACTACTTCTGCATAGAAAGAGGAATCAAAAGACAGGTATCAGCTCCTAGAACTCCTGAGCAAAATGGAATAGCAGAAAGAAGAAACAGATCTATTATGGATTGTGCAAGGACTCTAATGATAGAAAAGAACATTGCTATAAAGTACTGGAAGGAAGCTATCAGCACTGCAGTTCATACCTTGAACCGAGTACAACTGAAGAAAGACACATTCAAAAATCCTTATGAATTATGGTATGGCTATAAACCTAATGTAAGTTACATGAAAATATTTGGTAGCAAGTGTTATATCTTAAAAGAATCCAGAAGAAATAAATTTGATGTGAAAAGTGATGAAGGAATATTCCTAGGATATTCTAGCAAAAGCAAGGCATACAAATGTCTGAACTTATCTACTCACAAAGTCATAGAAAGTATACATGTAAAATTTGATGAGTTTGCTGAAAAGACTGAGGAAGAAAGCAAAAGGGAACCTGAGATCTACAGAAGATTCATTTACATTGAACCTGAAGCATTGACAGACACAACTATCAATAAGGAAGCTATATCTACCAAGCCGAGCACAGTTACCGAGTCACAGACCGAGTCACAGGAAGAAGTTCAAACCGAGTCACAGGAAGAAATTCAGACCGAGTCTCAGCCTGAAGTTACCGAGAAAATATCTACCGAGCCCGAGCAACCTGAAGAAGAGATCCTAGAAGACAACAGCATGAATCATTCAAAAGGCAAGGAACCTATACTAGCCAAATATGTCAGAAGACATCATACACCAGATCAAATCATTGGAAACAAATCAAATGGTACTATGACAAGAAGCAAGCTAAAAGGTACATGTCTGCTTACTGATTTTGAACCTAGAAATATCAAAGATGCATTGGAGAATGAAAGTTGGATTGAAGCAATGAATGAAGAATTAGAACAAATACAAAAGAACAAAACTTGGACTCTTGTACCCAGACCTAAAGATAAGAATGTAATTGGAACAAAATGGGTATTCAGGAATAAACTGAATGAAGATGGTCAAGTATCTAGAAACAAAGCTAGACTGGTATGTAAAGGTTATTCTCAAGAAGAAGGTATAGATTATGGAAAAACTTTTTCTCCTATTGCAAGATTAGAAGGTGTAAGAACTCTACTTGCTTATGCAGCACACAAAGGATTTAAGGTATATCAGATGGATATAAAATCTGCATTTCTCAATGGAATTCTTGATGAAGAAGTCTACATTGAACAACCTGAAGGTTTTGTTGATCCAGATAAAAGGGACATGGTCTGCAGGTTACACAAAGCATTGTATGGTTTAAAACAAGCTCCTAGAGCATGGTATGAAAGACTCCATAACTATTTGATTCAGATTAATTTCAAAAGAGCTAATGATAACAGCAATCTGTATATCAAAGAAGGACCGGATGACAAAATTGTATTGGCAGAAATATTTGTGGATGATACTATATTTACAGGGAATGAGGATCAGTGCAAAGAATTTTCAGAGCAAATGAACAGAGAATTTGAAATGTCTATGTTTGGTTTAATAAAATTCTTTGTTGGTCTTCAAATTCAGCAAAGCAAGAATGGTATATACATTACTCAATCCAAATACATTAAGGAGATACTTAAGAAGTTTGGTATGGAAGATTCAAAACCAGTTGGTACACCCATGTGTACTGGACTGAAACTTACCAAAAATGATGATTCAAAAGAAGTTGATCAAACCCTATACCGATCTATGATTGGAAAATTGCAGTATGTAGTACATACAAGACCTGATATTGCCTTAGCAGTCAGTATAGTAGCTAGATTCTCAGCAAAACCTAAGGAAAATCACATGATGGCAATCAAAAGAATATTAAGATACTTAAAAGGAACTGAAGAATATGGTTTGTGGTATAAATTTTGAGGCAATCTAGACTTGAAAGTGTTTACTGATGCTGATTGGGCAGGAAACATTGATGACAGAAAAAGTACAAGTGGTGGAGCATTTTTTCTTGGAAAAAGACTGGTATCCTGGACTAGTAAAAAGCAGAATTGCACATCTCAATCCATAGCTGAAGCAAAATATGTTGCTGCTGCAGTAAACTGTTCAAATATTGTTTGGTTTAAATAGCTATTAGAAGGTATGAAGGTTGAAATCAAAGAACCAGTTGTTATATTTTGTGACAATACCAGTGTAATAAACATTTCTAAGAATCCAGTGATGCATTCCAAAACCAAGCACATTGCTATTAAATATCACTTTGTCAGAGAATTGGTGCAGGACAAGGAAATCAGATTAGAATATATTCATACAAAAGAACAGATTGCAGACATTTTTACCAAACCATTACCTAAGGATGCATTTATGTATCTAAGAGGTAAGTTAGGGGTCATTCCCCTATCCGAGGCTCACTAAATATAGTTTTAGTGATGCATCAACCTGAACATGATTGAAAATCAACCTGTTGATGCAGTCTATTAAAGGAATCATTGCATATGAATCAATACTTAAGGTACATTAATTTTCACCAGTAATATGTGAATTATCTTTGGCATGTGTTGTCAAAGAGGGAGTGTTTGCTATGTCTTTGCTATTACTTCAAGAAATTTTCATTAGTCAGAAGGAAGTTTGCTGAAAGAGGGAGACTTGAATCTAAACCGAGCTAACTCTTTCAAATTTCTTATGATATGACATATTCTGTTGCCATCAATGCCAAAGAGGGAGATTGTTGGAAACAATTGTCTGAAGGAAATTGCTACTTAATTATGTATTGTCCTTGATGTCACACAATGTCATAGTCTACAGAAATCTGCTTCTACTGAGCTTAGTCGGTCTGCCAGACAGGAATATTAATGCTTACCGAGTCCACTCGGTTGTCGAAGAAATTTAGTGTTTACCGAGTTCACTCGGTTGTCGAAGAAATTTAGTGTTTACAGAGTTCACTCGGTTGCCGAAGAAAATTTAGTGTTTACCGAGTTCACTCGGTTATCGAAGAAATTTAGTGTTTACCGAGTTCACTCGGTTGTCGAAGAAAGTTTAGTGTTTACCGAGTTCAGTCGGTCATCGAAGAAAAGCTAGTGTTTACCAAGTTCAGTCGGTTATCAAAGGTAAAGGATTGTTGGTGTTTACCGAGTTCCCTCGGTCTCCGAAAAATTATATTAAGATATGGTCACCGAGCACTGTCGGCCCTTGAAGGATTTTTGCAAATAGAGTTTACTTAATTCAGCCGACTGTTATACTAAATAATGTCAATTTGACTAATCCAAAATCATATAAATAAAAGGTCAAATGTGAAAAGTAAAAATATAACAACAGCAGAAGATTTACAGAAGAAAAGAAGAAAAGGTATATGCGAATTTGTGAAGGATGTTCAGATATCCTTGAGGAGTAGCAGAGATTTATTCGATCAGAGAGGATCAGACTTATGTAGAATAGAGATCTGTAATCAGAAAGACAGTTGCATTATTATACAGGTCACTTTTTCATTGTTACCTTCTTATCATTGTAACAGTGAATTCTAAATCTCTTAACCGAGTTGGTTTAACAGCCATAATATAAATCCTCTAACAAGGTGACAATTCCATTGAATTGTTTTCAAGACCTCTCACTAGGCCACTCCTTGCAGGGTGTTTTAAATCCTCTAACAAGGTCACACCTAACAGTGTGTTTTGTAACCTTTTACCGGGTTGGCTTCTAACCGGGCATCACTTCAGAAAGTGAAAATCAGTATCTAGATACATTGGTGGTTTTTCCCATATTGGGTTTCCACGTTAAATCTTGTGTCTCTTGTGTTCTTAATTGCTTTCTCAATCATATACATGTGCTGATGAATATCTAAAGATAATATTGATAATACTTTCTGCATCTTCAAAGTTACTGCAATCTATTTACCGAGTGCTAAAACAGACAACATTGTTAAGATATCTTAAAGGATCTGCAAAGAATTAATTGTGAAGTGTTTTTTATGGTTGACTGATTCACCCCCCCCTCTCAGTCACTTCATCCATATTCCATCATAGGATTCCTACCCCTGATCCATGTGATGTATAGGAGCCATCAAAGTATAGCTTCCACATGGGTTGTTCTTTGATCATACATAGGTACTCATTAGGGAATTCCATGATTAGTGGATATGCATTGACTAGTGGTGCTTCTGCTATTTGATCGGTAATTACTTTCCCTTCATTTCTTTCCGATCTATGTACTAGATGTCAAACTCGTTGAGTAACATGACCCATTTTTCCATATGGCCTATGAGAGTTGTCCTTGAAAGTAGATACTTGAGTGGGTCCACCTTTGAGATGAGCTTGATTATGTGGCTGAGCATGTAATGTCTAAGCTTTTGAGTGGTGAAGACCACTGCAAGGAATGCTTTCTCTACTGGTGAATAATTAAGCTCATAGATGACAAGAGTGTGATCAATATAGTATATGGCTCCCTCTTTCTTGTCATCATCATGTTATGGTAAGAGTCCCCCCAGTGCTGTAGTGGTCACTGAGATGTAGAGTATGAGAGGGTGTCCTAAAACTAGTGGTACAAGGATGGGAGAGTTAGCTAGATATTCCTTGAGCTTCTCAAAGCTTCTCTAATAGATGGGATCTCATTTGAAGCTTATGTCCTTGTGGAGAAGATGCATGAATGGTTGGCACTTGTCTTCCAACTATGAGATAAATCGACACACTAATTGGAGATTTCCTTGTAGGCTCCTGAGATGTCTGAGTGTTCTAGGAGGAGACATTTCCATAATGGCTTTGACCTTTTTGGGATCAATCTCTATGCCACGTCATGAGACTATAAAGCCTAGCAGCTTTCCAGATGTTACACCAAAGACACTTCTTTGTGTAGACATCTAAATTTGATCACATTATTTAGTAATGTTATTTAGTTTTCTCCTAGGACATCTTATTAATTAAATATTATTATTTGATTAATTTATGTCATCCCCTAGTTAATTAATTTAATTAATTAACTATAGTCCATTTAATTATCTAAATGAAAAACCTATAGTCTGATAATTAATTAAATCTCTATTCTTCTATTACTTTAAATGGATACACTTATCTAAATAAATTAATTCATAAACCCCTTTTTCCTCCCACTTGGAACTAAATAAAATATTTAATTCTAAAAACCCTTCTAATCATCCTTAATTAACTAATGACCCATGATTAGCTAATCTAACACTCCACTCATTCTCTCTCCTCCCATCACATCCTCCTAGTCCCCCACTTACCCTCTAATCCAAACCTAATCACCCCTTAAACATTTGCACAATCATAATCCAAGGATTAAGAAATGCTAAGCCAACTCAAGTCAACCCTCATGTCACATCACCACTGCCAAAACATAAAAGCTCTTACACATCTCTTACGCATTTTTCCCCTCTCACATCTCCCAAAATGATCACATTCCTCAAGGATTTGGCCTCTCCTCTCACCTCCCCCATTGTGACACTTGTCACAATGCTATGTATTTGAGAAAGCACAATCCATGTGCTCTCTCTTGGATGCATCTCAACCTTTCCTCAAGTTTTCATCTTGACCTTCCATTCATCCTCCATTTTCCTTTAAATTGAGCCTCCTTCTCCTTCATTTTCATCCACCATTTGAGAAAAGTTATCATGCCATTTTGAAAAGAAAAAGCATCAACCCTAGCCTTATAATGCCAAAATCTCTCCTCATCCATTGAAGCTTGAGCATTACCATTTGAGCACACATTCCATCCTTTGACAAATCTTCTACAACTTAGAGACTTTTGGGTTTGAGGTTTGAATTCCTTTGTTGTTTTATCTTCATTTTGTAGGTCTTAGCATAAGTTTTTATCTAGATTGTTTTGTTGAATGTTTAGCTTGCTTTGCATTCCTTAACATTACATTTTAGCATGCCCGGTGGGACCCACTTCTAGGGTCATTTTTCTTCATCTTTCCATCTATTTTTCTTTTCAAAACTAGCCTAAAACTAACATTTTTTATTGTTTTAGTTCTTTGCAAGGGTTTTTTGGGTATTTTGTAGGTTGGAAGCCGAAGAAGACACATTTGTGCCATCATTCCCACTTTCGGATTTTACATAGTGATGAAATTTCAAAGACGTGAAATTTTGCGGGAACGCGGTTTTGTTCATGGGAATGTTTGTTTGGTCACAGGAACCCCTGTACAGACTGTGGGAATGCATTCCCATGGAGAAACTTATAATCTCCTATCTTTTTCTTGCTCCATGTCACAGTTTACCAATCAGTCCTCTCTACCCATTTTGTGGGATCACATTCCCACAACGCAGGAGCATTGTTTGACCAGGCGAGATCACCTGTTGACATTTGTAAGCCATAAGGCATAAAGTAATCATCTCAAAATCTATGCCATCATTATCACAATGTAGGCTTTCTTGTTTACTATTGCGGGAATGCTCTCTAACCAGGTGGGATTGCATGTTGACTTTTTGTAAGCCGTAAGGCAGTAGCTAATAGTCTTGAAATTTTTGTTGTCATTCCCGCAATGTGGGATTGCTTGTTTACTCTACGGGAATGTGGTTTGACCAACAAGAATGTGGCCGTAGGTATCACTTTCATTTTAGCATTATTGTTTTTTTCCAATTTTTATTTCTGACAGTCCCATGAGATCACTGGTACGGTCTGTGGGAACATATTTTTCTGTTGGTGGGATTGCAGGTTTTTGTGGGAATGCAGGTTAAAATTTTTTTAAAATAAAATTAACTCATAGTCCTTTGGTGGACTAAAAAGAATATTGTATGCCTACACAACACCTCATTTTTTTGATTTGGGTTTTAAAACAAGCAAAGGCTAAAATGAACAAGCAAATACATCTCTTTTTGGTGCTTAAAATCTATCAAAACTCAATATTGAATGCTTAAGGGATAATCAATCAATGCAATGAAAACATTTTGATTTGGTGCTTAAAAAAGAATGAAACAAAGTCTTGAATGGTAAAGGGAGTAACACTTCTCTTGTTTTAGCAAAGCATTTTCCATTTTTCAAGCATTATCATTTACTTTTCAAAAAACCTTGCATGCTAAGAAAATGAGTGTTTGATGTTCTAGGGTAGCAAACACTTAGTATAAAACTAGGTTCAATTTGGAAATGAATACTTCTTGGTATGTTTGAAGGAGTGGTTTTCAACACTTCCTTAGAGCTTTTAAATCTTTGCAAAACCTTGGTAAAGTAAGTGACGCAAGAACAATTAACTTGTATCTATATCCTCTCCCCTTGCCTTCATGGAACTTGGGTGAAGAGAAAGATCAAGTTCAATTGGTTTTGCTTCTAGCGAGGCCTATCTAGAGAGAAGTACTTCCTCTTTAGAGAATGACCTCAAATTGGTAATACCCCGATCGGTATATAAATGAGTTGTTGAGAAAACTCTTGCCTTATCCCCTCAAGCTTAGGTGAGGTGTGTTGATGGTAGCCCAAGGTAGGTGAATATCCCTATGATTTTGACATGGTCAACTAGACTCATAAGTGAGTCACATGCATACAAATTGATTGGGTGGATTCCATGGATCTTACTAAAAGCCATTAATTATAATCCCACCCGATCTACTCTTGAAAGTATCATAATCTTTGTGCAAGGACTGATCCAAGTGGTTTCCTGGGTCACCTAAAGATTGCTCACCATATGTATTCCTCTTTTGGGATACCAAGTTGTGGGCAAAGATTGTGATACTAGCCTGTCTTATAGCTATAAATTGCTTGTGCATGTTTTCAAAGTTACAGGCCCTATGAAAACATTTGTTTGAAACATACACAAATCAAGGTTACAAAGTTCTTTTCCAAAGAGATCATCTACCTGTTCTCCCACAAGATTTCTTTGTCTCTTGTGGGACTATTTGTTAACTATCCTGAAAGAGAAGTCAAGTTTGTTCAAAACCAAGCCAAGCTATACTTACCACAGTCACTTCCTATAGATTTATTTATTCATGTATCCAGAGAGAAGAGATATTCCTGCTAGACCTATGACCGCACCTGTAAAGCACAAGAAAGCCAAGTTGCCAACACCTTGTGTGTATCAAGAGAATAAAGTTGTCGAATGAAAGCTTAAGGATCACCAACCTATTGTCACAGTAGCCCAAGAAGAAGAGAATTATCATGCTAGATTGGATAACATAGAGTACAATGCAAGAATCAAGCAATTTTCCTTTCGAATCTGAGTTGATCATCATTTTGTCAGACTAGAGAGTGACGAATAGTGGGCACAATCTCCTCCTTTTTCAAATATGTGAAGTTGTCTCAACATCCTTTCATCTTAGGTAATCTCATAAGTGCATTTACATCATCCTCTTAAGAAGCATCACTTAGCATCATCCCCTATCAAAATCCCAAATCATTATCTTAGATCCACATCACATCCAAAGACTCACCTTGAATTGCCTCAACCTTATCTTACAAATCAAAATCTCAAGCTACACCCATTAAACTAAGCATTGTCTAGGGTACCTAGTACTTGCTCTTGTGGACCTCATCATCTCAATCTAGAGATTGGTTCACACTAGTAAGGATCCCATCGTCCAAAGATCACAAGTCTATCTAAGGATGAAAAACCACATATTTTGATCCCGCATCAGGAAATGTAGCCCATCTTGACCCTTAGTACATCAAATAAGAAACTCTCATCACCCACAATCCTACACCTAGCTTATTACCTACCTCATACCTTATCTTACGAATCAAGATATCAAGCTACACCCATTTGACTAAGCATTTTCTAGGGTACGCAGTACTTTCTCTTGTGGACCTCATCATCTCAATCTAGAGATTGGTTCATGCTAGTAAGGATCTCGTCGTCCAAAGATCACAAGTCTATCTGAGGACAAAAATCCACATATTTTGATCCTGCATCAAGAAATGTAGCCCATCTTGACCCTTAGTACATCACATAAGAAACTCTCATCACCCATGATCCTACACCTAGCTTATTACCTACCTCATCTAGGTATAAAATCCTCATCCCCAACATCCCTTTGATACATCTACATTCTCCCTCATCTCAGGACTTTTCATTTTCATGTCTGTTGAGACACGATCAAAGAAAAGGAAAGGAATGGATCCCAACCAAGCCAGTAGTTTAGAAAACCCGAATGACCCCATGGGTACGATGGTAATGTATGATCCCCAAGCAACAATGGTCTAGAATGTGTGGGAAGATCCCAATGAGACACCTACCACCAACTCCATGGAAGATTTCATTTGTCTTCCAGGACACACATAGATGGTAAGCATGATCATCGCACAAAATGCCTCGCCATCTTGGCAAACTATGCTCAGGAGGGTACTCCCATTCCACCCCATTTAGGCACTTTTGACCCCATGAAACCCTACCATATATCCACCAACATGGATCCCTTTGTCATCCAAAAAATCCATGATCTGACCATGCAAGTATCCCATATAGCCTCATCCATCCCGCACCTTTTGCAATCCAACGCAATAATTCTTGCCATCCAAAACACACCCCAAGATGCTCCTTTTTCTATCATGGGTGCACCAACATTTTCCTCCATGCCAATAACCATGCAAGCATCACCACCCATCATGAAAACTACTACACCCATTGTAAGCTAGGTACCCACGTCAACATCACATGCACAAGGACCAACACAAGTCACCCCACCCACATCTACCCAGTTAGTCACCCTATCTCATTCCACATAAGCCCAACAAGTCACCTTCACCACAAGAATGTCACCTATGACATCCCATAATCCTCCACCTACATCAAAAACTCTTGTGTATGCTCCCACATTTGTGGCAACCTCTGCATCGCAACCCACACCAGGGATTTTCGCCACCTGGATTCTTAACTAGGCACAAATGAATGCTCTAGGCATACCTATGCATAGATAGCTCTACGAAACAACCCATTAGCAAAAAACCTTCCCCCAAATAGTGCAACAACCACATCCACCTCCCTTCATTGCATCTTTTCCCACATTCACCAACTACCTATCTATGCCACCAGTCATTTAGCAAACTACTCCCCCATAATCATAGCAACTCAACTCTACCCATCCCACCAACTCCCTCACACAACCACCCATAGTACACACCCAAGATACCATCCCCCCTCTCAACAATGTGGGAATGCACCCCTCCTATATCAGCCAAGTCCATCACTAGTCCTAGTAGCAACCATTCTACCAACTCCCTCCACAACAACAATACTTCCTAGTGCCACAACTCAATCCTCTCATCACACAGTAGCAATCCATACCATATCCCACCTCGTAGCATGCCCCCACTTTACATCAGTAATACATCAGCCAATAGGTTAACCAGAATCCATTTCAGATCACCTTTTTAGCCGAGCAATCCCCCTACCCAAGTTCACCATATCCTCTACATATCCCCCCATATTCACTCACACCATCTGATCCATTCTCAATGGGAGTACCCACCCCATCACTTTTCAAATCAAAATGGGAAGAGATCAAGAATGCCCTCAAAGAACTCAAGGCTAGTACCAAGGGTAAGACATTCAAGTTTGAGGAAGTCTATCCATATCCATTCGATAGATCAATCACAACACTTCCATTCCCTAATAAATTTGAGACACACAAGTTTGACAAGTATCGAGGGAAAGGAGACCCAATCATCCACATCAAATATTTCTACATGGCATGCCAAGAGGTGGCATACAATGACATATAGCTCTTGCATCTCTTCCCCAAGATTTTGGGAAGGATTTCTCTTGAGTGGTTCTACAAGATACCATATGGGTCTATCTCCACATTTGTGGAACTCTTAGAAACATTTGTGGCACAATATGCCCATAAGATTGAGAATGAGATCTCCTTGTTAGACCTATGCAATACCAAGAAAAAGGGAGGTGAAACTCTATCTAACTCCCTACAATGATGGCAAAATCTCACCACAAGATTGTCATACCTGTTAGGAATGGGAACACTAAGAGGGGGGGTGAATCAATGTTTACTGAATTAAATCTTTTGCTTAGCTCTTTAATCTTAACTTGAATGCTTAAGTAATGAAATGAACATTAACATAAACAATATAGAGGAACACAACACATAACACCAATATGGTTATGGGGAAACCCAAATAGGTAAAAACCCCGATGGGAATTGACACCCACTAATATTTTGTACTAGTGTTTTATGATCCTTGTTAGAAGATCCTTAACCCTGTTAGGAGTTACTTTATAATATGTTTAGTACAGTGACCTAGTCAAGGGTCAGACCCTATTAGGATTCTTTTAAAATAAACCCTATTAGGGGTGTGGATGCACTATCCTAGAGCTCACTGCTCAAGTGGTGAAGGCTACAACCTTCTGATCTCAGATACACACTATATCTGTTGGATGAACTGGAACTATGAAACTGCTTGTTAGATTAGTTCCTTTGATGCACTGATGCTTTGACCTCTTGAAAATATCTAATACATCTTATGAACTCTTCACACAATTATTCTCTACTTCTCTTAACTCTATATCGACACTCTCTCTAATTACAATGGGCACATCTAATATTTATATGCGCATAAAAAACAAATAACTCAGTTGGCCCTTTAACCTATTACATACAACACTTCCAATTGAATTAGATCAAGCATGTTTAAAAAAAAAAATATTTACATGTTGTAAACCTAATTAAAATGGTCACATAGCCTTTACAACATAATAATATAACCGTAAACCAAAATACCAATAGTTAGTTGCTTTCTCTGTTCTTCTCTAGCATTCACTATCTATGCAACTTGAACTCTTTGTATCTTCCTCATACTGAACCTTCTGATCATACAATCTTAGAATTAGCATGAATATGATGTTACCAACTCAACTTCTAGGGTGAATTCCATGATTATATTGTATGCATGTGCATTGATGCTCTGATCTTCAGGTACTCTGTACACTGTCTAGTCTTCAACACTTAGCCAATTTCTGATCTTCTCATCAAGTGCACTGACTCTAAAACACTATATGAATTTTTTTCCATAATGACAACACTATATTAAGTCATATACACTAGTTTAATCAACTTTCCAACAATCTCCCCCTTTGTCATTGATGGAAACAAATAAATATGGCACAGTTACTAACTGTTCTCTTATACAAAAAACTTTTATTATACTCTATCTTATATCTCCCTTATATTTTTTACTATACATCTTATCTATAAATCCATATTATATACATACTCCCCATTTGACATTAATTAAAAAGGTGATTCACATTTTTATCTACAAATACTTACAGTGAGAGAACATCCATATATGCTATTTGTAAGTTTTGGATCTCTTTCTTCCAAAATATAATCAATGAATTTACAATCTGGAGATGGGTGCATAATGCATACTATAGCTTCTCCATATTCTCCAAGTCTAAACTAGGACCTTGATCATATGTCACCATGGTGGCATTGATCTCCTTGATATTCTGATTAAGTATATCTAGTGAGGGCGCAAGAACATTTCTAAGCTGAGTCTTCCTAGCCCTTATTTTTGACATCTCCTTTTCTGCCTTCTCAATCTTGTCAATTTGTCCTTGATATACATTGTTGCACATATTTACATCAGTGGATTGGTCTTTCATTGATTTCTTTACTTTCTCTATCATAGCTTCTGCCCCTTGTATCTTCCTTAAGTGGTCATTGGTTAACTTGTCCCGATCCATACAGTCAACAATAATCTTTCTGCCACTTGCTGCAAACTCCTTCAAAGTTTCTTGTCCAACTTTGAGTGAACTAAGGTCAAGTGAGAAGTTACTAACCAATTCACTAAGCCTTTTATTTCTATACTTCTCTTCTACAACTTGAGATGCAGATGCTTCCAAGCTAGAGAAATTATTCTTGAACTATGAAATAACTGCACTCACATCATCAATGGAGTGTACCTTGGACACTTTCTTATCTAGTGGTAACAAGTTGTTCAGGATGTTTACTGATTCAACAAGGAGGGGATTACTCATTGCCTATTTCTCCTTGGCCTTCTCCATAGCTAAGACACTAAAATTAATCAGGTCCTCTTCTCCCCATGAGTCCAAATTGTTGTGTCAGGTGTCAAACTTGACAACAATGCTGCTGAGGGTAGTGGAGTGATAGGAGTGTTGTCCTCTACTTCTTGTATTACTTTGATTAGCATTTCAATAGATGGCTTATCTATTGGCTCACTTCTTTTTACCTCTTCTTCTCTTTTTTCTTCTTCTAACTTTTCTCTCTTTTTCTATTTCTTTTTCTATCACCTTTTCTTCTTTTCCATCAATTATATCCTCAATCAATATTTCTTGTTGATTAGGAGGGGTGTTAATACATAAGTTCTCAGCCTCTTGAATGCTTACAAAGGCTTCTTCAAACTTTTCCAAATCAATATCAGAGGCCGCCATTACAATCTCAATATTGTCAATGAAAATTGTTTCAGCCTTATGTTCTTCTAACATGGGCGCAAAATTCTTTGCCTTTGTGGATGCATCAACTGCATGCGTTGAATCCTGTGGACCTATAGATGGTATATTTATGGTCCCTGAATCATTTTTAACCTTTGTGGGTGCTTGAGTTGTGGGCATAGTAGCTAGATACATGTGCGTATTCATGGAGACCTTCTGAAAGGATTTCAATATTTCCTTTGCAACTAACTCATAGTTTTTGTCCATTATATGCAAAATCCTTGACTTGGTTCTGAGATATGGCTTCACCAGATCTAACAATAATGTCTTTTCTTCTAGTGAGTGTACTGGGAAGGTTTCATCTAAGATCTTTTCTCTTATCCTTAGGTCCTATTCAATGGCTTGTCTTTTTAGGAACTCCAATATGTTTCATACATTATCTAGAATTGTAGTCTTTAGTTCTAGGACTATATTCTTAAACTTCAACATGTGTTTGATAATCATTCCATGTATCTATGATTTGTCAATCTCACTATATTTCTCATAGAACTTTCCTACTTGATCAATTTTTCCTTCATCAACAATCCTTGTACTTAACACACTTAGACTAGGTTTGAAGCTTACTTCTGGGGGTGCTTGAGTGTTCTTCCTATTTCTTGTTACTCGTGAGGATGGATGACCAGTGCTAATATCTTTCTTCCTCTTAGGAATTGCCTTATACTCAAGAGGAGCAGTAAGGTCAATGGTTTCCTTGGGAAAAGTAGGAGTAACATCAGTTTTATCCTTCTGAACATCAAATTTCTCAATTTTCACCTTTTTCATCTTTGGGTTATCTGATTCTATTTTTTCTACAGCTACGCACTCTAATTCCAAAGAAATCTTCTCTTTCCTTACTTTATCTAGGTCTACTTGAGACACTCCATGAATTCTCAAAATCTCTGAAGTGACCTTGGCAACCTTCCTTTTTGTTGCTGCATTGTTCAAAACTGCATCAACTTCTATTGTTTTCTCTTCATAGGTTCCCCATCTTGGCTCATTAGGGTCTTTAGGGGCTGAAAGTAATACTTGTGCATATGCTTCTAGGACTTGTTCATCAACCTCATATCCAAGTGGATGGATCCACTTTGTTCTTAGTTCAACAACCTCCATGCATGTTGTATAAGTCTCAACCATGAAATAAATACTATCTTTGTATTTCTCTACAATGCTCTCTGGTATTCTATATCTTATCTGCATCTTAACCATGAATGTCTTCAATTCTAGTGTTATATAATATCTTAGTGTACTCTCAATAGTTTCCTTGAAAGATATCTATGGCATGGTAGGAAGACTCTTGTCCAAGTATAAATCTAACACCTTTCCAAGAATGTGGAAGTATATGTATATGATCAAAGACCCAAATCTGAATATCTTGTTCTTGTCATGTTTAATATATTTGATGTTGTTTATTATTTGTGTGTGTAGGATCTCACATAGATTGAACTCTCCATTATCTCTCACAAGTCTTATTGCTGCAAGAATTGTGTCCATAGACACACTATTCACCCTATTGGTGTGTTGAAACCTATACCCAAGTATCATGGATATTAATTTGATGTCATTTTGCTCAATAGGCTCTATAGCCATTCCACACCTATCACTTCTTGATTTGCATGTTTTTTCAATAATATTTCTTACATCCTTACCCACTGGAAGAATTACACCTATTCTTGAGAGGCCTTTCATCTCAAGAATAAGGTCTCCAGTGATCCTTACTGGAACTTCACCTATCCAAAATAGGTCATCATGGATCCTGCTAAGTAGGATCTTGATCCATTCTGACTCATAGAACTCATATGTCATAGCATATTCCACTATAGGATGATTATTCCACTACGCATACTCATCTATGAAGGTTTTTTTAGGTTTCATCATTGTTTCCATGTGCACTCTTATTCTATCCAAACCTACTAGTTCCTTTTTGTAATGTATGTATACCCTAGTATCTTCCACATGCATAACACCCATGGGAGTGTGGGAGAATGCACCTTCTAAGTCATCTAGTGTGGATTTAAATGGATGCCTCTTAAACACATATCTCTTCTTCTCTGCCACATCAAATACAATGGGAGTAGCCATTACTTACTTGTATATCACTTTCCAAATGATCTCAAAGACTTTTGAATCAATGCGATGAACTAGGGTTTCCACAACTGATCAAATGCACTGCAAATCACTGATGAATCAATCTGCAATCCTTCATAATTAAATGCTAGGGCTCTTCTACTCTCTAATCGATCTAAATTCAAATGAAATGAGAGATCTACAAACTTTTGTGTACTTTAAAGTAGAAATTCTACCATTAATGTTTATCGCGTAAACCAAGTTGTCACTTATAATTTATAACTTTCATTCTGTAAACAATCAACTAGTGCGCTCTTGCACATAGGATCTGTTAGTCTCCAAAAGCTTAAGTCCAAAGGTGCATACTCTGATGGTGAGTATACCAAATGTGTAGGGGTTTAGAGCTAAATTAGCTCCCCCTATGACCTTAAGGGTCATTCATTCTGATGTAGAGGGTGCATCCACTATTGATGCATCCAATACATTCTCATCAACCTTATCCTTCTTCACATATGACCAAATCAAGCTCACATCCTCTGAAGCTTTCACAAACTTGACTTCTCCTTTGGTATCCAATACTGGTTCTTTGGGCTTTTTAGGGCTTTCCTGACCTTACGTCCTTGATCTACAAAACTTTGAGATGTGTCCAGCCTCGTTACAAGAGTGAAAAATGACTGGAGGCCTTATATTCCTCGATGCATTGACATGGGTCACCATTTTACATTGTCTTGCAGAGTGACCATTATAGTTACATATTTGACATGTAACATTATGAGAAATTCTTGCATTTGGCTGATTCTAATTTCTCTGATTATGCTGAGTCTTTTTCTTTTGACTTTTCTTAGAAGTCATAGCTCTATGACCAAACTTATTTGGTGCAGGAGCACACCTAGGCTAACCTCCATGTTTTAGTTATTTTGGCTTGTACTTGACTCTAGCTAAGTCAGGGTTGTTGAATTTTTTTAAGACCTTATAAGGTCATTGCAATGTGGGCTAGGTGAGTTAGTCATTAGGACTAAGGTCACCCAAATAACCATTATTAGTAGTTTTTATTTTTCTTAGTATTAGAAGGTTAAGGTGAGATTAGAGTCTTAAATGTGTTCTAAGCACATTATGATGTTGTAAAGATTCCATAAGGCCATTAAATGAGTTGGTTCCTTGGAATCTAGAGATGATAGAGGTCCTAAGAAATAGGATGAAGGCATAGATAAAAGATGCCAAAATGTTGTTAAGAAGTTGTCATGACAACATTTTCAATTATTGCAAATGTTGCATGCAACTCGGCTACCTTGGATCCCCTAGAAGTTAGGAAATGGGAGAATGGCCAATAGACCATAGAAACATGGAAATGGCATATTATGTTAATAAATTCTTGAATCTTGAGGCTAGTCATGAAATTGTAATAGTTTGAGTTGACTAATAGAGCTCTGCAACTCTGTTTCAAGGAAGATCTCAAGCTTTTGATGTAACAGTCATATGTAATAGATTGAAAGTTCAAAACTAGTGGTTGTTTAGTGTTTTTTAGTTTGTTCTAAGACTTTTTTATTTGATAGGAAAGTTGATTTGAGTAGTTCTATTATGTTGTTCAAATTGTTTTTGATTTAGAGTCTTCACTGGTCTTGTCCTAACTAGTCTATGCATTCATGGCTCCCCCATGAAATCTAGCCATGGGAAACTCTTAAGGATGGATGGAAATGTTAGGGGAGTCACTAACCTATACATATTTAGGATTAGGATTCTTAGGAAGATGGAGAGATATTTTTACTACTAAGCCCTAGGTGAGCTAATAGTGCCCGGTTAGAGGTTTAGGATTGAAGAAAAGATGATTACTTGCAGGGTAGAGAGGTACTATACAGCACAAGTATAGTTCCAGGTAGGAGTTTTTAATATCCTAATATTATATGAGGATTGATTCCATACCAATCCATTAGATCAAGGTTTGAGCAAGATACAAGCAAGGTTACAGTCAATCCTAAAAATTAGGCCTATTAGCCCTATTTGTCCTAGTTTGTAGGAAGCCAGTGTACAGAGGTTGTCAGACCCTAAAACCCACTAAATATTTTTAAAATTCTAAATGGGTATTCAAATATGGTTTTATATTTTTAGGGTGTTTGGAAAAGTTTTTTTAGAATTGACAAAAAGTCACTGGTAAAGGCTACAAGAAATAGGCCTAATTAGGCTTCTAAATGGTGAATCCTTGAACCTGGTAAGGGTAAGATTGAAGATCCTTCTAAAATGGATCAAAATGGAAAAGATATGAAATTTTTCAACATGATGGACAACCCTGCAAGTAAATTTTAAGATTGTGAACAGTTGCAACTTAGAGCTTTCTAAGTGAAGGAGGAATATTGAATTAACTAAAGGGTGTTAGTCTTTCAAGGTGAAGCACAAGGTATAGAACTCTTAGGGAAGAGTTAGAATTTGACTTAGTTAATCATCTAAGCCAATTAGGACCTAGAGGGGATTAGATTCCTAGAAGAGACAAGCTAGGTCTCTTGGTTGAAGTGCAAGCAAGCCTTAGAACACTCACATCATATTGGTATCAAAGCTTGAATTGATCAGGCTTGTGGTGGATGTTGCGGCCTACTAAATCAATGGGAGAGAATACACTAGTGGGATCAGGAGAAGCTAAAGCAATGGTGACTAATGTTGAGTTAGCCAAGAAGGTATAAGAACAAGAGGATGATAATCGATTGCTAAGAGAAAGATTATCCCAAATGGAGCAGCTCTTGGGTGAAGTCCAAGACAAAGTTGATAAGGTCAAAGACAAAATTGATCAAAAGGAAGAGAAAGAAGCAAGGAAGAAGGAATTAGAGTTGGAAGAGGAAGCTCCAACATCTAAACCTATTCTTCCTGAAGAGCCATTCTTAAAAGCACTAAAGGCTTTAAGTGGTAAAGCTTTGGAAGGTGTGCCACTATTTAGTGGACAAATGGATCTAGATTTAGTTGTGGATTGGGTAGATAGCATTGAGAACCATTTTGAGTGTGATGGTATCTCAGAGGCACAAAAAATTATGGTGGCCAAGTCTAGACTAAGAGGTTCAGCTCTTACTTAGTGGAAGTTTGTGCAAATCAAGAGAGAAAATGATGGAAAAGGTCCTATAGTTACATGGAAGGGCATGGTAACCAAAGTGAAGCAGACCTACCTTCCTGATGACTATGAAGTTCAAATGCATAGAAGGAGACACAATCTAAGACAAAAAGATCTAGATGTCCAAGCCTACACCGAGGAGTTTCAAAAGCTATGTTTGAGATCAAAGGTAGTTGAAGATGAAAGCATTAAGCTTGCAAGGTACTTGAATGGCCTCAAATGGTCTATTCAAGAGGAAATGAGTCTTGTGAACTTCAAAACCATCCACCAATGTTATCAAATGGCCTTGAAGGTAGAAGAGAAAAGTAAGAGAAAGAAAGACCAAAACTCTAAATGTAGAGGTAAAGGCAAGGATAGTAGAGGACAAAGAGGTGGCTATGGTGGAAGAAGTTCTGAATCAAGAACTCAAGGAGACATAAAATTTAGTGAGTAGAAAGAAGGAATCTCTAGTAGAGGTGGTAGAGAAAGGAGTTCCAACTCTAACTTTAGAGGAAGAAGTGGTGGACAAGGAGGAAGAGGCAACTACTTTGCTAATATGAAGTGCTACCATTGCAATCAAATGGCACACCCTACCTATAGATGTCCAGAGAAGAGTAGTTCTTCACAAGGAGGTGACAAGAGAAATAACCTAGTTCATGATGAGACTAATGTAGTAGAGAATCATGTTGAAGTACCACTGAATTTAGAGGAAGGAGAAAACCTCATGATGAGGAGAACTTTGATCAAGGAGCTGGTGAAGGAAGAGCCAAGCCAAAGGAGGTCTTTGTTTAGGATAAAGTGTAAAATGATGGGGAAAGTATGTAGAGTCATCATTGACTTAGGGTCTACTAAAAATATGTTGTCAAAGGAAGCACTCAGCAAGCTAAAGTTGACAAGGATACCCCACACCAATCCTTACAAGATTACTTGGCTAAATAAAGGCCAACATGTGTTAGTGAATGAGAAAGCATGGGTGGAGTTCTCAATTGGAAGGTGCAAGGACAAAGTTTTGTGTGATGTGTTACCTATGGATGCATGTAATTTTCTCCTAGGTAGACCATGTAAATTTGACCACCAAGCCATACATGATGGAGAAAAGAATTCTTATTATTTCAAAAAGGACAATGTGACTTTCAAAATACAGTCACTATTGGAGGATGTTGAGGTGAAGACAGCAGGTCCAAATGTACAAAGAGTTCTTACAAGCCATAGAAGAGAGTGAAGGAGTTGGCTATGCATTGGTTCAAAGCATGTTGTAGACTTACAAGGTATAGTGAGTGATGGACAACCATCAGCCTTACCCCCTAAAAGAGCCATAAGTCATAGGATAGACCTTATCCCCGGAGCTACCCTTCCCAATAAAGAAGCTTACAAGATGACCCCTCAACAAAATGAGGAAATTTATAGGCAAATACAAGAACTCCTAAACCAAGGTTTCATTAGAAAGAGCATTAGTCCATGTTTTATACCCACTATCCTTGCACCTAAGAAAGGAGGAACTTGGAGGCTTTGTACTTATTCAGGGGCTATTAATAGGATAACCATAAGGTATAGGTTCCATATGTTGGAAATTTGGTTGAGTTGGTTACATAGATGTTGTAATTATGGAAACATATGATCCACATGAAGATCATATAGGTCAGAGAGCTAGTATGATAGAGCGCATTGTAAATTTGTCTAAGTATGAGACAGTATTTTTACCAGTGAACCTGGACACAATTTTTGTTTGCAATGTTGATTGGAGTAAGTTCAGTTCTTGCACACTTGAACATAGACTCTATGATTACTATTGATCACCCATCTCAGAGTGAAATTTATTATGACATGTACGGAAGAAGTTATGATAGTTTTACCGAAGACAGTGTCAAGCTGACAGGACAGAATATGAAGACAAAATTAGTAAAGAGTTAAGGGATTATTTTGTTTATCAAAATAATGACTTAACAATATAAAGGGATGAAATCCTAGATGTTAACCCTTGGATAAAGTTATTTTTATAAATGTAATTGTAATTGTAAGAAAATATAATAGATGTATGATGAAGTAATGAAATGTAATGAAGTAGTGATATGATGCGAAATATATGATGCATATGTAATAGTGATAGTGAAAGAGCAACAAAGAGATATTGATGCAAGCAGTATAAGGTTATGTACCTTAACCTTTTTTTTAATCAGTGTATATTGTACATTACTTTTTTGGGTAGTAGGCTCATCTGGTAATCACATTTTTGTACTACCAACTCCTAACAGGGTTGAGGCTTCTAACAAGGCCTATAGTCCCTTAATCAAGACTGATACACTATATGTTTGTAATAGACTCCTAATAGGTTCAATATCCTTAACAAGATACTTTTGATTAGTGGATCTTTATGGGTACAATCCCCACCAGGGTTTTCTATTGGCCAGGGTTTCCTCAAGAACAAATAATGTGCTATGTGTTCTTTAGTTTTATTGCTATGCATGTTGTTTAGCTTCTTATGTTATGCATGTATAAAGATAATCTGTTATATCCATAATTGGGAAAAAGATAAAGTTTGTAGAATACCGATTCACCCCCCCACCTCTCAGTATTCCCTATTTCTAACAATTGGTATTAGAGCTTAGTTACTCAGAAAAGAATCATTCAAGGAAAGCCTAGTAGCTTGAGTAAGATCTCTATGGATATGGATCAACTATAGAAGAATCTTGAAGAAGAGCTTGAATAGATTGACTTGCTTACTATTGAAAAAGATACTTTGAAAAGAAAAATATTATGTTTTGCGGGATTGCAAGAAGTTTTAAATTTTGCAGGTTAACAGAAACAACTTTTTGGAAAGAAGCGGCAAAAGAATTGAATGCGATGTTAGATATAAGTGAGATTGAATTAATAAAAGGTCATGATCAGTATTATTTAATCATCAAAGAAAATTGAAGTGTTAAGGAGATCAAAGAGTAGTGATTGGAAGCATTTTGCAAGGATTTGGAGATCAATTTTGTGTCGAATCTACGCAAACCCTAAAATCACAAAATCAAGGTATTTTACTTGACAAATCTTTAAATTAGTGAAGGAATTAGAATAAATCATGGATGTTTCTTTAATTCACAATGTTAGAGATAAGAATAGACCTAAGTTGAAAAGGGAACTAGTAGAACCCTTGGAATATGATCCTAGGTTAGCTTTATCATTCCTACCAAATAGAGTTTTACACCTAGAGAATGTCAGAAGTTATCTTGGATGCAAACTAGAGATTGTCAATGATAGTGATTTTAAAAATGAATATCAGAAGATCTACAATTAGGATATGACACTAAAACAAGGATTTGAATATTTGGAAGATAATGAAATTGTTAAGTATGCATTACAGTATGAATTTGATAATGAAGAATGTACTAAGATTATCTTAAGCAAAATTCATAATGGGAAGTTTTGGTTAGAAGATAGAGTGATAGATATCATAGCTGATTTGATTAATGAAGTCAATGGATTATCTAAAACTATAGATATTCCTTTAAATGAGAAGAACATGAGGAAAATAGTCATTGATAACACAAATTCATCCTATAATGGTAGAGGAATTGTGATTAGTAAGATCAAACAAGATAATGTGAGATACTTATGCAAGATCCTAACCACTAAGTTTTGTACAAATTTGAGAGAGGATGACATGGTAGATGGAATGATACATGTAGCTTATCTAATGTGTGTTGACAAGGTACAAGTTGATATGTGTGAAATTCTAAGAATTCAACTATTTGAGAACTTGGAAAAGATTAATAAAACTAAGCATACACAGTTTAGGTTCTCATCCTTAATCACCTATATGTTTTTTCATCTATTGAGAAGATTTCCTTACACCATTGGAAATGACTAGAATGATGGCCTAAATATAATGGAAAGGATTAACCTAGTGTACAGAAGACATGTTATTGACAAAGTAAATGAGAGTGCAGTACTGGTAATCAAGACATTTCAGAATATTGTGTCTAGTAGATCAAGGATCCCAAAGGCTCTTGTGGAGAAGTATAAAGATGACATATGTTTTATGGTGGATAAGGACTTTACCTACATTGAAGTAGTAGAACCTAGAATAGATTTCATAGACCCTCTTGGCTATGAGATATCTGAGGTAGATATAGAAGAATATGTTAGAAGGTTACTTAGGTGTAAGTTGGACACTTAGTGTAACAGGTTTGGAACCTTTGAAGAGAACTTCAACTCTACAAAGACCTTACGTGAAGAGAAGAGTTGAGAGTACCATAAAGAAAATCCTAAAAGATACAGGGATCATAGAGCATGAATTTTTAGTGGCAAAGAAAAAAGTAATAGCAATTAGAGAGAGTGGACAAAAAGAAGTTTTGTCTATTCCACCTTTATCATTAATTGCAGCATAGCAAGAAGAATGACCAGTTAAGGTGAAAGTGGAAGAAATTGAGAAGGATCAAGAAGCAAAGATATCCACTATATCCACTTCTTCCACACCTAGCAAAAGAGTAAAGGAAAGTGCTACTGGACTGGGAAAGAGACAAAAAACTTTAGTGCAACCAGTTCCAAGAAAAATTGTAGAAATGAAAGATGATGTCACTTCTATTAAGAAAAAAGCTTGGAAACCAAAAGTTGAGAAGCTTGATGAGTAGATCATTAAGGATAGAAACTTTACAAGAATGAATAAGTACTATGATCTTTATGATTATGCAGAGAGACTTAATCTGGAGAATGCAATAGTAAAGCATATGATTTTGTCTAATAAGAAGTTTGATACAATTCAGGGTCAGATACCTGATGATTTGTATAATAAACTTGTGAATAGGAAGAAGAGAGAAATAGAAGAGGACATAGCTATTAGAGAAAATATTGTAAGGAAGCTTTGTGTAATAAAAGATGAAGCTCATTTTAATCAGATCATGAAAGCCTTAAGGACCCATCTAAGAACCAAAAGGAGAACCATTCAAATTATGGAACACAGATATGAAGAAATTAATTCTGAGATAGAGCAAGCAATAATCAAGGTTATAACATAAAATGTTGGAGAACCATCAATTGTAGCATAGTAAGCAGGTGTGACAGAACAAGAGGACATTCCCTCTCCACTAGCCATTAACATTGAAGATGAAACCATGAATGTAGAAGGAACAAAGATCACCTTGGATACTGATGATAATGTATTCAAGAATTTCGAGAACATTGGTCCAAGCTCTAAGGAAGTGGAGGCACTAATTCCTTCCCAAGGAATTCATTGTGTATTTAGACAATCAAGCACTTAGTTTCCTGAATGCACAAGAGAAGTTGAGTCAAAAGCACATGAAGTGGGTTGAATACCTACAAACTTATACTTTTAATATTAAACACAAGAAAGGAGTCCTCAATAAAGTGGTAGATGCATTGTCTAGAAGAGCTCTCACTATTCAAGAAATTTAGTTGAAGAGCATGGGAATAGATCACTTCAAGGATCTATATGTTGAAGATGAATATTTTGTAGATATTTATAAGGTATGTGTTGAATACAAGAATTATTTTCATAGTAGATATGTTGAGTATACTTTGCAAAGTGATCTTTTGTTTAAGGGGAATCAACTATGTGTTCCTAGAGGCTCTATTAGAGAGAACTTTATACAAGAAAAGCATAATGGTGCTTTGAGTGGTCACTTTGGGATCACTGAGACTCAAGAACTTGTTCAAAGGTTCTATTATTAGCCAAGGATGAATATTGATGTTAGGACATATGTGGAAAGTTGTGTAGTATGTCAAAATTCCAAGGGCACTTCTTCAAATGCAGGCCTTTACCAACCAGTACCTATTCCTACTAGGCCATGGGAATACTTGAGTATGGATTTTGTAGTTGGGTTACCCAAGACAAGACAAGGCATGGATAGTTTTTATGTGGATAGATTTAGAAAGATGGCTCACTTTGTGCCATGCAAGACCACTAATGATGCCAGCTAGATAGCATCTCTATTCTTCAAGGAGATAGTAAGAATTCATGGGTTACCCATCAGCATTGTGTCAGATAGAGATACTAAATCCATGAGTCACTTTTGGAAGAATCTTTGGCAAAGGATAGGCACTAATTTATCCTTTGGATTGGCCTACCATCCCCAAATTGATGGTTAGACTGAGGTTGTCAATAGAAGCCTTGGAAATCTATTAAGGTTCTTGACCAAGGAGTATGGAAAACAATAAGATCAGTTGATTGGGCAAGCTGAATATGCCTACAATGACACTATAAACAGATCCATAGGGAAGACTCCCTTTGAAATAGTCTATGGACTACATCCTAAAGGAGTATATGAACTAAGATATTTGAAGGATAGAGTGAAGGAAAGTGGATATGCTGATGACTTTGAATATGCTATGCAGGAGATACATGATACAGTGAGGAAGACCTTGACAGAGAACACCATGAAACATAAAACCAAGGTAGATGAGAGTAGAAGAATAGTTCAATTCAATGTGGAAGATTTGGTTATGGTTAATCTTAACAAATCAAGACTTCAAAATAGAGTCCCTCACAAGTTGCAGATGAGAAGGATAGGTCCCTGTCCTATCTTGGCTAAGTATGGTGATAATGCATTCAAGGTTGAGCTATCAGAAGACAGTGGACTATCCCCTATCTTTAATATTATAGACTTAGCCCATTACAAAGGACCACAAAAAGACATGGATCAAAGTCTCAAGGAAGTGATCAAAGATGTGGAAGATCACCAATTACCCACTTCTACAGTCATAGGAGATGACATTGTGTTTGATACTAGAGTCTACAAATAGACTAGAAGCAAAGAATACAAGGAACACTTGATAAAGAAGCATGGTCAAACTGATGCTAATGTAGTATGGGTAAAGGAATTAGAGTTCAAGAAGATGGGGATTGATCCAAGCATCCTCAATCCAAGGGTGGATTGAACTTTTTGTTTTGGGGAGGATGGTGCAAGAGCACACCTAGGCTAACCTCCATGTTTTAGTTGTTTTGGCTCATACTTGACTCTAGCCAAGTTAGGGTTGTTGATTTGTTTTAAGACCTTAGAAGTTCATTGCAATGTGGGCTAGGTGAGTTAGTCATTAGGACTAAGGTCACCCAAATAGCCATTGTTAGTAGTTTTTATTTTTCTTAGTGTTAGAAGCTTAAGGTGGGATAAGAGTCTTAAATGTCTTCTAAGCACATTATAATGTTGTAAAGATGCCATAAGGCCATTAAATGAGTTGGTTCCTCAAAATCTAGAGAGGATAGAGATCCTAAGAAATAGGATGAAGGCATAGAGAAAAGATGCCAAAATGTTGTCAAGAAGTTGTCATGACAACATTTGCAATTATTGAAAATGTTGCATGCAACTCAGTTACCTTGGATCCCCTAGATGTTAGGAAGTGGGAGATTGGCCAACAGGCCCTAAAAACATGGAAATGGCATCCTATGTTAAGGAAGACACAAATATTGAGGCTAGTCATGCAATTGTAATAGTTTGAGTTGAGTAATAGAGCTCTGCAACTCTATTTCAAGGAAGATCCTGAGCTTTTGATGTGACAGTCATATGTAATGGATTGAAAGTTAGAAACTAGTGGCTGTTTAGTGTTTTTTAGTTTTTTCTAAGACTTTTTCATTTGATAGGAAAGTTTATTTGATTAGTTATATTGTGTTGTTCAAATTGTTTTTGATTTAGAGTCTTCACTAGTCTTGTCTTGACCAGTCTATGCATTCATGGCTCCCCCATGAAATCTAGCCATGGGAAACTCCTAAGGATGGATGGAAATGTTAGGGGAGTCAATAAATTGTACTTATTTAGGATTAGGATTCTTAGGAAGATGGAGAGCTATTTTTACTACTAATCCCTAGGCGAGCTAATAGTGCCCGGTTAGAGGTTTAGGATTGAAGAAAAGAAGATTACTTGCAGGGTAGAGAGGTACTACATGACATAGGTATAGTTCCTATTAGGAATGAATGCAAAGTATTTTGGCAATCATTCTATAGCAGTTGTTGTTGCATTCATGACTTGGATTGTCATTGATGTCAACACAGTGATATTCTGGATATCAGTAGGAAAGAAGGTACACTTTTGTTTTGCACACATGTTGTATTGAAAATTGGCTTTTACACAGTTGATGGTATGTTCTTTGGTGTGTTATTAACCTATGGTTAATAGCGTAAAAAGAAATTCATTCATTTATGAGAGTTATGAGCATTTTGGTGAAAGTAGTGTTTAGACAGTGTTTCTGTGAAGCAATTTTCAGAAATCAGAGGATATCTCTTAGCTGGGATGGAATCTGATTTTGTGCAGTTAAAGGGATGTTGGAGACTCATTAATGATGATGTGGTTCATAGCGCAAAATTTGAAGATATGTTTGGAGAAAGTTATAGTATCTGGAAGCCGATAGTTTTATGTGAAATTTTGTGTGTAGCGTGTAGAATTTATTATTTTGTAATTGAGGACCGACTCATTTGTAATTATTTGAGTTTGGTATATAAGAAGGAATTTTTTCCTTGTTGCAATATGTACTGTGAAGGTTGAGATGTGAATATATGCATGAAGTGAAGAAAAGAGCTAATTCAGTGATGAAGGAAGACTTGTGAGTACAGAGATCTGGAATTGTGATCTTGTGTAGCAGAGAGTGCGGTTTTGGCACAGTGTGAAGGAGGTAATATATTTCATATTATTCTATTGAATAATTCTAAGATCTTTTGGACAGTGGATTCAGAGATCTTGCCTTGAAGCTGTTTGGGTAGTGGGTCCTTCTGTCTTCCATAAACTCTTAACCAGGTTAGAATCTTTTAACAGGGATTCAAAATCTCCTAACAGGGATTTATATGTACTGAATGTATTTCATAAGACTCCTAACAGGGTCCATCGTCTAACAAGGAACTTTCATATTAGTGCATCATTTTGTGGGCATCATTCCCACCGGGGTTTACTCTTTTCAAGAGGTTCCCTAGTCAACATATCTTGTGTTATTGTGCAATTGTGTATGGTTATCTTTCTATGGTTGATTAGTACATTAATCATATTGTTTAAAGTAGTTGAATGGTTAAATTATTAGATAAATGATTCACCCCCCCCCCCTCTCAGTTATCTTGGGGATCTTTAATTTCTAACAGTTCCAGGTAGGATTTTATCATATCCTAATATGCTATGAGGATTGAGTCCATACCAATCCATTAGATCAAGGTTTGAGCAAGATACAAGCAAGGTTACAGTCAATCCTAAAAATTAGACCTATTAGCCCTATTTGTCCTAGTTTGTAGGAAGCTAGTGTACGGACGTTGTCAAACCCTAAAACTGACTGAATCTTTTAAAAATTTGAAATGGGTATCCAAATATGGTTTTATATTTTTAGGGTGTTTGGAAAAGTTTTTATAGAATTGGCAAAAAGTTACTGGTAAAGGCTACAAGAAATAGGCCTAATTAGGCTTATAAATGGTGAATCATTGAACCCGGTAAGGGTGAGATTGAAGATCCTTCTAAAATGGATCAAAATGGAAAAGATATGAAATTTTTCAACATGATGGACATCCCTACAAGGAAATTTGAAGATTCTGAAGAGTTGGCACTTAGAGCTTTCTAACTGAAGGAGGAATATTGAATTAACTAAAGGGTGTTAGTCTTTCAAGGTGAAGCACAAGGTATAGAACTCTTAGGGAAGAGTTAGAATTGGAATTAGTTAATCATCTAAGCCAATCAGGACCTAGAGGAGATTAGGTTCCTAGAAGAGACAAGCTAGGTCTCTTGGTTGAAGTACAAGCAAGCCTTGGAACACTCACATCATTATTGCATGCATAACAGTAACCATTGAAAGGTCTTGCCTCTGTATAGTTCCTTGATATATGTCCATGCTTGTTACATGCATAACAAGTTCAATCTATTGGCTTGCACTCATTCTTGGATGATTCAACATGATCTTTAGTCTGACTTCCAGTCTCCTTAGCATTTGAGGTGTCTTCTGGTGCTTTCATTCTTGCTTGCATGTTGTCAATCTACTTTTGTGCTTCATTGTATCCAATGCAGCTAGTATCTCCTTTAACTCTTCTTGCATGCAATTGAGATTCTATCAAATCAGAATTGGTGTGCAATTTATCAATGTGATTCTTTGCCTCTTTCAATTTAGATTCCAAGCTTTCTTTATTGTTCCTTAGCTCCAAGATTTCCATATTTTCTTGCCTCAATTCTTCATTGAGTTGAAGTTTCTCTTTGATCTATTCATCATAGACTTCCTGATTGTTAGTCATCTTATCATCCAATTCTTCAATTTGTTATTTGAGAGAGAAATTTATTCATTCAACTTGATCATTATCCCTAAATCACCGGTAGAAAATTCTTTCAAATCCGTTTTTATCCTTTTGATGACTACTTGAGCATCACTGAATTTTTCTTTTATTTCTTCAATTTCTTTTTCAGATCTATCTAGGTCTTCAAGAGCAGCTTCAATATTTCTTTTCAGGTGTTTGATTTCTTCTTTGTCCATGATCTCCTCAAGTGGCTAAACTTCTTTGCTAAGGACCAGAGCTCTGATACCAATTGTTAGGAATGGGAACACTGAGAGGGGGGGTGAATCAGTGCTCATTGAATTAAATCTTTTTCTTAGCTCTTTAATCTTAACTTGAATGCTTAAGTACTGAAATGAACATTAACATAAACAATATAGAGGAACAAAACACATAATACCAATATGGTTATGGGGAAACCAAAATAGGTAAAAACCACAGTGGGAATTGACACCCACTAATATTTTGTACTAGTGTTTTATGATCCTTGTTAGAAGATCCTTAACATTGTTAGGAGTTTCTTTACAATATGTTTAGTATAATGACCTAGTCAAGGGTCAGACCCTGTTATGAGTCTTTTACAATAAACCCAATTAGCGATGTGGATGCACTATCCTAGAGCTCACTGCTCAAGTCGTGAAGGCTAAAACCTTCTGATATTAGATACACACCATATTTGCTGGATGAATTGGCACTATGACACTACTTGTTAGATCAGTTCCTTTGATGTGTTGATGCTTTGACCTCTTGCAAATCTCTAATACATCTTATCAACTCTTCGCACACTTATTCTCTACTTATCTTAACTCTATATCTATGCTCTCTCCAATTATGATGGGCACATCTAATATTTATGTGTATACAAAACAAATAACTAGGTTGTCCCTTTAACTGATTACATACAAGGCTTCCAATTGAATTGGCTCAAGTGTGTTTACAAAAAAACATAATTACATGTCAAAAACCTAATTATAATCGGCACATAGCCTTTACAACATAATAATATAACCCCAAACCAAAATACTAACAGTCGGTTGCTTTCTATGTTCTTCTCTAGCATTCATTGTCTATGCAACTTGAACTCTTTGTATCTTCCTCATACTGAACCTTCTAATCATGCACTCTTAGAATTGTTAGAGTAGTCATATTATAGCTAATAATTAATTTATTTAATTATTAGTCTATTATACTCTACACTTAAGTTAGACTTAGGCATCTTGTTATTCTTTAGGGTTTTCACCTTTAGGGTTTCGATATCCTTTTATAAGGATTCCCTCTTTGTATTTTTCAGCAACTCAATGCATTGTTCATAATAGATTGTTCTTTTGAATGTGCATATGATGTCTCTGGCTTTTTGGCCTCCATGATTTTCTTGCTTTCTGTTCTTTGCTTCTTCCATGTGACAAGGTTATGCATGTAGATGTTCTTGGGAGATTAGTTTATCACCTAATTTAACATGGTATCAGAGCCATCTTGCTGCTCGGTGTTCATGTTTTTGTTGAAGTGATTCAAAAGCAGGAGGGTTTCAAAAAATTTTAGTTCTGGTATTCTCTGTAGGATGTTATTTTGGGGGTATTTTAAGCAAAAATGGATGCCACCATTGTGCTCAGAAGGCCTGGGAGAGATAGAATCCATATAAAGCTCATCCATTTTGGACAACATGACTCTGAGGCAAAAAAAAATTTGGTTTTAAGTGCCATATGGGCATGAAAACTGAGAAAAACTTTCACAAAAATCATTTTTTTAATGATTTTTGCGTTTAAAAAAATGCAGCCAGTGCATTTGTTTGCTGCTGCTGGTATGCCACCCTGGTGCCACCCGACAGCCTCCCATTGGCCACCACTATAGACCATATCTCCTCCATCACCAACCCCCTCCACTACGAACACTGGCTCCGCTCCGCTTCGGCTCTCCACGGCCCCCACCACCGGCTCCGCCGCTCCCCAGCACCCACCGCTCCACCGGCCGCCCGATGGGTTTTTAAGCCCCGTGAGCCCTAGTGGTGGTCACATGGGTGACCAAGACCTCTAGCTCCAGCCCCCTACGCGTTCCATGTGCCTAGGGGCTCAATTATTTCAGCCCCAGGGGCTCTAAATTCTTCTTGTGGAGCCTTTCTAACCCTCCCGCGTTGTTTTTGCTCTATCTAGAGTATACGGAGGTCTTTTTTAGACTTCTTTATATCATCAGAAAGCTCTTTCTGAGATCTTTCCAATTATGGAGTTTAGGGTTCTTGGCTCTACTATTTTGATAGTGTTTGTTTTCTATCAAAGGTGATGTTTATTTTTAACCTTCCGAGAGCCATATCTCACTCATTAGGACTCATTTTTGGGCTCACCAGATATCGTTGGAAAGCTGGTTCTGTGAGTTATTTAGTTGTAGGGGTCTTTTATCCAGATTCTAATCTAGGTTTTCTCTCCTCTAAGTTTTTCACTTTCACACTCTAGTGGATTACTTGGGTTCTACAGGTCCTGGGATCTCTTCTTCTGTTCTTCTGGGTCACTCTTCTTTCTTACTTCTAAGCATTGTATGCTTCTCTTCTGTTGCATTTCTTTTCTATAAATGCACTAAGATAAAGTGCCTACTTTTGCATATCTTGGATCTTGTACACCTTGTGTTTGTTTGTATTTGCACTCAGTTATAAAGTGCCATGGGGGGTTATGATGTTTTTGCCTTTTGTGCTCATCCACCTTTGTCAAGTGAGTGTACCTTCCATGAAATTAGCCCATGTTGTGTGTCTGTGACACCTCCCTTTATCTTATGCTTGTACTTCTATTTCACTATTGGTGTTCCTGATTCTTCTTCTTGCAGATGTTTCTAGCATTGCATTTCAATGTTCCTGTCACCCCTCTCCCTGTTCAGCATTATGGGGCAGGTTCACCTATTGGTTCTATTGCTTCCTTGGTTCGGTTGAGTGATCTACATATTTAGTTCTTGTTCCTATATACTAGGTGGATGCAGTGGCTAGGCACGTATGCATTTCGGTGAGATGGTTCATCTACTATATAGACTCTCATTCATCCCTATTTTGGAGGTCACCTCTTCGCTCGATCAGCTCTTCAGACTTTGTCTTCTCTACCTAGTCATGCACTATTTCAGCGGGGGTTCTAGCAGTTTCTTCTGACAATGTTTGCAGCTTCATGCTTCAGAGATGTTTCATGCTCTTTCTTGTTCCTTTCTCTGGGACATTCCCTAGATTGGAGGCTTTGTTTCCTTCATCTAGTTTATTTCTTGTACTTGGGTACATGATCAGGCCTTGTTGCCGAGACCCATTTCTCTTTCATACATTTTAGTTTTCATGCATCTTTTAGTCCTTAGTTGTTTAGCTTCTGCCAAAGTTACACTTAAGGGGGGGTGTTAGAGTACTCATATTATAGCTAATAATTTATTTATTTAATTATTAGTCTATTATACTCTACACTTAAGTTAGACTTAGGCATCTTGTTATTCTTTAGGGTTTTCACCTTTAGGGTTTCGGTATCCTTTTATAAGGATTCCCTCTTTGTATTTTTCAGCAAATCAATGCATTGTTCATAATAGATTGTTCTTTTGAATGTGCATATGATGTCTCTGGCTTTTTGGCCTCCATGATTTTCTTGCTTTCTATTCTTTGCTTCTTCCATGTGACAGGGTTATGCATGCAGGTGTTCTTGGGAGATTAGTTTTTCACCTAATCTAACAAGAATTAGCATGAATATGATGTTACCAACTTAACTTCTAGGGTGCATACCATAATTCTATTGTATGCACGTGCATTGATGCTCTGATCTTCAGGTACTCTGTACACTATCTAGTCTTCAACACTTAGCCAATTTTTTATCTTCTCATCAAGTGCGCTAACTCCAAAACACTATATGACTTTGTTTTCATAATGAAAACACTATATTAAGTCATATACACCAGTGTAGTCAACTTTCCAACAATACCAACCACTAGAGAAGAACCTTACCAAGATCTTCATTGACAATTTGCATCTAAAGTTATCCCATTTCATTAGAATGAATTGTATTTAGACTTACCAAGATATAAAAGGGAAAGGAATGGACATCAAATGAGGTCTTTTGGACAAAGGTGTCATCAAACACTATAAGGAGATCTCCCAAGATAGACCTAACAATGACCGTTCTTGATACTGGAACAAGATCAAGAACATGGTCATAGATGAAGCCACAGACACTAGGAACATCCAAGTTGTTGTGGTCAGGCCCAATCCCCTTCCCCTGACCTACCAAAAGAAAGTACCTATGTATCAACAAAAAGTGCCCACCTATCAAAAGCCACCTTGTCAACCACCCATTAATCAATCCAATGCCATATTTGTCACCCAAGGACAGAACAAGCCCCATGTTTAGAATCTCCAAACTGCACATTCACACCCCTTGGAGAACCCCTGGATGTTATTTTCCACCGCATGGCTAGTGCCAACTTGATTGTGTATCCAAAAATACAACCCTTTGATGATTCAACACCCAAGCCATCCTAGTACAAGGATAATGACTACTGCGACTATCACCATGTTAAGGGACACGCTACCGTGAAGTGTATGAAACTCAAGCACTATGTCCAAGACCTCATCGATAAAAAGGAGATCATAGTTGACACACCTTCCCAAACATCACCTAATGCCAACCTAAAAATCTATCAAAATGTGTTTCCTAAACACAATGCCAAAAAGAATCAAGCCAATGGTAACCCTCATGCAGACCAAGGTAAAGGTAAACAAGGTGACCATGGTGATGGGAAAGATTATACCACTATCTACATCAACTATGATAAATTATTTGGTTGCATTTCCTAGGTCCAACCCACTATGAACATGATCCATGTTAAAGGTGCCAACAATCAATGTGATGTTACTACCCGAAGAGGCCGGATATCTATTTCTAGTGAAAATGCCACAACCATCCCTAGTGCACAATATAACCTCCTAGAACACCTTCGGAACACACCCACACAAATCTCCATCCTTGACCTCCTTCGCATGTCCCCCATTCATTAGGAATTCCTCAATAAGGCCCTCCAAGAAGCCCACATCCCTGCAGACATCAATACCATTCAATTCAAGAACCTTGTAGGGAACTTATCCACCCCATCCATCCTCTCCTTCCAACCATTTGACATGCCATCCATTGAACCAGATCACAATCTCCCACTCCGCATCACCATCATGATTAATTACTTCACCATAAAAAGGGTCATGACAAATAATGGTTTGGCCCTAAATATTTGTATGTTAATATTTTTCTAGTAGATTGGCCTCATAGAAGAAGGTATCTCCCATGAGGTGATCACCATCAAGGCCTATGATAACCTAGAGCATACCTCTAAAGGTACTATTTTTTTTCCCATCAAGATTGGTCCTGTCACTCAGGACACCATATGCCATGTTGTTGATCTTGACCTCCCCTACAACATCCTCCTTAGTCATCCATGGATCCACTCCATACAAGAAGTCCCCTCCACTTATCATCAATGCATCAAATTCTTGTATCATTGCACTAAAATCACCATCCACTGAGATCCTAGCCTTTCACATACTATCATGTGATTGAAGCCTTGTTTCCCCACTCCACCCACTATCCTAGAATTGAAATTGGCACATCCATTGCCAGTTCTTCTTGATCCCACTCCAATCCAAAAACAATTCTACCCTCCACCTCCTCATCTGTCAAGATCAACAACAAGGGTTGCAGAGTGTATAGTCTTACTGATGCATTTGTAATAGGGGCCCTCCCCCTAGACTTGCACACTCAAGGATGACCATGCCATCAAACCAAGGCACCAAAAGAAGGTACCAAGATCATAACTATGGGCTCATATGCTTTCATCTCCATCAAAATTTTGAATGGATAAGAATTGGCAGCCGATATTAGTCAAAGGTTGTACAAAGAGCCCCCACCACTAGATACTAAGTTCCTAGAGTATTTCAAAAACATATATCCCATACCACAAAAATGGGCCTTTGAAATTACCAAGGAGGAGGCCTAGGGCCCACCGAAGCTAGAATGAAAGACCCCATGGAGGCCTCTAAAAATCCACAAAATTGGGGCCTCAACTTTGATCCCGCTCACCTACACATACAAGGACCTGATGTCATGACTGGGGGCACCAATTCATCTAATATAACCCTTTTAAATTTCCAAAACAAACTCATGAAATTCAAAGACATTCCAGAAGGGGAAGAAAAATGGTCCTATGATGATATATTTGATGATGAAACCTTCCTAGGTGATTCTATCCTTTTCCTACTCGCCATCAACCTCATTGACCTACCACTCCTTCACCTTAACCTCATAGACTGGAACCAACCAAGCATGGTAAATATTGATCAGTTTTGAAGCAAGGAAGCACTCCTAAGATTCATGGGTGCCACAGATCAACAATCAGAATGGGGACAGGAATCAGTCGAAGTATATCAGCTCAACCCAAAGGGATATTTTGGGGAAGAGGAAGTCTCTAGCTGCAAAAATAAAAATATAAAAGAAAATAAAGAATCCTCATGTGAAAACCCCTCTGGGGCACATCCTGATTCAAAAATAGTAAAAAAAAAGGGCCTATCCTCTAGTTAAAACCTCTCTGAGGCACTAGAGGATGGACACTTTCCTCTTCCACCTCTCCAAGACTGTCGGTCACAATAGTCATCCATGATCATCGAGGAAACCAAACTGATCAATCTGGGCATAGTGGAAATTCTGTGAATCACCTACATCACGATATCTCTAAACAAAGTAGAAGAGTCAGCCCTCGAAACTCTCCTTCAAGAGTCGATCATAAATTTTTCATGGTCATATGCTCACATGCCCAGACTTGACCCAAACCTTGTTTTCCATTATCTAGCAGTAGATCCCAATGCCAAGCGAGTCAAGAAGAAGCTAAGAAGAATGCATCCAAAAGTGGCCTTGCTAGTAAAAGAACTCAAGAAGTTTCTCCAGGCTAAGATCATCAGATCCATCAACTATTCAGACTAGATCTCCAACATGGTACCCTTCATCAAACCTTCAAGTGACATAAGAATCTACACTGACTTCCAAGATCTCAACAAGGCATGTCTGAAAGATGATTTCCCACTTCCCAACATAGAAATGATCATCGATCTCACCACTAGTCATGAGATGCTATCACTAATGGATGGTTTTTCAAGGTATAATTAGATTAGAATAGCCAAAGAATACTAGCATAAGATAGTGTTCACCATGCGATGGGGCACATTTTTCTATAACATGATGCCATTTGGGCTTAAAAATGTAGGAGCTACATATCAAAGAGCGATGACCACAACCTTCCATGACATGATCCATAAAGTTCTAGAAGACTATGCAGATGACATTCTAGCAAAATCCAAAACATGACATGAACACTTTTATGTCCTTGAAGATGTGTTTGATCACCTACATATGTATGGTCTAAGGTTGAAACCAAAGAAATGCATCTTTGGTGCAACATCTAGGAAGCTGCTAGGATTCATCATGTCCAAATGAGGCATAGAGATCGACCCCAAGAAGGTAAAAGCCATCATGGAAATGCCTCCTCCCAGAATGCTCAGGTGATTGAGGAGCCTACAAGGAAAGTTGCAATTAGTCTGGAGATTCATCTCCCAATTAGCTGATGAGTGCCAACCATTCACACACCTGTTGTGAAAGGATACTACCTTCAAGTGGGATCCCATTTGTCAATGCAGTTTCAAGAACCTCAAGGAATACCTAGAAAATGCACTTATCCTTGTATGACCAATGCTAGGAAATCCCCTCATTTTGTATATATCAGCCACTACCATAGCTTTGGGGGCACTCCTAGCCTAGCTTGACAATGATGGAAAAGAGAGGGCCATTTACTATATCATTCATATGCTGGTCGACTATGAGATGAACTACTCCCCAATGGAAAAAGCTTGCTTAACAATGGTCTTTTCCACTCAAAAACTTTGCCACTATATGCTCAGTCACACAGTAAAGTTAATCTCAAAGGTCGACCCTCTCAAATACTTACTTTCAAATACCACTCTCATAGGATGGATGGCAAAGTGGGTAATGCTTTTTAGTGAATTTGATATCTAGTACATTTACCAAAAATCCATCAAGGGACAAGTTATTGTAGATCAGCTTGTAGAAGCCCCCTTAATTGATGCATACCCTCTAGTAATGGAATTCTCAAATGAGTACCTTTGTATGGTCGAGGAACAACCCCAGTGGAAGTTATATTTTGATGGCTTGTATACATCACATGGATCGGGGGTAGGGATACTTTTTGTAATTCCCCAAGGTGACTACATCCCAAAATCCTTTAAACTAGGATTCATGTATATAGACAACATTTCAAAATATGAAGCCCTCATCGCAGGTCTCAAAACTGCTATCCATTGGAATATCACAGAACTACAAGTATTCAAGGATTCCCAATTAATCATCAAATAGGTCCTCTATGAGTTTCAGAATAAATAAAACAAGATATTACCCTACAAGGAGCTTATGGATAAGCTCAAAGAACACTTTGTCAGCATACAGTTCACACAAGTACCAAGACTTCAAAAGAGGGTAGTTGACGCTATGGCCACCATCGGGTCACTATTGGAAATTCCTTGTGACACTGCATAATATGAGTTTTTAGTTGAGCAGCTACACACACCCGCTTACAAGAACACTAACTCTAAAATAGTATGCATCTTGGTTGGTCCTCAGTCCCTATGGTACCATGACATTCACACTTATCTAAATAATGGTATCATATCCCATCACCTCACAAACACTCAATGCTAGAACATCATTCACAGAGCATCCCACTACACTCTTGTAGCCAACACCCTATTCTATCATGGGTATCATAATGTCCTCTCCTAGTGTTTAGACTCAAATGAGGCCGCCTTGGCTTTACAAGAGGTTCACACTAGCATTTGCGGTGCCCACATGAGTGACATTGTCCTTGCAAAGCAGTTGCTTAGAGTTGGGTATTATTAGCTAATAATGGAGCATGATGCCTGTGAGTTTGTAAAGAAGTGCCTACATTGTTAATAGCATGCCAATTTGATGCATGCACCAGCATAAGACCTAAAACCCATTGCACCTCCATGGCCCTTCTCATGTTGGGGTTTTGACCTTGTTGGCATGATCACACCCCATTCCTCTAACAGACACAAGTACATCATAATAGCTACTAAATACTTCATGAAGTGGGTTGAGGCAATCCCACTCAACCTAACTACAGGTGTCCAAATATCCAAATTCATCCTTGACCACATCATTTTCCACTTCAACATTCCCTCCACCATCTTGACAGATCACAGCTCTCTATTTGAAAAATAGCATGTCAAAGGACTTTGCGACCAGTTCCACATCCACCAATGCTCTTCTAGCCCATATTTTCCACAAGGAAATGGTCAAGCCGAGGCAACTAACAAAACCATCCTAAAGATCATACAGAAAGTTGCCAATGATTCTAGCCATGACTAGCATCTGCAAATCAATCCTGCCCTCTGGGCCTATTGCACCTCATTTCGTACCCCCACAGGCATCACTCCATATTCCCTAGTATATGGTGTTGAAGTTGTTTTACCAATCAAGGTTGTAATCCCTCCCTACATGTGTCCATGAAGAACTACATCACAGATGAAGACTACCACGTGGCACACCTTACCCATCTAGACTTGCTAGATGAAAAGAGGCAATGGGCCTATGATCACCTGATCATGTACCAAAATCATCTCAAGAGGAGCTTCAATAAAAAGGTGCTCCCCTGATAGTTCCAAGTGGGAGACCTGGTCCTGAAAGAAAACCAAAATGTATAGGATAATTTTGAAAAGAAAGGGAAGTTTGAGCCCACCTGGTTGGGTCCCTACATGGTGACAACTTGCTTCAACTTTGGAGCTTACTAGTTGTCCACACCCGAAGGTGAGCCCCTTAATGATCCCATTAATATCATATGTCTAAAGTGGTTCTATGCTTGAGACATGAATATGATCCCAAAACACATCCTAAAAATCATAAGAAGTCCTAAAAAAATTAAAAAAATCTTGAAAAATTTCATAAAAATCATAAAAAGTCTTTAAAAAATACAAAAAAATTGTAAAATGTCCTAAAAAAATCATCATCCTAGTGGAAACCTGGCAAACAAGTGCCTTTATCAATCAAAAAAATTTAAAAAATTAAAAAAGTAAAGAGAAATAATTATCCAATGGTGAAAACTTGGCAATTCAAGCACCTTGGACAAGTATGTTGGTGAAAACCTGGCAAACAAGCACCATACATAGTGGACCATATCATTATCTATCAAACTCCCATTCCCCCCATCAAAATCCACCCTCTATCACTCACCATCCCACTTCACTTATCCTTTGTTCCCAAGGTGTCATCCCCATTGTGCCAGCAAACAAGACCCACTTTCCCACTTCCTGAGCTCCTATAAGTATCCATTGTATATAGTGTCTCTAGTTTGTACATATTGTCCTATCCTTCCTAGTAGTACCCTTTGATCACAAAGCACATGGCCCGTAATGAACACAATATCAGTAATGTTCCCTCAGTAGGCATCCCACATCTCTATGATTCTCCAAAGGTTTTCTATTTGCCCATCAATAATTCCAAATGTAGTCAAATCCCACCAACCAGGACCTTGTAGGATTCATCATTCCTCCATGTTTGACCTAATCACAACATCCATAGTCGGTCAATCTCTTTTGGGAAAGGACGTCTTTTGGTCTTATCACTTGGTTTTCATGAGGGTTTTCTTGAATTTTTTAGTTGATTTTGAGGTCTCAATTGACTATTCTACACAAGGTCACCACGATCTCTTATATCATGGTGCGTTGCGACAAGAGACATATTTTTGGGGAAAGGTCTTTTTACAATCTTTTTTTTATTCCTGTGAGTCATTTGAACATGACCCTTGAATAGTTCATAGGTGATCTCCTGGGTTACTTGGTGAAATTGGGAAATATTGTTTGTTGGTGGGTTCCCCCATATTGTTTCCACCATGCTTCCTTCTAGGTGCGTGCATGATGCTGGGGAAATCCTTGTGTGTTTTTTTTGCATTAGTCCTATGCAATGCTAGAGACATGACCTCAAGTTCCTAGTAACTTTGGTTAGTCCCTTTTGTTGCTATATCAAACTAAGTGCTCAAACTACATGGTGGTGTTCCCCTTCGGAATACCCCACACTCAAGCTTCACTAAACATCCTCCATCCTATCAATCACCTGAAAAAAATCTCACATCATCCCTAGCCAATCCCAACAATCATCCTACAACAAATCTCTAAAGAGCATCTTCCTCACATCCCATTTTTCACCCATCTTTCCCCTATAAACACTCTGTCATGATGCAAAATTACCCACCTCACTCGCCTCATGTTCTTGACCTTTGGATTGTGATTGTACAAATCCCTCCCTATTCATCATCTTCTCCACACCAACCTCCTTTTCCCTTAGTGAGGGGTCAATTGGGCAGTGATATGTTGTTCCACCCCGCCCTCACACCTCGCTTTCAACCTCCCATTTGCATTCATATTTTCCCCTTCGCCTTCCCACATGCAGGCATTTCATTTCCCACCCCTATCCTAGGTTGCATTATCTCATCTCATCCAAAGTCCATTTTCATCTTGCATTGTTAATCCATTTCATATCATTTATCATCTTGCATTGATTAGATTCATTTCAAATCATTTTAGATTCATTTTAATCTTGCATTGTTAGATTCATTCACTCATTTTAGATTCATTTTAATCTTGCATTGTTAGGATTCATTTTAGGTTCATTCATATATTTCATTAACTCATTTTAGATTCATTTTAATCTTGCATTGTTAGGGTTCATTTTAGGTTCATCCATTAAGTCATCTTAGATTCATTATCACTTTAGGTTCATTTTTTTTATCTTGCATTATTAAGCCATTTTCATCTTGCATTGTTAAAACATATTAAAACATCCATAAAAATCCCATGTGATCATAACCATACATACATCATATATCTAACAATATTTACATCACATCTTGCATCCACAAATTGCCAGCACATGCATCTCATATAAAACACATCATAGCACATATCGCATCAAGCGCCTCACATCTTGCATCACATGTCAGTCTCACAGCATATAGAAAATCACATCACGTCCTACATAATCCATGTTAGTGCATCATATGCATCCATACATTCATACATTACACATCATATCCCACCTAGCTCATCATATATATATCAAATCATGGAAAAAAGAATACAAACATGTCCCAACCCCAAGAATGAAAGAATAAATGTGTCTCAAAATCCATGTCCATCAGAGTACAAATATACATATACATAGGGACTATTACCTCCATCAATGAATAGATATGATACATAAAAAAACCAAAATTGCAACATATCACTGCCCATTTGCCCCTCTTGAGGGAGGTTACATATCAAAATCCCCATCCAGGAGGTCCACCTATGCTGGATCTTGTAAGACAATTGGCCTACCCACTGTGCCTTGTGTACCTATACTCCACACCTTTGTTGACACTTATACAGCCCCTATGTCCATCTCCATCCCTATCCCTATCCCTAACACCTCAACCTCCACCATATGTACTGAGCCACTGGTTGACTACTGCTGACTCTGTGAGTGGGTTGACCAATGGCTCCCCTGTCCTCTCTGTTGAGAGGTGCCTATCATGGGCATACTTCCCCCTATCCTCTGACTACTAGTAGCCCCTAAGCCCAAACCTTGACTAGCCAATGACCCTATGACTAATGGGTGACTCAGCCACCTGTAATGCCAAATCCACTTTGGAGGCACTGTTGCATGATACATCCCCCTGTACCACCTGATCTTCTCACTCATCCTCATAAGCTCTCACTGGAGGTGAGATACCTCCCATAACCACTCATGAGACCCCCATGTGGTGGTTTCCCTCTCCCCCTATAGTCATTCCCACTCTGACCACATCCCATCTCTCTCTGCTCTCAACATATCCCTCTCCACCACTAGCACATCTCTCTCCTACTGTAGCCTCTCTCTCTCCTCTATAGTCATCAGCCCCTCTAATATGGATTGCACTAAGCATGCAATCAAGCTATCCATCTCCACTATCAAGATGTCCCTCTCTACCACCAAGTTGTCTCTCTCTCCCCTCAGCCCATCCCGCTCATCCTGCACATCTCATACCATCTAGCTCATTGTATCATATGTGGCCTGTAGTGAGGCTAGGTGCCCTTCTATATCATCTCCTCCTCCTCTAGATGGTCCTACCCCTACCGCTGGTGGTGGTCCTACTGGTGGTGGTGGCCCTACTAGTTGTGGTGATCCTAGTGGTGGTAATGGCCCTATAGGTACCTATCCCCCATCTCCTCCCCCTCCATCTGCATCCATCCCATCCCCTCCTCTACCTCCTCCATCTCCTCCTCCACCTCCACCTCCAATCCTCCCCTCCTCCTCCCTCCTCTCCTCCTATGTCCCCTGTACACTAGCACTATGGCTCCCTCTCCATCCAACAACCCTGATCTCCCTATCAGCCTAGGTGGCTAAAACCATGCAACATATGAGGCTATGCTCCTTGGATCTACTACCCCACCAACCCAATCCCACTGGAACATTGGCATGGCCTAATACTTGGCCAAAAACCCCACCTTGTCCTAAGGTGTTCCAAACTCCATCACTCTCTCACATCGCACACTGGTACCATCAAGAAAGCCTTGGTACATCCTATCTGAACCTAAACTTGCATGAAGTCCTATCCAGCCTATATTGCTCCACAATGTAATCCCACCACCTTGTCAAAAATGTCGGCATCATGATATATGGTAGCTCCCACGCATCCTCTACCTAGACTGTGTGACCTAGATACAGTCACCATGTGATCTCATCTCAGATCCCATCTAATGTCTCTCTCCATAAATCTGTGTCCCCACTACCTTGGTATGTCACTAGGTCCCCCCAGCTATATGTCGTCAGCTCCTCTTCTTGCCTATCCACTTGACCTAAAGGCTATAGCACTGCTATGTGCTCCCATGCCCATACTTGTAAGAGGGAGGCAAAACTGAAGCTCTTCCCCATGGTCCCTGCTCTATGGTACACAATCTGATGTAAATCTTGATACATATCTACTAGCATAAGGGTCCCTCATGTTGTTGGCATGCCTACATCCACTATCCAAACTATCCTAGGAATCAATGCTAGTGTGATGCTCTTCCCGCCCGTATCTGGAGAAATATACCCTGACACTAGTCTGTACACATAAAAGTGAACCCACCATGCCACTGGCACCATTGCTACATGTTGTGATAATGCTAGCTATCCATGCAACAAGATAGGTGCTACACCTAGCCCTAGTAGTGGGGCCACTACCTGCACCTGCATATATACTCCTACCACCATAGGTGCACCTCACACTGGCAACCAAAAGATGCGATATACATCCTCCAAAGTCATAGTCATCTCCCTAGTTGTTAGATGAAACATCCCCATCTCTGAGTGCCACCACTCATAGAGCATTGTCACCAAGGCCATAAAAGTCTACCTCTGCGGCATCCGTGCTAGATACCCCAAACCAAGCACATCCACCTAAGCCCAGTCCATTGGAGTAAACTGCTCAGCTACTAGCAATACCAACGCATGTCACTCCCAACTTGTTAGGTGCTCCACTGACCACTACATCCAAGTCAAGCCGAAATGTCAATTTTTCTTCTATACCAAAACCTAAATTATTCTTCCCACATTTCCATGAAATCTCCTCTTCCCATGTTCCTACAAGCCTAGTTTTCCTCACGTTCCCACAGAGATCCATCTCCCCGAGCTCCCATGGAGCATACCCTTCCAACATTCCCACCATTCCCCCAATGATGCAGGAATGCATTCCTGTGTCACTTGCTTAAACCCCCCTTTTCTCATGGGAGTGACATTTTCTGCCCCCCACTGTCTTCTGTTGCAGGAATGCAATCCTGCAAGAGTTCCCTACGGGATCGTGGTCCCGCATAAAGTCTTCCCTATCCCAAACTTTTTCACAATCCCATGAAAAGTCTTTGGCCACCCCTTTTTACCCCTACCCTCATATGTCTTGCGAGAATGCATTCCTGCCAATGCGGGCATGTTCCCACCAATGATGTGCTCATGGGAATGCGGGTTTCTAATCTAAAACAAGAAATAAATGCACTAAAAACATAATGACAAGACAAGTTTTTTGAGCCTACCTCTCAGTCAGGCAATCTAGTCTACCATACACGTCACATGATGTTCAAATGGTGAGTTGGTTTCCCCCTTTGTGCCATCTCATCTTTGCTTATCAGAGCTCAAAAATCACAAATTCTAAGCTCTTGGTGTTCAAATCACCTATTTTTGACCCCTTCGACCCTTATTAAGACCCTTTTGAGCCCTCATTTTCACCTCCAGACACCTTTTCACCCCCTATTTTCTCCCCCCACACTGTCTCTTTCCCCCCATGGCCTTTTTCACCTCTCATTTTCCTCATTCATCCCCCTTCTTTGCCTGTAGCATGCCTTCTTCACCATTTCCTTTTGAGACACCACTCGGGCCCCTTTTTCTTTCCCTTCCACCCTCTCAAGGGGGCATCACCCAGTCTAACATCCTGACTCATAAATCGGGGCAACTCTGCTACCAAGTCCATTCTTTGTGTCATTTATTTATTGCTAAAAACATCTTCGAAACAATGTTATTTTAACACTATGTTGAAGAGGGGCAAAATGTAGACACCTAAATTTGATCACATTATTTAGTAATCTTATTTAGTTTTCTCCTAGGGCATCTTATTAATTAAATATTATTATTTGATTAATTTATGTCATCCCCTAGTTAATTAATTTAATTAATTAACTATAGTCCAATTAATTATCAAAATCACAAACCTATAGTCTTATAATTAATTAAATCTCTATTCTTCTATTAATTTAAATAGATACACTTATCTAAATAAATTAATTCATAAACTCCTTTTTCCTCCCACTTGGAACTAAATAAAATATTTAATTCTAAAACCCCTTCTAATCATCCTTAATTAGCTAATGACCCATGATTAGCTAATCTAACCCTCCACTCATTCTCTCTCCTCCCATCACATCCTCCTAATCCCCCACTTACCCTCTAATCCAAACCTAATCACCCCTTAAACATTTGCACAATCATAATCCAAAGATTAAGAAATGCTAAGACAACTCAAGTCAACCCTCATGTCACATCACCACATCCTCCAATTCCAAAACATAAAAGCTCTTACACATCTCTTACGTATTTGTTCCCTCTCAAATCTCCCAAAATGGTCACATTCCTCAAGGATTTGGCCTCTCCTCTCACCTCCCCCATTGTGATAGTTGTCACAATGCTATGCATTTGAGAAAGCACAGTCCATGTACTCTCTCTTGGATGTATCTCAACCCTTCCTCAAGTTTTCATCTTGACCATCCATTCATCCTCCATTTTCCTTTAAATTGAGCCTCCTTCTCCTTCATTTTCATCCACCATTTGAGAAAAGTTATCATGCCATTTTGAAGAGAAAAAACATCAACCCTAGCCTTATAATGCCAAAATATCTCCTCGTCCATTAAAGCTTGAGCATTAGCATTTGAGCACACATTCCATCCTTCGACAATTCTTCTACAACTTGGAGACTTTTGGTTTTGAGGTTTGCATTCCTTTGTTGTTTTATCTTCATTTTGTAGGTCTTAGCATAAGTGTTTATCTAGATTGTTTTGTTGAATGTTTAGCTTTCTTTGCATTCCTTAACACTACATTTTGGGTATTAAAATTTGGATTCAGCTCCAATCCATAACGATGTAGATGATTGAACACACTCTGGAGGATGTCTAGGTGTTCACCTCATGTTTTAGATTTTGCAAGAATGTCATCCACATAGTCTTCCAAGATCTTGTGGATCATATCATGGAATATGGCTATCATTTCTCTCTGATATGTGGCTCCTACATTCTTTAGCCCAAATGGCATCATGTTGTAATAGAAGGTACCCCATGGAGTGGTGAATGTTGTTTATGTTGATCTTCTTCTACTATTTGGATCTAATTGTAGCCTGAGAAGCCATCCATGAGTGACAACATCTCATGGCCCACTATAAGGTTTATGATCATGTCTATGTTGGTTAGCAGGAAATCATCCTTTGGACATGCTTTATTTAGCTCCCTAAAATCTGTACAGATTCTTATCTCACCTAAAGGTTTTATGACTGGGACCATGTTAGAGATCCACTCTGAATAATCAATAGCTCTGATGATCTTTCCATCTAGGAGCTTTTCAAGTTCTATTTTTACCAATAGGGATACTTTTGGATGCATTTTACGTAGCTTCTACTTTACTGGCTTGGCATTAGGGTCCATAGCTAGATGATGGAGAACAACATTAGGATCAAGCTCTATCATGTTGTGATATAAACACGTGAAGTTCCTTGTGGCTTTTTGGAGTAGTGTAGTGAGATCCATTTCTTCACCCTCTGTTAAAGATGTTGCAATGTAGGTGATTCTTAGACATTCTTCTATGCCCAAGTTGACTAGTTTGGTTTCCTCAATGATGATAGGTGTCTTCTTGAGTCTATAATCCTAGATAGGAGGAAGAGGCAAGTCTCCATATTCTAGCACCTCAAAGAGGTTTTCACCTAAAGATACACCCTTTATTTTATCATTTTTGGAGTCAGAATGCACCTCAGAAGGGTTTTCACATAAGGACTCGTTATTTTCTTTTTCTTTTTCACTTTTGCAACTAAAGCTTGTCTCTTCCCTAAAATATCCTTTAGGGTCAAGCTTACAGATGTGAGTTGATTCTGAATCTTGATTTCATTGTTGGCCTGATGCTCCCATGAACCTTAGGAGAGCTTGTGTGCTTTGGAACTCATCGATGTGTGTGACTCTTGGTTGGTCCTAGTCTATGAGTTCGGGGAGGATGAGGGGTAGTTCTATGAGGTTAATGGTGAGTAGTATGAGGACATAGGTGCCCAAGAGGGTATCATCATCAAAGATGTCATCGTATGATTTCTTTACTTTCTCTTCAGAGATGTCATTGATCCCTATGAGTTTGTCATAGCTATTAAAGAAGGGATCATTGGTCATGTTGGTGCCCACGATTGTAGTATTGGGCTCTTGTATACGCAGGTGAGGGGTTTTAAATCCAAGACCTTGATGATGTGGATTCTTTTATGCTATGATCGGGTCTTTGCTTCTGCCTTCTTGTGGTCCTAGACCACCACCTTGATATTTCCATTGTTCGGTGGCATACTTGTGGGATTGCACATATTTTTCTTTAAAGTAGCCAAGTAGTCGAGTGTCAGGTGGTGGGGGATCTTTGTACAACCACCTATTGATGTCAAGGTCCATCTCTTGACTATTTATGTTTCCATGGGAGACAAAATTCATTGGTCCAATCTCCTTGATTTCATGATTGGCTTTAATTGGCCTGCTTTGGTGACTCGGGTTCCCTTGTGTATGTGGATCAAGTGGGAGGGCCCCTACTAAAAATGCATCATTCAAGGTGTATTCACCACATCCGTGGTTGTTGATCTTGATAGAAGAGAGAGTGGAGGTGAGGATAGTCTTTAGATCGCTATGGGATTGTGAAGAGCTGGCAACAAAAGTGCCAATGTCGGTTCTAGGACAATGGGTGGAATGAGGGAATGATGCTTCCATCGCATGATAGTATGTGAAGGGTTGGGGGTCTACATGGATGGTAAGCTCAGTGCCTTGATGCAAAAATTTGTTGCACTGATGGTAAGTGGATGGTACAGCCTTGATGGAATGAATACATGGTCGACCAAAGAGAATGTTGAATGGTAAGTCGAGATCAACAACATGGAAAATGGTATCTTGTGTTGCTGAGCCTAACTAGATAGGTAGAATAATAGTACCTTCAGAGGTACACTCCAAGTTGTTGTATGCCTTGATGGTAATTACTTCATGTGATATGTCAGCTTCCGTGAACCCTATATGCTGAATGAATTTCAAAGTACACAAGTTTAGGGCTAAGCCATTATCTATCATGACCCTTTTGATGGAAAAAACTCTAACCATGATGACGATGTGAAGAGGGAGATTGTGGTCAAGTGCAATGGCTGGTATGTCAGATGTTTTGAAGGATAGAGAATAGTATGTGGATAGATGTCCCACAATGTTCTCAAATTGGATGGTATTAATGTCTATGGGGACATGTCCTTCTTGGAGGGCTCGGTCAAGGATTTATTGATGGAGGGGTGAAGTACAGAGAAGGTCAAGGATGGAGATTTGGGCAGGTGTGTTCCCAAGATGTTCTATGAGGTTTTATTGTGCATTGTGTGCTGATCTTGGATGTCCACTGATGATAGTTATCTGACCTCTATAGGTGGTAACAACACACTGACTATCTACTCCTTTGATGTGGATGACATTGACTATGGGTTTGACTTGGGTTATACATCCAATAAACTTGTCATAATTGATATATGCAGTAGTGTAGTCTTTGTGGTCAACATGATCTCCTTGTTTTCCTTTGCCTTGGTTCTAGGGGAGGATTGGTATTGGCTTGGTTCTTCCTAGCATTGTGCTATGGGAACACATTTTGATAAATCTACAAATTGGCACTAGGAAAGGCTTGCACAAGTGTGTCTACTTGGATCTCCTTTCTATCAATGAGATCTTGGATGTAATGCTTTATTTTCATACACCTTAGGGTAGTGTTTCCTTTGACATGATGATAATAACAGTACTCATGATCATTGTACCAGTTAGGCTTGGGAGTGGCATCATCAATTTATTGGATTGGTGGGTATGTGATCTAATTGGCCTTGGTCATTTGGTGAAAGATAACATCTAGAGGTTCACCAAGTTGTGTGAAGGTTCTCTTCTAATAAGTCTGGGCTCTGGGTCTATTATGATTAGGAGTAGTGGAGATGGCATTAGCCTGATTAGTAGGATTGCCTTGATTTACTTGATGTGCTTGCTGATGATAGTTATACATGGGTTATTGATTGATTTGAGGCTGATGTTGTTGGTATTGCTGCAGAGGTTGCTGATAGATGGGTTCTTGTTTATGTTGGTATGTAAGAGTTGGTGTAGGACCAGCCACGATGATTTGGACATGCTTGGTGTCAGTGGCTCCATCAGTAACAAAATTTTTTTTATGATTCCAATAACAGAGTTTGTCATTGCTAGATTTGTTATGGGAATCATCCTTATGATTCCGAATTGTGCCTTCATCTAGGAGACCTATTTCAATATCTATCCCCTTTCCTTTGATATCTTGATACATTTGGATACAGTTCATCCTCATGAAGTGGGATAGTTCAGGATGCAGGTTATTGATGAAGATCTTGGTTAGATACTTTTCAGGCAGTTGATATGATAACTTGGTAGTGAGGTTCCACCATCATTGCAAGTAATTTGCTAGGCTTTCTCCTTATTTTTGTTTTGAGTTGCAAAGGTCTAGCAAGGTCAACTCATTATCAACATTGTGGGCATAGTGGGCAAAGAAATTCTCAAAGAGCTTGACAAAACTTGTGATGGTCCCACATCGTATTTTGTAAAACCACTCAACAACAGTTCCTCCCAATCTTTTGGGGAATAGGCACAAAAGGTAATTATCAGTGTACGCTTGTTCTTGGCATGCCATATAGAACTCTTTGATGTAATTTACAGGGTCTCCTTTCCCTCAATATTTATCAAACTTGGGTATCCCAAAGTGCTTAGGTAAAGGAACAGCTGTGATTGATAAATCAAATGGATAGGAACACACCTCTTCAAACTTGAAGGTTTTTCTATCTGTGCTATCTTAGAGCTCCTTAAGAGAATTCTTCATTTCTTCCCACTTGGAATTGATTGGCATTGGAGCAGGTACTCCCATTTGGAAAGGGTCTAGTGGTGCTGGTGAATAAGGGTGATTTTGAGGTGGATATTATGGAGTGGGATATGGAGATTTCCTAGCAAGATAGGTAGATTGGAATGGATTTTGGGGTGATGTTTGCTGGGGAGGATATTGTTGCTGAGGTGCGGAAATGTATTGTTGTGGAGGATAGGGGATATATTATTTTTTTTGGGGAATGATGGGATGTTGATGTTATGATGCATAGGATGATGCTTGTTGTTGTTGGGGAATGATAGGGGTTTGTTGCTATGTGAGGAAGTATTGTTGTTGTAGAGGAGGCTGGTGGAATGATGTAGCTTGCTGATAAGATGGCCCCTATTTTACTTGGCTTTGCACTTGGTTGATGTAGGATGGATGTATTCCTACATTTCTTAGGGGTAGAACTGATGTAGGGAAGCTAAAAGCAGGAGGTGGTTGGGAAAGGTAGCTTGTGAGATGGTAAGAACTCTATTGCTAGGGTGGTGGAACCACATGAGATGTGAAAGGTGGAACTAATAGAAAGTTTTTGTATAATGGAAAGGATGAAGCTGGTGGAGGCAAAGTCTATTGTTGTTGCACTATTTGCGAGAAGGTGGCTTATTGGTTTGTTGGCATGGATGTAGAGAAGTGGGTTGGTATTCTAAAAGCTAACATTTCTTCTTTAGTGAGACCCCATTGAGAACCAGTACACGGTGAGAACTATGTTTCAGAGGATGTTGGACAGGTAGATGTGATGGGAGTTTGGTATGTGAATGGTGGATTTGAAAATCCTATGGAAGGCATACCTATTGTGAATGCAGTTTATTGGGCTTGTTCTTGGGTAGATGTTTGTTGGGGTATGAACGAAGATGCTTGCATTCCCCATGAGAAAGGTGGTGCTAATGTGGAAGCTTGTTGGGAGAAGGATGAAAATGATTGTGTTGCCCTTAAAAATGGTGGCATGGGTGTGGAAGCTTGTGGAGTGAATAGGAATGATGATTGTGTTGCCCCAGGAATGGTGGTATTAATGTAGAGGCTTGCTAGGAAAATGAGGGAAATGATTGTGTTTCCCCTATAAATAGTGATGTTGCTTGGCCCATGGAAGGTGGAGGAATTGCTTTGCAAAGGCTTGCATGGGGGGTGGCATTTGGTTTTGTGAAAAGCTTTGGGTAGGAATGATGGATTGAGCTACTGTGGATGAGGATGGTGTGCCCATGAGAGGAAATGGAGTGGATTGGGTCACTTTTGTTGTAGGGCTTGTGAAACTACTTTGCAAAAGAGGAGGGATGGGTGAAGTTATTTGTGATATGTGAGAAAATGGATCAGGGATTTGTTGGATGATGGGGGTGTATGCTTCTGCTAGGATTCAGATGGTGTTGATGGGAATACAAGGCTAGAGATATGGTGGAATAGGAGTACCCTGTTGTGTGAGTTTAGCCAATATGCTTTGCTAATTCTGAGCAATGAGTGCACTAACCATTTGTGCCTGCCCCAAATGATTCATGAATGTTTCCATTGCAAAAGAAGTCGGTGGGATATTGGGATCATCCCATACATTACCAGTTTGTTGGATTTGGGGATTGTAAGCTACCATCATGCTAGTAGAAATGTTGGGATCGAATGAGCTGGTGATTTGATAAGGATCCATGTTCATTCATTTTCTAGATCTTGTCTGGATAGGCATGGACTGGAGATTTAAAGATGTAGATGCTAGATGGATGCAAGATGTTCCTAAAAGACTCTATAGAATGATGGATGCAAGTATAAGAAACTTCTAAGGATGGTGAAATGCTATAGGATTGGTGAGATGCTTTGATTTGGATCAAGGATGGCATAAGATTGGCGGGAGGTGGTGGAGGTTTGGTGGAATGCTTGGCAATGATGAAGGATTGGTGGTATGCTCTGATTTGGATCAAGATTTGGTGGAGGATTAGTGGGATGATGGTGAAGATTACTAAGTGTCAACAAATGAGTTGCTACTTCTTGATGGAGGATCAGTGGTAGGATTGGTCAACCTAGGATAGGCTAATGATCTTTGGTCAACTAGATTCTTATCAATGCAAGCCAATCTCTTGCTCAAGATGATGAAGTTGTACAAGGACAAGTTGGATTTCTTTTAGACAATGCTCTGTTAAAGGGGAGATTTCTGATTTAGGATAAGGATTGGAAACAACTCAAAGGGTTTGAACAATAAGTATTTTTGGATTTGGATCACAGGATGTGGATTTAGATTTGGATGATGGGTTCTAATTTAGATAAATGAATGCTAGATTTGGATCAAGGATTTGGGATTTTGGTTGATGATTTTTGATGGAATGATGGTGAAAGATGATGGAATGATGCTTTTTCTAAGAGGATGACCAAGATGTAGTTGAAATGGATGACCTATGATGAAACTAGGAAGATGATAATGAATGCAATGATGTAACTAAGAATGATTTAGGATGCCACAAAGGATTGGTGGTGATGAAAGGATGAAACTAGGATTAAGGACTTTCAAGATAGGATTTGGGTTCCTAAAGGTAGAATGGATATGCAATGGATATAGCTAGTCTTCTCTCTCTAGATTTACATAGTGATGATTAACCTGGAATCGGTATGAAAACTATTTTACTCTTGCATTATACTCAATGTTTTCCAGTCTCTCTTGATTTTTATCTTCTTCTTTGATCACTTTAAGGAAATGTTGGTGATCTTTGAGATTTCTCTCTACATCTTTCTTCTCTTGATAAACTGGGGATCTATGAATTTTAGCCTTTTTATGTTGGGTCCAATCTGACATAGCTTGGAGAGATTCTGGTAAGTGTTTCAAAATAAGGCTTTGGGTGCCTGATTTTGAAGGGACTCTTCTGCAAGGTTTTTTTTTAAAGATTTTGGCCCTATTTTATGATGTCACGATGGCAAAGGACTAACTTGACAACAGACACTTTGAAAAAAATCTTGACAAGGGACAAAGAAACCTTGTGGGATACAAGCAATGATTTAGCCATTGAATCTGAAAGAAAGCTTTGAAAGGTGTATATTCCAATAAGTGTTTTCACTAAGCTTATGACTATGTAAATCACTTCAAGTAGATCTACCTAAGGGAGGTGAGTATCAGAATCCTTTCCTACAACTTGATACCCACTAAAAGGGGATACATATGGTGAGTGTCTTAAGGTGATCCAAGAAACTACTTGGATCGATTCTTGTACAAGGATTGTGATACTTTCGGGGGTGGATCAGGTAGCTTCTATTTTAACAGGTTTGTTATTATTTCATGGAGTCCTCCCAATTGGTTTGTACATGTGTGACTCACTTAAGAGCCTAGTTGACCATGTCGAGATAGTAGGGATTATTCACCTACCTCAAGATACCATCAACACACATCTCCCGAGATTGAGGGGATGTAAGCGAGAGTTTTCTTAGCACTTTATTTCTATACTGGTCAAGGAAGGTACTGGTTTGAGGTTTTTCTCTAGAGAGGAAGTGCTTTTCTCTCTAGACAAGCCTCTCTAGAAGTAAAATAGGTGAACTTGTCTGAGCTCGAGTGTTTTACGTCACTTAGATTAACAAGGGTTTGCAGAATTTTGAAGACTCCTAGAAAGAACAACAAACAAAGGTTCTTTTCCCAAATTGATGAAGTGATTGAATTGAAATTTTTAAAATAGAAGTGTTTAAGGTTTTGATTTTTTCTTTCCTTTTCAAAAACAAGAACTTCAAGCGATTGCAGTTTCTTTGTTTGGGCATTCAAGATTGAGTTTGCGTGTTTTTAAGAACTTTGAGTTTGAACTTGCAAGGAAGGGAATAGAGATGCTTTTCATTCACCATTTTAACTCACTCAAGAGTGTGTTTGATTTGGACTCAAACTAAAAATGACTCTTTTGGACCTTGGTTTTTCATTCAAGATTTTGTGTGCTAGGTTGCATTCTTTTTTCTTTTATGCCCAAAATGAGATTCCTAGATTTCGCATGGAACTTTTGAAAAAGCATTCAAGTTTTGAATTTTCAAAGAGTGACATTATTTTTTATCAAAAATCAAAGCTTTAGGATTGAAAAAGATTAGGACTCTTTTAGGAACCAAATATGATATGCAAGTTTGTGATTCTTTTTAAGCTTCAAAAAAGTGAAATGTTCCTAACTTTGTATGAATGCACTATTAAAAACCTTGATGTTGCAAGGATGAATTGATTTGATTGGTTTTGATTTTTAGAAAACTTTTTAGAAAATATTTGGCATTTTTTACTCTTAAAAGCATTCAAGAGTGATTTGGAGGTTCATTTTAGACATTTAGACAAAGTGTGTTAATTCTATTTTTTTTTAAAATCTTTAATCCATGATCCCTGTGACTCCTCCTAATTTTCAAGACAAAATCTGATAAATTTATCTATAGATTTGGATGGACCTCTAAACCATCTTTCTGGTGCTTTTTTAATCGTAAAAAATGGAGCTCGTATGCAAAAGTTACAAAGGTTTTTGTGAAAGTGCCTCTTTATGGTTTTTTTTGGAAAATAAACCAAGATCCCACAAGAACAAGAACAAGAACAAGAACAAGAACAAGAAGTAGATAGAATAGAAGAAGAATAAAGATAAGAAGAGGAAGAATAATTCAAAGTGCTCCCTCCACCTACATGATTAAAAAATTAGAAAACACTCCAAAACCCATTAGAATGTTTGCAAAGAACTCATGAAGTGGGTCCCACCGGGCATGCCAGAATGTAGACTATGGTTTACCTGTATCTATTTTGAAAGTGTAAACAAGAAAATGTTAGACTAATCTAAACATTTCTATCAGTTCAAAAGTATAAACATAAAAACCAAGCCACCTTATATTGAGCCAAAATAGATGCATTCAAGCATTGTTTGATTTGCTTCAATAAAAGGGATGTGGGTGTGCTCTCAAATCACATGGATAAGATCCCCAATGCATGCTAAAAATGATTTTAACTAAATGACGATATCCTATGATGCTAAAATGATTAGAAAAGCTTGAATAAAACTAAGTTCAATCCATTAAGCTATTCTTTGATGTGTTAAAAAGCATGAAATCTAACAATATTATCAAAAAGCTAAGATCTAGAATGAATTTAGCATGATAACAATGCATGAGAATTAAAGCTAAATAATGGATTTCTCTTGGAAGAGGAGGGTATTTATAGATTTGAGGAATGGCTTGGGGTAGAGATAAGGATTGACTTTCATGGGTTGAAGGCTCAAAGGTCAAATTTAGGACTTTCTAAAAGAGTCTAGAGGTTCTAGAGTTTTCTAGAGAATATCTAAGATTTTAGGATTTAAATAAATGTTAAATTTATTTAAAGGGATTGGTGGAGGACTTTAATTATCAAATGAATTTAATAAATAGGAGGGATTATCATGGTCAAGGTTGCTCACACATGTGAGCAACACTAGGGAAGTGTGCAAGGGAGACCAAAGGGTAAGAGGAGACATGGACTTCGTTAATGGCTTGTAAGAGTCATTAATGAGGATGTAAGAAGCATTTATGAGTGTGTAAGGCTCATTTATGAGGGGTTTGACCCAAAGTCAAAGTTTGAATGGTTCGGCTAAGAAGTGTAGGAATCACTTTTTAATCAGGTTTAGAGTGAGATTAGGAAATTCTAGAAGACACTGGAGATTTCTAGAAGATTTCCAAGGTTTTAGGATTTAAATAAATATTTTATTTATTTAAAAGATTTTTGGTCAATTTATCAATTAATAATTAATATATAGGGGGAAATCATTCAAACTTTATTTAAATGATTTTGGGGAGGGATTCTTTAATTAAAGATGTTTAATTAAAATAGGAGGATTTAATGGCATTAAAATTAATTAATTAATAAATGATGATGTCATCAGGGGTTTTCAGAAAATAAAAATATTTTTATTTTCTAAAAGATTTTTAGGTGTCTACAATGACTACTCTAGGATGATGACAGTTATGGTTTTTAAAGAGAAATCTGAAGCTAGTATAAAGCTAAAGTTGAAAAGGAAACCGGGAAAATTTTAAAATGCTTAAGATCTGATAGAGCAGGTGAGTTTATTTCTGATGAATTCACTAACTACTGTAATGAGCATAGAATTAAAAGACAGTTTTATGCACTAAGAACACGACAATAGAATGGCATTGCAGAAAGAAGGAATCGATCTATAGTTGACTATGATAGAACATTGATGATTGAGAAAAATGTTGCACAAATGTATTGGAGAGAAGTTGTTAGCACTGCTGTATACACATTAAACCAAGTTCAACTGAAGAAAGATACAAATAAGACACCTTATGAGCTATGGTTTGGCTACACACCGAATGTAAGTTATTTCAGAATTGTTGGAAGTAGATGTTACATTTTGAAAGATGATAGAAATGGTAATTTTGATTCTAAAGGTGATGAAGGAATATTTATAGGATATTATACTAAGAGAAAAGCATACAAATGTTTGAACAAGGCTATTAAAAAATGATTGAAAGTGCTAATGTGAAAGTTGATGAGTTTTATGAAAAGAATGATGAAGAAAGCATGAAGGAACTGGAAGACTATGGTAGGTTTACATATATTGAGCAGCTAGACTACCTACCAAAGCTATAGGCTGAGTCTACTGAGCAACAAAAAAATGCTACCAAGAATCAAAAAATGAAAACCAAGAACCAAGAAGATGCTACCGAGGAAGAAAATGAACCTAAATTGAATGATGAGAAAAGAAAAGAACAAGTACTGGCAAGATTTGTTAGAAGACACCATCCACATAACCAAATCATTGGAGACAAGAAATCATGCATGACAACACAGAGTAAGTTAAGACAAAACACATGTTTAGTTTGTGAATTTGAGCCTAAGAATGTTAAAGATGCACTTGAGAATGATGAATGGGTTAAAGTAATGAATGAAGAAATTGAACAGATAGATAAAAACAAAACATGGACATTAGTACCAAGACTAAGTGATAACAATGTAATTGGTACTAAGTGGATTTTCAAAAACAAGTTAAATGAGAATGGTGAAGTGACTAGAAATAAGGCAAGACTTGTATGGAAGGGATATGCACAAGAAGAATGAATTGACTATGGTGAAACTTTTGCACCAGTAGCTAGACTTGAAAGAGTCCAAGTATTACTTTCATATGTTGCACATAAGGGATTCAAAGTATATCAAATGGATGGGAAATCAGAATTTTTGAATGGAATTCTTAAGGAAGAAGTCTACATATAACAACCTGAAGGTTTTGTTGATCCAAATCAGAAGAACATGGTATGTAGATTACAAAAAGCATTATATGGACTGAAACAAGCACCGAGAGAATAGTATGAAAGATTGCATGCTTATCTTATTAGTATTGGCTTTGTGAGGACAAGTGATAATAGCAATTTGTACATGAAAGGAGACAATGATGACAATATTTTGATTTATGAAATATTTGTTGATGATATAATATTTGGAGGACATGATATTATTTGCAAATATTATGTTGATGAAATGAGAAAAGAGTTTTAAATGTCAATTTTAGGAGGGATTAAATTATTTCTAGGTCTCCATATTATACAATAGAATGATGGGATTCTCATAACTTAGCCAAAATGCATCAAGGAAGTGTTGAAGACTTTTGGCATGGAAGATTCAAAACTAGTAGGTACATCAATGGTGACATGATGTAAGTTGACAAAAGATGATGAATCAGCTGAGGTAAATCAGATACTATATAGATCAATGACTGAAAAACTGATGTATGTGGTACACAATAGGCCTGATATAGCACATGCAGTTGGGATTGTAGCAATATTTTTTGCTAATCCTAAGGAATCACATATAGTTGTTGTTAAAAGCATTCTAAGATAGTTGAAGAAAACTAAAGATTATGATTTATGATACAAAAAGGAAGGCAATATTGAACTCTAAGTTTACACTGATGTAGATTGGATTGGAAATATTGATGACCAGAAGAGCACAACCGGTGGAGCATTCTTTTTAGGAGAAAGACTTGTAACATGGGTAAAAAATAAACAAGCATGTATTTTTGAGTCTACTACTAAAGTAGAGTATGTTGTTGTTGCTGCTAATTGTTCAAATATTGCATGGATAAAAAAATTGTTGAAGGAATGAATGAGGTGATCACTGTGTTGGTGTTCTTTTTCCCCAAAGGTCAGCTTGGCATTAGGATTGACAGGGCTAGTGTCACATTCACTCAACACTCCAAATCTGACAGGAAAAAAGGGCCAACTAACAAGGATCAAAGAGAGATCCTTCTACACTATGAGCTCCACATCACTCGGGTGGGTGTACCTCATCTGCACACTCATACAATTTGTGTCACACTACAGGCCTACAGGTAACTAGCTATGGAATGGTTCTCAAACTCTTATGGGTATCTTGTACCTCAATTGAAACCAATATCTCATGCAATAGCCCAACTTGCATGGAGTGAGTATGAAAACCAGAGACCTAAACTAACAACATGAAAGGGAAAGGGTGGGACTAAAAGGAAATAATTTTAAAATGGATTGAAAGGTCCCCTGAGATGCCCTAAGTCTTTCATAGACCAGTGCCTTATCCAATGGGCCACAGAGTCAAACACAGTATTGCAAGGGATAGCTATGAAACAAGGAAACAATATACTCAATGTGTTGATGCCTAACATCAATCACACACCATGACCAAACCTCAACTTAACACCCACATGTGCATTCAAGCATGTTATTATCCATCAAATGATTTTGACCCTCCCCTTAGAAGAGACCTATGAAAAGACAATACATTAACCAGCATCCACTGGAAGACAAGCATGACCTATCCTTGATATTTCAGCCCATACACACATGAACACTAACCCTGAACCAGTTATCTCTGCAAAGACAACTCCACTTGCAAACACATAGGCAATACAAGTAGACAAATCAAACAACCTTAATGTATGATTAATGAATTCAAAGCTCAAATGGAGATAGCTTGGTAACAATAAGAATATATTAAATCCTCACACATAAGACAAATCTATTACAATATGCACTGTATTCTCTAAACCAGTAATGGAAGAAGAACACCCTATATGCAGAGAGAAAGAGAAATCTTAGGATAGAACCTTTCATGGAACCAAAAAAGAACTCTCAGCTGGAACCCCTACACTATCAGAAAACTTTCAATAAATACCACTAGTCACCTTGGGAATCTTGAAGAGAATGCAATAAGCTTAGGGTGACTAGGGCCAGAGTTACAATGGCTAACCACAACAAAATTTCAAAAAACCACTAGAGGGAAAACCAGCACCAGCCTGTCAGACCAAGGATGATCTTCACACTTGAGAAGAATCTCTGAGAAGGATAGGAAGATCATAAAATTACCAAGCAAACCATACTGATCAGACCATCAAAACACCTCGAGCCAACAAAAACTATCCTCCCCCACACCTCAAAACACCTGCATGCAACTGTCAAACATTTGGACCACATCGCAGCAACAAGCGCCACCAAACCAGTCAAATCTAGCCAAGAAAGCATTTAAAACTAGTCCTTCCTGTTGCAAAAACTCTCTGCAAGTTCAAACGGTCACCATGCATTTCACGGGCTTGTGTTTTTAACCCATCCAAACACCTCGAGTTAACTCCACAACGGTGATGCCAAACAATTTTTGCATGATCGCATAGCCCAGAAATGGGCTATGTGAACAGGCGACACACCACTTCCCATTACCTTCTTCATAACTGCCAACACTGCTGCTACCACAAAAGGGTTTGTCACATGTTCGCAAGCTAGAAAACTAGCTCATGAAAACATGCGACAAGTTGCAAACATGCATCTTTCCAGTTGTCATGTCATCACTGAGATACCTTAACCTGGGCCCGCGTTCAAATCTATCATCCTACCAGCTCAGACCAACCAAAGATTGCCCCATCACCAGCTACCAACGGGACCACCAAACAACTACAAACAGGCCCCAGCACACGTGGTACCCTATCACATGATCGCATAGCTAGGAAATGGGCTATGTGAACATGCGAGAACCCACAGACCTTTACTTTCATCACCACCACACTGCATAGAGTTAACAGCAAGGGGTTTGTCACATGATCACAAGCTATGGAAATGGCCCTTGCGATCATGCGACAAGGCCATAAGACTGCCACATCACCACTCATTAGCTAATAAAAAGTGAACACCTTCACAACAAATGATAACGGGCCCACTGCAAACAAACCCATCGGCATCCAATCGGATGATGGGCACATGATCACATGGGGTGAGAATATTCCATGTGATCACATGCCGACCGTAGATCTTAAATCTCTAACACCAGGCCCCACTGAGAAAAACAACATCACCGATGTAGCCAACCAATGAGAAGAAGACACATCTGTGCCATCGAGTAGACAGGTCCCACTGCACTTATCTGCCAATAGGCCCCAAACGACACATGTCAACCGGTCGCATGGTCACATGTCAAAAATTCTTGACATGCGATCATGCAACAACCAATAAGAACATGTTCCCCTGCTTCCCTTCTGACACTGGGCCCACTTCACGCCCACACAACAAAATCTAATGGCCTTCATACTGCATCAATGACTCTCATTAAAGCATGGAGATAAAAGGCTTGCATCTTTTCCTTGCAGTATAGCGACAACCAATGATTATATCCAAACTTTAATCACACTGGGCAATGGGAAGAATTGGGACCCACCAACGATCACACTTGCGCAATTAGAGAATGTCAACAAACAGGGCAGAAGTGTGGGGTCAAAAACACACAAGGTTTTCAATGAAAGAGGATCGAAAACACACAAAGTTTCTGACACCAAAAGATAAGTGCACAAAAGTGGGAAGGCATAAGGTTGAAAACAATGAAGGTTTTCACACAGACCAAAAACATCATGGATTTTCAAAAATACTGTGGGTTTTCGACACTGTGGCAAATTCTAAAAATATTTCCTGAAGACCTTAGAACTTGAATAACTTTCTGGATTTTGTAATTCAGCACATGCAATCTGGGCTAGAGCAAGGTGACACAATGAAGAACACAAGGCAGGACACTTTACAAAAATATTTGCAGGGAAGAGGCCATTTTCACAGGATTTTTGCTATGATAGAAAAATGGCCTAACACACTGATCTAGTGATTATATATTGTGACAACACAAGTGCTATAAACATTTCCAAGAATCCGGTGATGTATTAAAAAACAAAGCACACATCTATTAAGTATCACTATTTGAGGGAACAAGTACAAGAAAAGTAAGTGAAACTAGAATTTATGAAATTTAGATAGCAACTTGCTGATGTATTTACCAAGCCCTTACCGAAGGACACTTTTGAGTATTTGAGGAATAGACTAGGGGTCTGTCCCCTGTCTATCAGCCACTAAGGTGACCAGGAGGTTGCATCAACCTATATTTTATTAGAAAATCATTGATGTTGATTCAAATAGCTCACACTTTAGGATACCTAATGTTGTGAAAGGATTGTAGAAGTTGAAACAGGAAATTATATATCAGTACATGAAGGTTCTTGATCTAGACCAAACAACAAAGAACTAATTGGCTATTGAAGAGATTTTTATTTTCTTTTGGCATTGTTATCAAAGGGAGAGATATTTCTATGAAATATTGAAATATTGGGAGTGAGATATTGGGAGAGAGATTTCAATGAAACATCTATCCACTACAGGTAGAGAAAGAATTAGAGAACTGAAGAAGATCAAATTTGCAAGGAGAGTCTACATGGAATGTTGTTTGGTGATTAAACATATTAAATATCAAGCTAGGGAGAGCTTACTGAGCTACAACATTTATCTATATAGTTGTAGAACAAATGTTTCATATTGTAGTGCCCTGCCCCTAGCCCGATTTTATAAATGTTATGATTATTTTAGGATGATATATTGTATGTTAGGAGATCATTGATGCTTATGATTTTACTAAACCCATGCTTGCATATGTATGGTTGATGTGTTTTTTTTATATTTCTGTTTGACGTGCTTGATGTGGTTGAGGGACGAAGTCATAGTTACTTTCTTGCGAGATCCACACGATCAGCCAATCCCCGCCATTGTCTGTCATATATTTATATATGTATGTACATGCTTCATCTTGCGATGAAAAGTTTGTAGGTACAGGGCATCATCTTCCCTAAATTGGTAGGAGTGAGTGTGCCCATAAACATCCATCTCAATGGTAAAGAGGGGAGATAATACACAGACCCAAATCCCTAACCTAAGCCTAATTGTCCTAAGATTGGACAAGTATCAGTTTGACTACCCTACCTAAATTTCTCTAGTTGACAGGAATTCATGGATCCCTATCTGGTGTTGTTTGGTTTTACCTTGTTTGATTTTAGTTCTTTTGGCTTCAATTGATTTATTTCTTATGTGGGTGATTTTCTGTGATTTATTGATTAATGACTATAGTTGAGATTTAATATTAATCATGCTCCTATGTTTATTTGAGAAAATTTAATTAAAAGGTAAATATTTGATTATTTAGATTTAATTGATTATTTAATTAAAATTAGATTTAATTATGCTTGTGTGTATTATTAAATAATTAAATATTTAATTGCATGGTTTTAGGATGCTTTAAATACTTAACCTATTTAATATGAATTTTAATTATTAACATGTGCATTATTGAAAAGTGAATTGTTCTCAACAAAAGTTATCAACCTGTTTCAAAAAGTCAATGTTGAGTTGTGCATGAAAAGTGTTTTTTATTTATTTAATTATCATTTATTCTCAATTTCTGATTTGGAGTTGATGTGAGAGTTAGTAATTGAGTTATCTTTAAGGTTGCATGAAATGGGGAATTGAATCCCTATTAGGGGGAATTGCATTCATTTTAGCATGAGACAGGTTTTGGGAGGAGAATTCGGGGAGAGCTTGTGTGTTTGGATTTTAGAGAATTTGCCTGTTGTGATTGCTTGTTGATTTTGGCTACATTGTGCATCTAAAATTTTGGGTGTTGCATTCTTTGTGGATTCAGATCTGCAGATTGAATCCATCTTCAGAGGAATTATGGTCTACAGATTTTCAAAGGTTTTTAGTTTCAGTTACTTGCTTTGGATCCAAGGTAGGCTTGAAAATCCTGCTTGTTAGTTTAGTTTTACATTTATCTAGCTTTCTTTGTTTGTGTAAATTTTAGTGTATTTCAATAGATAAGTTTGTGTTCTTTGAATTTTGGGTATTTAGAAAACCCTAGTTAAATTAATTTTATGTTTTTATTAAATTTTAGCACAATAGGTTTATGCTGGCAAAATTATGTTAGAAGATTCTCTATTAAACTCCTAGAAAATGATAAATCAAATCTATATTATAGTTAAACTATAAGGCTAAGAGAAAAATAAATTCTCATTAGAAAGAAAATCAAATTGAAGAAAAAACTCAAATTTAGTAGTAAAGTCAATTCTAGGAAAATATATCCTCTGTTAAAAAAAAATAATACATTTGTGTAAAAAAACTAATTATGGGTTAAAAATAAAATAAAATCCAATTTTGGGTAGAAAATTTGTCTCTAGTTTTTTTTAAAAATATTATACAGTGAATATAAAACAGGCCAAAAGCATGGGAAAGTCAATATAGTTGAAAAGGAATTTTATATATATATATATATATATATATATATATATATATATATATATATATATATATATATATATATATATATATATATATATATATATATATATTTTATTGCTGGGATTTCAGAATTTTATTATAAAGTTTTTTATTTTTTTTTAAATATGAATGAAAAAATTTATATAAGGTATGCAATGTAAGTTTTGTTTTTAATAAACAAAATTTTTTTAAAAAATTATTTATTATGGTGGGGGTGGGGGTGGGGGTGGGGGTCCCACCCCCCAACTCCCACTCGACAACTTTGGGAAGGTTGTCGGTGGCAACAGTGGTTGTCGTGGCAGCTAAGGCTACGCACGGCAGTCAAGGCTGTCGTGACAGCCTGGGGGCAGTCGTGAGGCAGGCCGTGCGCCCCCACAGAACCCCCCCTTTTATTGCTTTACTTACTTTTTTAAAAAGTAAATTTTTAATTTGATTTTATTAAATAGTTGTTAATAATTGTTTTTTTTTTTAATTAAGTTAAATTTAAATTTAAATTTGTAAATTAATTTAGTTTAATTATAATTTATTTATTAGTTTAATTAATTTTATTTATTAATTTAGTTTACTAAATTTGTTTATAAGTTTAGGTTATTATTTTTAAAATGTTTTGTAAATGATATGAAATTTAATATGAGATTTGTTTGTTGAGATGAAAGATTACTTCATACAATCTATTTATGGGATTTTTTTTATCAATGTTTAATTTTGATATATACTTATTGGATATATTTAAATTGAGTATACTTGTATATTTATATAGAAAATTTATTAACGATTAAAGTGTAATTATATTCAATTGATTTTCATCTTTGTGGGGTGAGTTTACTTAATTAGTTTAATAATTTCTATATATGAGATTTTGCTTAAGTTGTGTATATTAAAATTATTATTAGTTTTTGTTCTCCATTAGGATAGACGTTTCTCATATACGTTGATTTTTGAATGATCAATTATTGAAGATTGGTGTTCATTTACTAAAATTGGGCACTTTTACTCCATTGAATTCATAGAACGTTTATAAGGAATATTTTTTAATTTTTGCATTATTATGTGTATGTTAAGTATCTCTTAACAGAATTATGCGTTTCTACATGTGGATTCAATTATGTTCAATATGGAACTTTAGATGTGTATGGATTATATTTATGTTTACTATGAGGCAAATGTGTATTCTTTGATCCTAGAGTGTCTTCTTTTGCTTAATGTGTTATCAGGATTCTAGAAGACCTAGGGGGGAAACAGAGGCCGGGGTATGAGTTAGATGGATATGTTTTCAATATTATGTTTTGATGTGTGTGTGAGATATGATTATACCATGACTTGACCATATGGGCTCATGATGCTTTGTATTCTGTTTATGGTATCTTTGTAATCATATCTAGTTCTTGTTTGTGAAAGTGGATCTAGGATTACCTAGTTGTATACCTGATTTGATCTATGTGAGATCTGTGAGGCTAGGGTAATTTACCTAGATATGTAGCAGGAGGTGGCTTGCAATAAGTGTTAGGGCTCACAAGTGGCTACCAGGATCACTTATTGTAAGTATTTATAATCAAGTGATAACTTAATATAACATTGAGAAATTTTAAACTGAACCTAATAAGATGTGGTTTCTCACCCAGGTGTTAGTGCTAGTACAGACTAAGATGGATGTTGAGAAGATGACTAGCTACCTTTAAAAGGCATGAGTTGGCATTGTTGATGGCTTCGCCTATATGAGAGGTCATTGACAATGTGTATGGTCACTTGGGTGTCAGGATCTAGAGCTATTACCAGGAAAAAACTCAAGGGTTAGACGTACATGATGACACCTTCCTATGCATAATCTAGTTATCCTACATGTGTTAGTTGCCTCTGGATTAGTGAGTCTTTCATATCATTATACTTGTTTGCCTTGAGTTAGAAATCTTTCAGGATCCTTTCCCTTAGCTTGATCTTTTTTGTGTTTGTTATCTAAGTGGGATCTCTTGTTATCTCCTTAGCATGGTGGGAGTGGACCATTTAGGTTCGTGAGGTCAGGTGGTAGTGATTCTTTTACCATTTGAGATTCTAACGTTCATGTACCAGTGCTGGATGATCCTGGTGGCAGTTGTTCCTTCTTGATCTTCTTTGATAGAGTTGTACTATTTTTCTTCTTCTTTGTGATCCTGTATCTTTGTATCAATTTTTTAGAGATATCATGTGTACTTGTTTTCGGTTATTGTATTACATACCCTATGACATGTGAAGTGGATGTAGGTTATTATGGATACCTTATGGTCCGAGTTGTATTTATCTTATCTTATTGGTGATGTTGCATTTACCTATCATTTTTTTATATGAGTTTGTAATTGTACCTAATCTAAATTAATTAATTAATATTAACGTAATCTTTGTCAAGGAACCCTAGAGAGTTGTAACCTGTGTTGGTTGTTTTTAGTATTGTGAGTAAATGGTAATCACTTCCACATTGATGTTTATCTTGTATGTTAACTTTTGTAAAAAAAAATTATTCTGCAAACTTAGATGCATATTTAAGTTAAGTTCTCATGGGTTCCCTAGTGGGGCATTACACTTAGTATCAGAGCCAGGTTCTACATTGGGAACTCTGTGAAGTTGTGTGCCCATTAGATGTCTAATTGTCAAATTTTGAAACCAAACATAGACATATAACTCTTTGGTGTTTAAGAACTATTAAATTGCAACTAAACTTTATGTTTTGCTTTCTCTTAAATGTCTTTGAGATATCACTTTGCCTATTGATTATCATAGATGATTTGATTGTCTATTGTGTTTGGGTACCCTCTCTAATGCATCTAGGGTGAAGTACCTTTGGATGTCATGAAGTGATTACTCCCTTGAGTGTGGCTACCACTAGTCACCTTGTTATATGAATGTTGTATGATTGATTATTTATTTTGGTTGATTTATGAATTGTTCATTATATGTGTGGGCTGGCATTGAAATTTTTGAATTTTCTTATGATTGGACTATTCACTTGAATCTCTTTTCACTATCTATTTTGTGACACTATTCACACTTGACTTATTGTTGAATTACCATGGTACTTTTATATTTAATGTTGGATTTGTGAATTCTCCCACTTGGGTTTTACCTTTTTGAGTTTTTTGGTGGCTACTCCGAATGTTTGGTATTGTTGGCCATATTTTACAATAAATTTTATTTCTATCACATTCAGCATAGACCCCTGATAGTATGTATAAGGGAAGACATTGCAAAGATGGTACTATGTTTTTTGTGTGAAAACATAATCATTGTGTATCATATATGTTTGCATAAGTGTTGCATTAACTAGATAGATTTTCATGAACTTCTCAACTGATTAATTGATGAAGATGCGAGTGTGTATTTTATGCAATTGATCCTAGATGTTTTCTATAATGATGAATGAATAAAGGTATAGATCTATTTTGAATTGTAAATGAATGATTGATCAATGTGATTTTCAGTTTATTCCTAACCAAAGTTATATTGCTCATAATGACTGTATATCAAGTTCTTATTTTATGGCTTGTTTTCAGATGTTGTGTTTTGTTTTTAGTAAATACATCATGCTTGGGGGATATATATCCTTACCTATTTGTAGGCTTCCAGGAGTAATCCTAATCCTAGGGGGATGGATGTAGTACCCCGCCCCTAGTCCAATTTTATAAATGTTATGATTATTTTAGGATGATAGATTATATGTTAGGAGATCATTGATGCTTATGATTTTATCGACCCCATACTTGCATGTGTATGGTTGATGTGTTTGTTTTATATTTCTATTTGACATGCTTGATGTGGTTGAGGGACTGACTCGTAGTTACTTTCTTGTGAGATCCACATGGTCGGTCGATCTCTGCCATTGTCTTTTATATATTTATATATGTATACACATGCTTCATCTTGTGATGACATGTTTGTAGGTACAGGGCATCGTCTTCCCTAAATTGGTAGGAGTTAGCATGCCTATAAACATTCATCTCAATGGTAAAGAGGGGAGATAATACACAGACCTAAAACCCTAACCTAAGTCTAATTGTCATAGGATTGGACAAGTATCAGTTTGACTACCCTACCCAAATTTGTCTAGTTGATAGGAATTCATGGATCCCTATCTGGTGTTGTTTGGTTTTACCTTCTTTGATTTTACTTCGTTTGGCTTCATTTGATTTATTTCTTATATGGGTGATTTTATGTGGTTTATTGATTAATGATTATAGTTGAGATTTTATATCAATCATGCTCCTATGTTTATTTTAGAAAATTTAATTAAAAGTTAAATATTTGATTATTTAGATTTAATCGATTATTTAATTGAAATTAGATTTAATTATACTTGTGTGTATTATGAAATAATTAAATATTTAATTGCATGGTTTTAGGATGCTTTAAATACTTAACCTATTTAATATGAATTTTAATTATTAACATGTGCATTATTGAAAAGTGAATTGTTCTCAAAAGTTATCAACCTATTTCAAAAAGTCAATGTTGAGTTGTGCATGAAAAGTGTTTTTTTTATTTATTTAATTGTGATTTATTCTCAATTTATGATTTGGATATGATGTGGGAGTTAGTAGTTGAGTTATCGTTAAGGTTGCATGAAATGGGGAATTGAATCCCTATTAGGGGGAATTTTATTCATTTTAGCATGAGACAAGTTTTGGGAGGAGATTTCAGGGAGAGCTTGTGTGTTTGGATTTTGGAGAATTTGCCTATTGTGATTGCTTATTGATTTTGGCTACATTGTACATCTGGAATTTTGGGTGTTGCATTCTTCATGGATTCAGATCTGGAGGTTGAATCCATCTTCAGAGGAATTCTGGTCTACAGATTTTCAAACGTTTTTAGTTTCAGACTTTCAATTACTTGCTTTGGATCCAAGGTAGGCTTGAAAATCCTGCCTATTAGTTTAGTTTTGCATTTATCTGGCTTTCTTTGTTTGTGCAATTTTTAGTGTATTTCAATAGATAAGTCTGTGTTCTTTGAATTCTAGGTATTTAGAAAACCCTAGTTAAATTAATTTTATGTTTTTATTAAATTTTAGCACAACAGGGTTATGCTAGCAAAATTATGTTAGAAGATTCTCTATTAAACTCCTAGAAAACAATAAATCAAATCTATATTATAGTTAAACTATAAGGTTGAGAGAAAAATAAATTTCCATTAGAAAGAAAATCAAATTGTAGAAAAAACCCAATTTTAGTAGTAAAGTCAATTCTAGGAAAATATATCCTCTGTTAAAAAAAAATAATACATTTGTGTAAAAAAATCAATTCTGGGTTAAAAAGAATAAAAAATCCAATTTTGGGTAAAATATTAGTCTCTGGTTTTTAAAAAAAAAATTATACAGTGAATATAAAACAGGCCAAAAGCATGGGAAAGTCAATATAGTTGAAAATGAATTTTATATATATTCTATTGCTGGGATTTCAAAATTTTATTATAAAGTTTTTGTTTTTTTTTTAAATATAAATGAAAAAAATTATATAAGGTATGCAATGTAAGTTTTGTTTTTAATAAACAAAATTTTTTTTAAAAATTATTTATTATGGTGGGGGCGAGGGTCCCACCCCCCAACCCCCACTCGACAGCTTTGGGAAGGTCAGCGGCGGCAACAGTGGTTGTCGTGGCAGCTAAGGTTGCACACGGCAGTCAAGGCTATTGTGACAGCCTAGGGGCAGCCTGAGGCAGGCTGTGGGCCCCCACGGAACCCCCCCTTTTATTGCTTTACTTACTTTTTTAAAAAGTAAATTTTTAATTTATTTTTATTAAATGGTTTTTAATAATTGTTTTTTTTTTAAATTAGTTAAATTTTAATTTTAATTTGTAAATTAATTTAGTTTAATTATAATTTATTTATTAGTTTAATTAATTTTATTTATTAATTTAGTTAATTTGTTTATAAGTTTAGGTTATTATTTTTAAAATGTTTTGTAAATGATATGAAATTTAATATGAGATTTGTTTGTTGAGATGAAAGATTACTTCATACAATCTATTTATGGCATTTTTTATCAATGTTTAATTTTGATATATACTTATTGGATATATTTAAATTGAGTATACTTGTATATTTATATAGAAAATTTATTAACGATTAAAGTGTAATTATATTCAATTGATTTTCATCTTTGTGGGATGAATTTACTTAATTAGTTTACTAATTTCTATATATGATATTTTGCTTAAGTTGTGTATATTAAAATTATTATTAGTTTTTGTTCTGCATTAGGATAGATGTTTCTTATATACGTTGATTTTTGAATGATCAATTATTGGAGACTAATGTGCATTTACTGAAATTGGGCATTTTTAATCCATTGAATTCATAGAATGTTTATAGGGAATATTCTTTAATTTTTGCATTATTATGTTTATGTTAAGTATCTCTTAACAAATTTATGTGTTTCTACATGTGGATTCAATTATGTTCAATATGGAACTTTACATGCATATGGATTATATTTCTGTTTACTATGAGGCAAATGTGTATTCTTCATTCTTGAAGTGTATTCTTCATTCTTGGAGTGTCTTCTTTGTCTTAATTTGTTATTGGGATTCTAGAAGACCTGGGGGGAAAGTAGAAGCCAGGGTATGAGTCAAATGGATATGTTTTCAGTATTATGTTTTGATGTGTGTGTGAGATCTGATTATACGATGACTTGACCATATGGGCTCATGATGCTTTGTATTTTGTTTATGGTATCTTTGTAATCATTTCTAGTTCTTGTTTGTGAAACTGGATCTGGGATTACCTAGTTGTATACCTGATTTGATCTATGTGAGATCTGTGAGTCTAGTGTAGTTTACCTAGATATGTAACAAGAGGTGGCTTGCAATAAGCCCTGGGGCCCACAAGTGGCTGCCAGGATCACTTATTGTAAGTATTTATAATCAAGTGATAACTTAATATAACATTGAGAGATTTTAAAATGAACCTAATAAGATGTGGTTCCTCACCCAAGCGTTAGTGCTAGTACAGACTAAGATGGATGTTGATATGATGACTAGCCACCTTTAAAAGGCATGAGTTGGCATAGTTGATAGCTTTGTCTGTACAAGAGGTCATTGACACCGTCTATGGTCACTTGGGTGCCAGGATCCAATGAGATTACCAGGATAAAACTCAAGGGTTAGACGTACATGATGACACCTTCCTATGCATAGTCTAGTTATCCTACATGTGTTGGTTGCCTCTGGATTAGTGAGTCTTTCATATCATTATACTTTTTCACCTTGAGTTAGAAAGATTTTAGGATCCTTTCCCTTAGCTTGATCTGTTTGATGTTTGTTATCCAAGTGGGATCTGTTGTTATCTCCTCAGCAAAGTGGGAGTGGACCATTTAGGTTGATGAGGTCGGGTGGTAGTGATTCTTTTACCATTTGAGATTCTAACGTTTGTGTACCAGTGCTGGATGATCTCTGTGGTAGTTTTTCCTTCTTGATCTTCTTTGATGGAGTTGTACTCTTCTTCTTCTTCTTTGTGATCCTGTATCTTTGTATCAATTTTTCAGAGATATCATCTGCACTTCTTTCTGATTATTGTATTACATACTCTATGACATGTGCAGTGGATGTAGGTTATTATGGATACCTTATTGTATGAGTTGTATTTATCTTATCTTATTGTTGATGTTGCATTTTCCTATCATTTGTTTATATGAGTTTGTAACTGTACCTAATCTAAATTAATTAATTAATGTTAACATAATCTTCGCCGAGGAACCCTTGAGACTTGTAACCTATGTTGGTTGTTTGTATTATTGTGAGTAAATGGTAATCGCTTCTGCATTTATGTTTATCTTGTATGTTAACTTTTTAAAAAAAAATTATTATACAAACTTAGATGCATGTTTTGGTTAAGTTCTCTTGGGTTCCCTGGCGGGGCATTATAGGTATGGTATGGCATATTTTATATTGTTTGCTTTACCATCAATTTTGAAGGGAGAGATTGATGACCTACAATACATTGAATATCTTGATGAACTAAAGAGACAATGATTAGAGCTCACCGAGCTATTAATGTGATATGTAAGATGATTAAATCAGTTAATATGTTGTCATGGATGTCAACTAGTTTTTTATTATACTTTTCGTGATAGTTACAAACATCTGAACATTTGTAGAAGGAAGAAATGGTGAAGAAATGAGATATCTATATAAGGAAAAGATGGATATGACAGATAAAGATAAGGTATATATTGGGTAACTTATTGATGATTCTATGGCATTATATTGTTGACTTGAGCATGTTACATTATTCTATTATGAAGATGAGATCAGAATTGAACAAGTTAATGTGGTCAGTAATTGAAGATTTTTGTATACACCGAGTCAGTCTTGTGTATATAGAGTGACATTATAACTAAGTTAGTTATCACTGACGCATTCAGTATTAACCGAGTATGGATAAAAATATTCAATGTTATTACAACTGACTAAAACTAATGAGCTAGAAGTTGCTTATGATTTCAAGGTAAGAGATGAAGTTTGTTACAGGATCGACGACTGACAAAATTTAGAGATGATCAAAGGGAAGAAAATGAAATGTGTTATTGACACATCTTTCAAGGAAGTTTGAAGTGGTAAAATGGATGAAGGAGATTAAGAGGCAAAATCTTATAGCTAATATGAAAATGGTTCACACATCTATATAAGAGACATATAATTCATTGTTGATTTATGCTAGATTTATAGAGATTGTATAAGATTTTGCATGGAGACATTTTTCATGCATTCTTGATCAAACTGGTTACAGACAGAACCGAGCTAAACTATAGGCATAACTGAGTGTCAAAGATATATATACACCAAGTGAAGTAAGTTGAAGGATATGATGAAGTGAATTCATTATTGATTAGAAGAGTTTTTATGATCTTAGCATAGATCTAAATACTTGCAAATTGAGTTTTATTTGAATTAGATCGCTACTGTATCAATTTAACCATTGTTACAACAAAATATCTTAACTGAGTGGACTTAACAATCTTTTTTGTATTTCCATATGACATTCAAGGAATGTTAATTGTTATCTTGTGGACCCCATAGTGAATGTTGGTCAAAAGTTAACTGTTAGTGATAAATCCTCTAACCAGGTCACACCTAACAGTGTGCATTGTAACCTTTAACAGGGTTGGCTCCTAACCGAGCTCACTTCAGAAGAGTGAAATATTTTGGGTTACCAATCCCAGGTGGTTTTTCTCTTAGCAGGGTTTTCATGTTAAATATTTGTGTTATGTGCTATTTGTTATGATTTTTTTTCTATCATACTTTTCATATTGCATATTTGATTGATCTGTAAAAACAATTTTGGAAATTACTGGTATTTGGTAAATGATCTAGAAAGATAGATATATTATCTTACCAAGTTATTTGATTTGTTGAGAAATTTTTGAAAAGTACATCTGAGAGTTTGGGACTATAGAATAATTGACGCAGGGGCAGGGTAGATACAAGCAGAATCAGGCAGAATTGAATCCACTTGGATCCGCAAACAAGCCCTGCTCAGATTTACACAATGGAAGCAATATAATATCACATGAAAGAAATTAAATCACAATGGATATGAGGCAATCAACTGGTAGCAACAACAGAGAATTATATTATTTCTTTCAACATGCCTGGCTGTGAGGCCTTCTGGGTTTCGGCCTTATACAATGAGAATTATGAAATCAGAATCCTAGCTTGCATCCTATCTTTGTCTCCAATGATATATCTTGATAATTATCCCTCTTGGATCTCCTTCATGATTATTTCTTCATCAATCTAGACTCTTTATATAGCCAGCTAAGCCACAGGTCGGCAAGTCAGGCATTTAATTACATTATAGGTCTAGTCTGGAAGTTTTAAACCAAAACTAATGCTAGAATTAATATAAATTGATGCACCTTTGGATTTAGGTCCTTAAATGACCCAAGAACATTTCTTTAAGGGTGAAAGGTCCCATTTGATCACATGGAACATCGCAAGAAGAAACACCACACATTTCACCTGAAAACTGGGAGAAAATAGGTCCCCGAGAAAAATGAGCATAACTTTTTACTCATAATGAATTATGGCTTGCGCTCTTGAAAAATGATATTAATTTAGGTCCTCTTATATTCCTTAAGAGATAAAATCTTATTCCTTATGGATCAAGATTTCCACTATGAACAATCAGCACCAAAACTATAGGAAAATGTGGTTCCGACGGCAAGGAAAATAGCTCTAACTTTGAAATAGTCCATCCAAACTTTATGTGCTCATAGGATAAGGTTCCAAAATAGATCCTCAACATAATGTAAGCTTCACATACCATGAAACCAACAAATAAAATAATTATAAAGAAAACAACAGCAAACAGGTACAGAAATCAGGAAATGTTTTTGGTTGATGCAAGATTTCTAAAGACCCAAGATGCTCCTGCATTAGACACCTAGGGTAAATAAAGATCTGATGTCCACACTAGGAACTATTCATATTTTGACTTGAATCATAAATATCCAACTTATCTTGTGTAATCCATGAACTTTCTTCAACTGGCTTGTCTTTCCACTGAACTAGATATTCCATGTAGTCTTTTCCTCTTGTACTCTTGCTCACTCTTTTATTCAAGATCTTCTCAATGCTGTCTCTTTTCTTCTTAGGATAATTTGGATCATCTTCTATCCCATCATTTGATTCAAAGTACTCAAAGGTATCAGCAATGTTGAATATGGGTGATATATCCCTGTCCTCTGGTAATTCCACTTCATAAGCATTTCCACTGTCAAACTTCTTTAGAATCTTACAAGGTCCAAATTTCTTCATTTTCAACTTGTTATAGGTACCAACTGGAAATCTATTCTTCTTAAAATGAATCATAACCTTATCTCCAACTTCAAAAGATTTATGTCTCCTTCTCTTGTCTACTCTTTGTTTATATTTCAGATTACTGTCCTCCAAATTCTTTTTAACTTCATCATGCAAAGTTCTCATGTATTCTACAAAATGATCACCTTCAACACTTCTTCTTGTTTCAATAGGTAAATCTCTCAACTCTGTGGTTCCCTTAGGATGAAATCTAGTAATAATATCAAATGGTGTCCTCTTAGTACTTCTATTATTCACAGAATTATTATATGAAAACTCTTCTTGTGCCAAAATCAAATCCCAATTAGCAGGCTTATCCCCAACTATACATCTCAACAAGTTTCCCAAACTTCTGTTCACAACTTCAGTCTATCCATCTATCTGAGGGTGAAATGTAGAACTAAACTTCAAATTAGTATTCATCTTCTTCCAAAGTGTTCTCCAAAAATAACTAGTAAACTTAGTATCTCTATTTGAAACAATAGATTTAGGCAAATCATGCAATTTTACCACTTCCTTGAAGAATAATTCAGCTACATGCAATGCATCAGATGTCTTCTTACAAGGTATGAAATGAGCCATCTTTGAAAATCTATCAACCACTACCAAAATAGAATCATTACCTCTCTAAGTTCTAGGAAATCCATGAACAAAGTCCATACTCACATCTTCCCAAGGTTTATCAAGTACAGGCAAAGGTGTATACAATCCCACATTCTAACTAGTTCCTTTTGTTTTTTGGCAAATTCTGCAACTTCTAACCATTCTCTGTACATCTCTATAAATCTATGGCCAAAAGTATCTTTCTAAAATCAAATTCACAATCTTATCAATCCCAAAATGTCTAGCAATTCCACCACTATGTTTCTCCTTTATTATGTTCTCTCTCATAGATCCTCTAGGTATGCAAAACTGAACTCCTTTAAACAACATGTCTTCTTGAATGAAATAATTTATCACTCATTGTGTGTTCCTTAAAAGCTTTCCAAGGTTCTATAAAATCAATTTTAGTCTCATACAAACACTTCAAATCATCAAAACCAAGTACCTCAACTCTCATCTCTATCAGCAAACTTCTTCTTCAGCTCAAGGCATCAACCACCTTATTTGACTGTACACTTTTATGCTTCAATGAAAAGAAAATATTCTATTCTTTCATTTCTCTTGTAAATATTTTACCATCAAACAAACATACTTTGACTGTGGTATAGTGACTTTCATCAAACTTTTCTATCAAAGGCAACAATACTTGTTTCTTTCCATCCATCCAAATAGTATATTGATTCAATCTACCATCATGCAAAGCTTTCCTATCATACTGCCAAGGTCTACCCAAAATAATATGACAACAATCCATAGGCATAATATCACACAAGACTTCATCATGATAATTCCCAATTTTGAATTTAACAAGGCATTGTTCACTTACAAGTAGTTTATGCTCCTTCTGGATCCAAGCAATATGGTAAGGCTTAGGATGTTTCAATCTCTACAACTGCAATTTGTTAACCATCTCTTCAGATGCCAAATTATTAGAACTTCCACTATCAATGATTACCTTGCAACATTTGTCAGCGATCTTACATCTGGTTCTAAACAAACTTTTCCTCAAAATAGGTTCCTCATTAGCTTCTTCATTCCACAAGATCCTTCTTAGCATCAAGTTCTCACCATGTTCAGTTTCATTAGACATTTCCTCAACTTCTTCACAAGCCAAATTATTTCTACCATTACCTCCAGTCTTCTTTCCAGAGTTAGTACATTCAAAGGCTCTATGTCCTTCACCACATTTGTAACAAGTCCCTTTAAACCAAGATTTCTCTTCTCTTTTCCCATTACTGTTATTCCTAGAGTAACTAGTATAGCTACCTCTAGATTAATTACCTCTTCTACCAATAGGGTCATATTCCCATCCTTTATCTTGTATTGAATTTTCAGATCTGCTACTTTCTCCATCAGATCTTCCTCTACTTCTCTAAAATCTGCCACCTCTTCCTCTTTGTCTTTGATCATGTCTCTTTGTCAATCTCTCTTCAGCCTTCAAAGAAAATTGATATGCTTCTTCCACACTTTCTATCTTCACATAACTGATCTCATCTTGAATTGATGTCCTCGGGCCATTCAGATATCTAGCCACTTTCTCAACTTCATCATCCACATGTCCAGATCTGATATCCAATTTGTAAAATTCCTCATTATATTATTTCACACTCATGTTCTTTTGTCTTAGATTTTGCATTTTTATCATCAAACTGACTTGGTAGTTAGCTGGAAGAAACTTCTTCTTCATCTTTCCAAGCATCTTCATCCATGTCTTGATCTTTTCTTTTCCTCTCCTTTGTCTCTCAGTTTGCAAATGAGCCCACCAAAGAGATGCATGCCCTTTCAACTTTGTGACTGCTATCTTAACCTTCTTAATATCAAGAGTGCCTTCATACTCAAAGTATTTATCCATCTCAGAGATCCAATCCAAAAGTGCATCAGTCTCAAGTCTTCCATCATAGCAAGCAACTTCAACTATAGGTCTGGACTTAGCCTTAGACAAAACTCTCAAAAGTCTTTCCTCATCTTGTTCAACTTCAGGTTCAGCATTAGGTGTTGCTTCTTCTTCTTCTTCATCACTAACATCTTCAAGATGTTCTCCTCTTCTCTAGCTTGTCTCTATAGCTTCAAGCCTAGTTGCAATCTACCTCAACATACCCATGATAGCATTATCATTTCCTCTACCATGAACCATCTTGACAATCAGGTTCCAGCAAGATTGTAACCTTCCACAAGTTATAGGTCAAATCTTAGATCTACCATCCTACAACAAATACAATAAGGTTCTGCATGATCTAATCCACAAGAAAGAAAGAACTCTGATACCACTTGATGCAGGGGCAGGGTAGATACAAACAGAATCAAGCAGAATTGAATCCACTTGGATCCACAAACAAGCCCTGCTCTATGTTACACAATGGAAGAAATATAATATCACATGAAATCAATGAAATCACAATGGATATGAGTCAATCAACTAGTAAAAACAATAGAGAATTATATTATTTCTTTCAACATGCCTAGCTATGAGGCCTTCTGGGTTTCAGCCTTATACAATGAGAATTATGAAATTAGAATCCTAGCTTGCATCCTATCTTTGTCTCCAATGATATATCTTGATAATTATCCCTTTTGGATCTCCTTCATGATTATTTCTTCATCAATCTAGACTCTTTATATAGCCAGCTAAGCCACAGGTTGGCCAGTTAGGCAATTAATTACATTATAGGTACAGTTTGGAAGTTTTAAACCAAAAATAATGCTAGAATTAATATAAATTGATGCAAATTTGGATTTAGGTCCTTACATGACCCAATAAAATTCCTTTAAGGGCGTAAGTTCCCATTTGATCACATGGAACATTGCAAGAAGAAACACCACACGTTTCACCCGAAAACTGGGAGAAAATAGGTCCCCGAGAAAATTGGGCATAACTTTTTACTCATAATGAATTAGGGCTTTCTCTTTTGGGAAATGATAGTACTTTAGGTCCTATTAAAGTCCTTAAGAATGAAAATTTTTATTCCTTATGGATCAAGATCACCACTATGAACAATCAGCACCAAAACTATAGGAAAACTCGGTTCTGATGGCAAGGAAAATAGCTGTAACTTTGAAACAGTCTATTCAAACTTTATGTGCTCATAGGAGAAGGTTCCCAAATAGGTCCTCAACATAATGTAAGCTTCACACACCATGAAACCAACAAATACAACAATTATAAATGAAACAACAGAAAATAGGTACAGAAATCAAGAAATGTTTTTGGTTGATGCAAGATTGTCAAAGACCCAAGATGCTCCTACATCAATAATTGATTTAACTGATTCACCCCCCTCTTAGTTATCTAACAAAAGGTCTAGTAGGTAAGATGAATTCAATATCCAAATAGTATATTGTAGATTCTCTAATTCTTGATAGATACAATCTCATCCTTCTTTTCCATGTCGAGAAGTTGTCTTTGTTCAGCTTTGACACATCTCTCTTATACATCTTGTGATTTTTAACTAAAGTCCTTCAAACTTTCCTTCCAAGAACTCTATGCTCTAATACCAATTGTTAGATAACTAAGAGGGGGGGTGAATCAGTTAAGTCTAGTTATCCTACAGTACCAAATACTCCTAGATGTATATAACAAAACTTTCAAATCTAATAATCAACTCAATATAATATCAACTGTGTCTTTCTCTTCATATACTGATTACCTATAAATTAAATATTGTGTTTACCGATCTATCCAATTATAGTAATAAAAATTCAAGACATCCATACACATATAACACATTGATTTTTAACATGGAAACTTTGTTAGGGGAAAGACCACCTGGGACCGATAACCCAAAATAATTCACTCTTCTGAAGTGAGCTTGGTTAAGAGCCAACCCTGTTAAAGGTTGCAAAAATACATTGTGAGGTGTGACCTAGCTAGAGGATTTATCACTAACAATTCTCCCTTGACCAATCATTCACTATGGGGTCAATAAAAAAACAATCAACATTCATTGAATGTCATATTGGAATATAAGAACTGTTAAGTCTCACTTGGTTAAGAGATTTATCTATAACAATGGTTAAACTGATACAGTAATGATCTGATTCAAATACAACTTTGATTTGCAAATTTTCAAATCTATGCTAAGCTCAAAAATACCTCTGATCAATAATTAATTGAATATCTTCATTTCCTCCAATTATGTTCTGCTTAGTAATTTCTTTCTCTGAGGCTGGGTATTGTCTGCAAATTTGCTCAGTTTTGTCTTCAACCAATTTGATCAGTGTTTCATGAAAATAATCTTTTCACATGAATTCTCCTGCATCATACTCAATAATGAATCTCATGTCTCTTTATATAGACATCATAAACCATTTTCTTTCCATCCATAGATTTTGCCTCTTAATCTTCACTATAGATTTTGCCACTTTAACCTTCCTTGGAGGTTGTGTTAATAAAACATTTCATTATCCTTCATCCGATCATCCTTGAATTTTGTCATCCATTTGATCATCATAACAAAAATTATCATTTACCTTGAAATCATAAATAATTGTCTAGATCATTTTTGGTTCTTGAAAATATTTTACACTCCATAAGACACCAATATACCTAAGACTAATTTTAAGGAGGGGTTAGTTCCAAATATAGGGAAATCTATAGATAACTGGTCTAACTATAGGGACAAGACTTCCCTCTACACTTTTAGCTCTGTAGAACCAAGGTGGGTGCACCTAATCCAGTAAATTAAACACTTTTTACAACACCAAGACTAGATTGAACAAAGAAGATAATAGCAAGAAAGTACTAAATGATAACCAGTCATTCATTGACTCTCCATTGCTATGATGAAACTAATACCCACAACATAAAGCTGAAAGGATAGAAAGGATAGAAAGGATTTGATTTAACATTTGTAGAATACAAAACATTCCAACCAGACATACATTAGCATAGAGTTTACTTGCTTCAAATCAGTACCTTATCCATTAGGAAAATCATCTAGTGCACTATACAATACAAAGACTTATTACTATCATTTCATCAAAGATCCAAGTCATAAATGCAAATATCTAGAACCATACTGCTTATAGAAATCCCTGTGAAAACCCCATGAATTTGTGCTTCATCCTAAGCATCATTTAATCTAATTAAAACCATAACTAAAGATAGACAATACATGCATAGATAAACTCCATACAAAGAATCAGAACATTCAAAACCCATAAAACTTGACACACATGGAGAGAAATGGAACTGAAAACTTGAATTAAGAATGAGGATCTAAGCCTTTGTATACGCCTTGCTTGAAGATTCAAAGCCACTGAGACAATATGCAAAAGATATGCAACTTTCTACTCTATTTCGATACAAACTGGACATAACATGTCCTACTCCTTGACTGAAGGTTCAGGATGCAACCTTGTGAACTAGAAAACTAGGAGCCTCCGTAAATGGTCCTGGAAATCCTTATATAGGATTGCAACAAGCTTAGGACCATTTAGGGATCTTTTAGGGAAACACAGTCAACCCTAAGACTATCAAAAATATCTCAGATCATCTCTTTACAAAATATTTGCATCCTTACCCAAATCTGATCTCAAAATACATAGTCCATTACTACTCCTTCCCAACTTATCAAATCTAAAAAGAAACACCACTATTGTATTCCTCGTCTTCTGGTGTTTCTGAAAACATATTATACTCATATATTCTGATAAAAAATAAGTCCTTAGGCAATATTTCCGTGAGCAACCTGCAATCATTCTAAATTTCGAATTTCTATATAATGCAAACTTTATCAATTTGTCTTTAATCTTTGCACAGACCTTGAATTCAATGCGGGCCCCATGTGCCACATGGCACCATTTGATTGGATTGACTGAACACCTCATTGCCCTGTTAGACCACCTATACATCCTTGTGACACGTGTCACTTTGTGATTCACTCATATATCCATTTGCAACTTTATTACCACCTCATTTCCATGCCACATGGCAGCAGTCACTACCCCATAGAGGTATCTCCCATGCATCTTCATCTTTTTAGAACAGCGCAAGCCGTCAGATCTTCTAACATGCATCTCGAGGAAGCTAACTGTCTATCACATCTCCTACTTTGTCATCACTCATTGCCAAGTGTAACAACCTCATTGGCTCACCGGTCCATCCAGGAACTAACTTCATCCTCCTCACCACATCATCGGGTTTATAGGTGTCAGCTTGTCACAGTCCCGCAGATGTTATTTATCATGCATCTCCATCTTTGCGGGATAATGACATCAGTTAGATCTGGGCATGCATCTCGATGCAATCGACCTGCTCATCAACACATGTCAAAATTCTATTACCTACGTGTAGAGCCCACTGTTGACTTGTCATCCACCTATCCTCCAACTAGGCAACTTGATCCTTATGCTCATGTGAGAGGGATCCTCCAACTGGTTGTCCACTTTAGACACCTCTATGCTATGTGCTTGGTCTTTTAAATATCTCATTTCCCTTACCTGGCGTCAATGTGGGATAAATATCCCTTTGGAGTAATATGATTTTCTTTCAAAATCTACCCCCTCATGACACGTTCCCTACTGGGCCCACATAAATTTGAAAGGCCCACACATGTAGCCTCCTTTCCTCTTTGCTTTACCAAATCACTGATCATGTTTTGTTTTAAAGATCTCATATAAATGAGACAGGGTAGATGTGGGATAAAGTACTCCCACATATGCATCCCACAAAATGGCCATCATTCCATCCTTGCCTACATTCAGGGGGGGGGGGGGAGGGTGTTGACCTTGGTGCACAACACCCTTCTTTCTCTTGTAGCCCTCAAACCAAATAGAGGAAAACACAACATGAGGAAAGCTCACGCAAACTCCTACCAAAGCCCACACAAGCCCTTTGGTGCATAGATCATTCTTTATGGAAGTTTATGCATATTACTATATAGATAATGTATTAGGGGGAGGGCTGATGGTGCTAAAAACCCTCATAAAGAACTCACGCAGCTCCTAGGAGGCTCACACACCCTACATAGATGCTTGCAAACACTTCATGTGTTTCATGTGCTTCTTGTTCGCATGCTGCAAACCTCTTGGTAGCTTCCTCCACCTATGCATAGCATTAAGAGGCTTGTGCAGCCCCATGAAGGCTCACGCAAGACCTCTAAAACTCACAGCTCCTCCTCCACACTTTGAAGCCTCATATACTAACTTGTAAGTATTAATGCGCAAGGAAAAACCTTGCTTGTAACAGTTGATTATATTGATTGTTTAGTATTTGAACATGAAGTCTTCTATCATGTCCTAGACACGGGGGATTTGATAATCATATTTCTTCTCAACCAACATGATAGTGAAGATAGGTTTCACTATTTACTATTGAAATCTCATCATTCAGTGTTTTACTAAACTCTTAAATTTCTACTGTTTAGTGCATAGAATTCTCCTTTTGTTTATAAAATTTCCTTAATCACCTTGTAAGAGAACTTTGAAATTCATGGTAATTTCTTTGGACTTAGTGCACACAACACCACACTAGCATATTGCATGTGCAGCTCAAAAAAACTATATGCAGCCCAAAACAAATATATGCAGCCCCCAAACACAATTGGTGCATGCACAACTTCATTGCATCCTTGGTGCGTAAGTTGACTCCTCATCATGAGAATACTTGATGAAATCATTCTTGAGAACCCGTATGAGAACAATGGAAAGGAATTCAATCAGAAGAAAAGTTGTTTCACAAGAATTGACAATGGAGAACTAGTGAATTCCCAAATGTTGTGGCAAAGAAGATTACTTTGCATATTTATCCATTCGCCATTCAAAAGGAACCTTAGTCTCCACCTACTGAACTGAGTACATGAAATCAACTTTAACTTCCTTGTCCTCGGTAATGTCAACTGTGAAACCTGGATCTTCCTCTACTGAAAAGCTCATTTTAAAATGCAAATAATGAAGACGGCATGAACTTTAAAATAATGAGGTAGGTCGGGCCCCAAGTGGGTTCGGCCTAAAAAATATTTGAATTCAAACGACCAGCCTTGAAAATGATCTAGGATGACTGGTGCTTGCAAACGGATCTGATTCGGATAACCGGATACTCAAAAACTTCAATTCTTCTTACTTCGCCAGTTGCCAATTCTTAATAAAACACCTCCAGTCGCGCCATTAAAACACTGATGAAAACTTATAACTGGATGTTGAAACTTGATGGATATGAACCTTGTAGTGCATATAATCACCCTATCATATGGATTCATCTAGAAATGAATAGGGAAAGATATTTTAAAAGTTGAAAATGCTCTTTCAAAATTTTCAGCAAACACAAACTGAAATCACTGTAAAGTTCCCCAGAAGGAGATGGATTAAAAATATCAAATGATGAGCTGAGGGTGAGCCACTAAATTTGGCAGAAGAATCATATGTAAGGAATGCAACAAAACAACCCTCAATTGGAGATAAGCATCTATCAAAAAACTATGAATTTTATAAAATGGCTACTTTGCAAAGTTATTCTATCCACACTTTTTAACATTATAAACACATTTTGTCTGATCTTGCAATCCGCTCAAATGAAACCTTCATGGTTTAAAACCATGGATAAATGATATATCTCATATTTATAAAACAGGGCTTTGATTAGTTTCACCGGATGATCAACTGGTTGTCAAGAATTAATCTTCAAAGTCGTGCCTCCAGAACATCCTGAACTGAAAGGCAGTGAAACTGTAGAAGTTGCATCCGGAACTGACTGAGAAAAATGATCAATCAGATTAGTCATAGTCTGAAACTTATCAAGGGGACTCACTTCCATATCTATATTATAAACCAACTTTCAATTCCTCCTGACCACTGACTGGATGTAATTTGTATGACCTCAAAGTAGGCTACTTCAAAACTGCATTCCCACATTCAGGAAAACTGAATAAAATACAATCAGAAGTGCCCTGGTAAACTGACCATGCAAACCCTTAGGAACTTGAAAATGGGCACGGAGACACATTGTCATGCCTAAAATATGACACAACATTCCTTTCATCATGAATATCAACCAGGCATCAGATGCAAACTTCCAAAGTAGCCCCTTTAGTAAAAACTGAACAGGATGCAAAGTGCAAATTCGTAGAATGCCTTTCAAATGGGTACCCTCAAAACTTGTCTGAACTGAGATCTGGGAGTTGCAACCAACTGAATATATGTTTAATGAAAGGTGAGGAACACATGTCCCAAGTGGCATCATATGAAAATCAACAGGCCCTTTGTTATATGCACTTGAACTCGGGTCCTTAGAAATGATTTTTGAAACACTGAATTTTGCCTTAGGAGAAATTCACTGAATATGGACTGAAAACTATCTGATATTTTTCAGCTCCAACACTCATGATCTTTAGTTGGCTATCACAAACTCCATTTAATTCTTTCACTCGGTCAATACTAGAATGCATCGGTGATAACTAGCTCAGTTAACACTATACTCGGTATACACTATACTTGCTCAATGTATACTAAATTCTTCATTTACTGACCACAAACTTATTCAATCATGATCTTCAATACATAATAGAATCATGTAATACAATAAATTCATTAAAATAATTCCATAGACTCATCAATAAGTTACCCAATGTATACCATATCCATATCTTTCTCATCCATCTCATGTTTATGTAGATATCTCATTCGTTTACCATTTTCCTTTCTTAAGATGTTTGTAACCATCATGATAAGTACAGTCAAACTTAGTTGACATCAATGACAATAAATTAACTAATTTAATGTATTACATACACTTTAGTACCTCAGTGATCATTAATCATTGTCTTTCAATTATCCATCTTTCCTTCAAGATATTCAATTAGTTGTAGTTTATCATATAGTTCGAGCATTGAATAAGTGGAGACATTATATTTTTTCCTAAAGAATTTTTTTTTTAATTGGTCATCAATATTTACAGTGCAATAACCAAGGAAAGTTCAAACAAAGGAATTTAAAATGGGTTAAGTTTTTCCAAAGTTGTACTTTTTTTTTGAAGAACAAGAGTGGAAAGTCTAATAGGGTTGTAGATGTCCTGCGTAGGAGGCATAATTTGTTGACAGAGATGAAGATCAGAGTTTTTAGGTTCAAGGAACTCAAGAGTTTGTATCCTAATGATCCTGATTTTGGAAAGGCCTAGAGAGCTCGCACAAAACTTGTTACTCTTGACAGGACCAAGTGGTTGGATTTCATAACCCAAGATAATGTGTTATTCAAGGGAAGAAAATTGTGTATTCCAAAGTATTTTGTGAGGGATAATCTAATCAAAGAGAAGCATAGTGGGGGATCAGCTAGGCACTTTAGTCAAGATAGAACTATTTCTTTGGTTAGTGATAATTATTATTAGCAATAATTACTAATCAAAGAGAAGCATAGTGGGGGATTGACTAGGCACTTTAGTTGTGATAGAACCATTTCTCTGGTTAGTGAGAATTATTATTGGCTATAATTACAACAAGATGTTAATAAGTTTGAGGAGAGTTTTAGATTATGTTAGATGGAAAAAGGAACCAGGAAAAATATAGGGTTATATTAGCCATTACCTATACCAAAGAGGCCATGGGAGGATATTAGTATGGACTTTGTTCCTAGTATACTAATTACTCAGAGAGGGAATGATTCCATTTTTATGGTGGTAGACAGGCTATTGAAGATGGAATTTTTATTCCTTACTTAAAGATTAATGATGTTGTTCATATGGAAAAATTATTTTTTAGAGAAGTGTTGAGACTACATGGTTTTCCCAAAAGCATAGTTTCAAATCGAGAAACTAAGTTTGTTGTGTACTTTTGGAAAACATTTTGGAAGAAGGTAAAAGAGAATTTGATGTTTAGCTTATCATACCATCCATAGACTAATGGATAGATATAAGTGGTGAACAAAAATTTGGGGACTCTATTTAGGTGCTAAGTAGGAGCATTAATAAATCACCATTACAGATTGTATATGGAAGTAGTCCTAGAAATGCTTCTGAATTAAGGAAGTTACACATTGGGGAAAAGAGTAGTGTTGAAGATAAAAACTTTGTAGAACACTTGAAGAATTTACATGAAGGGGTTAGGAAGCATATGAGTAAAATGAATATTTAATACAAGGCTAAGACAAATCAGAAAAGGAGGTATATGGAATTTCAGATTGGAGATGAAGTTATGGCTCATTTGAGAAAGGAGATATTTTCAATGGCAACATACAATAACTTGAAGATGAATAAATTTGGACTATGCAAAATCCTTAAGAGGCATGATTCAATAAAGCTTATGAAGTAGAGTTATCCAGTGAACTCAATATTTAACTTGTGTTTAATATTTTAGATTTGATAGAGTATCATGAAGTTAATATAGAATATAAAATAGCAAAAGCACAGTGGAACATTCTAGCACCTACTTCAACTATAGAAGAGATAGAGGACATCTAGGATAGTCATGTGCGTAGAAGCACAAGAAATGGGAAATATGAAGAATACATGGTCAAATGGAAAGGAAGACCTATTAAAGATTCATCATGAATATCAAAGGAATAGAGTGACCACCTTGATTTTTCTTATCACACATGAGATGTGACAAGTTCACTTATGAAATTACCCCAGGTGTCTGATGTAAGAGCATCTAGGGTGTAAGAGCAATCTTGCATCACCCAAAAATATTGTCTAGTTTTCAATAAGGGCTATCTTTGGATAGGTTTACTATTTTTAGCAACTTTGCTATTTTTGGCAGGTTCTTCATTTGAGCATGCATTTTTCCATTTACTTCCCTAGAGGTTCATTTTGGCATATAAGCATGTCAATAAAATTTCATGGCAAGATCAAGTCTAGTTTTGAAGATATTGAACATTTTTTGGCAGGGTGGTACAAAAAGTTTGCAATCAATTTTAAAGGCCTTAGAGGCTCCAAAATAGGGTCAAAATTTGATCAACTAATGCTTCACAATCATAAGGTTGTAGAGTGCTTTGTGGGATTTCTAAAATAGGGTCATAATAGCTAATCGACTCAAATTTTCACAAGTTATGGCTTTCAAAAGTTGTGACTTTACGACTTTGATTTTAATACATAAAGATGAGAGAGAAATCACTCAAGGCAAGAAATTGAATTGTTGGGTGCCAAAATAGGAAATTTTCACTTTCCAAAATATTGCAAGATAGTCAAATGCACTACTTATATAGGGAAAATAGGGGTTTTAGGTTTCAGTTCTAGAAGTATAGATTGTGCCTCTATCTTGTAGATTATTGTAATGAAAATACCCATGTGGTTATAGCATGTTACTATTGGAAATTGCAATTGAAGCAATTATTGTATTGTCATTGATGTTAAACCTTAACTAGTAAGACTGTTGCAATCTAAGAAAGTACTATATCTATTTTATTGTTGAAAAGGATTAGGGCAAGGGTGATAACAATAGAACCTAGAGAAAGGTTGAGTTATTTGATACTTCAATGAGTACTTGATTATGTGGCACAATGATAAAATAATGCATTGTTTATCTAAGTGAGAAGCAGGACTAAACAAGTATGCTTAACCGAGTGGAAGTGAAGAAATCTAGTTTAAGCCAAGTGATGTTAGTGTCGACCAAGCTAGTATATGCTGAGTAAATTTAGTGTTGACCGAACATCAGTTTATTGCTGAGGGAGACAACATTAGCCGAGGGAAACAGTTTCAAGTGATGACCGAGCTATCCAGTGATGATCGAGGAGTTGAACATAGTATTGACTGAGCGTCAGTAATTTACATTTGAGGAAGAATTCAGATTCCTAGCTGACATAGTTGAATTCTTGGATTATGTAAATCATGTTGACTTTATTTATTAAATGTATGGAGCATTTAATTCACAATAAACTATTTTATTGTGATTACATAAATATATTAGAGATGTTTCTAGAAGGATGGATGAAGAACATAATTTTGGAAGGATTCGATGAATCTAACCTAACCCTAAGATCTACGAAGGAGATTAAGTGACAAAAGATGGATCTACCTATCGAAGAGGTATTAAGGAAACCTAAGTGTGAGGTTGAAGCAGTATGCTGGAGTTTTTGTTATTATTGACTAAATAAGAAGAAAAGGTTGAAGGAGAAGGAGTTGTGATTGCTTGAATGGATTTCTGAGTAGATCAGTGATGGAGATGGAAATGGATCTTAGTCAATAAGCCAACATATATATGTAAGAATTGGATCTGTTATTTGCAAAGTGAGCTGTATGTTTTTAGATAACACACTATTGTTACTTTCTAACCATTTTATCAGTTCAAATCCTTTAATCAAGGTTGACCTAACAGTCATTGTATAAATCCTTTAATCAAGGTTTCATTCTAATGGAATGTACTTAAGTCCTCTGACAAGGCACACTTCTAATAGGGTGGTTGAAATCCTTTTACAGGGTCACACCTAGAAGTGTGTTTGTAAACCTTTGACAAGGTTGGCTTTTCACAGAGCTCACTTTAGAAGAGTGAAAATATTAGTAGCATGTTACAAAGTAGTTTTTCCCAAATTGGGTTTCCACTATAAATCCTGGCGTTAATACTTGTGTGAATTTTTTGGTTTGAGCATTTCTATGTTTTGCAAGTTAAATATTGTTGGATAGTGGACTACACTGTTATATGTTTCTGGTATACATTCTATAATGACCGAGTAGCTATTGGTTGTTAGATATGAGTTGTTGAAGTGTTTAAAATTTTAATTTATACATCTACACTTGAGAAAAAATGATTCACCCCCCCCCTCTCCGTTGTTCTAAATCATATTAATAATTGGTATCAGAGCTGCTGGCGCTTACAAAGAACAAGTTTAAAGGTACTTGAAGTAAATGATCAAGATGTATAAGGAGGTACCAAAGATGACTAAGGAGAACTTCCTTGCATGGAAGAGTCTGATGAAACTACATCTAGTTGGTATTGGTGACTCAGTGAAGTATTATGTTGAACATGAATATGTTACACCTGCTACACCCTTGACTTCCAAGGAGATGAGAGCTAAATAGGAACACAACCAAGCAATGTTGGAGATTGCATCTGCCTTAAGTTATCCTGAATTTGAAGACATTAAAGATTGCACAAATGCAAAGCAAATATGAGACACTCTTGCAAACATCTATGGTGGTGACATAAATGTACTAAGGGCAAAAGATGAAAGCCTGAGAGGTAAATTTGATGAAATGAAAATGCAAGAAGGTGATAATATTGCTCAATATTGTGGTAGGATAAAAGAGGTTGTAAATGCTATTAGAGGAGCTAATGGAACTATTGATAATGAGACTCTTATTGGAAAATTATTGAGAACTTTGCGTCCTATTTATGCCATCAAAATTTCAGCAATTCAAGAATCTAAATGTAACCCTGGTAATGCTCTAACACTGGAAAGTCTTGTTGGTAAGCTTACTTCTTTTGAGCTTTCTAATTATGATAACTTCACTATTGCTAATGTTAAATTTGCATTTAAGTCACCAATGGTTCTGAATAAGTCTAAGAAAGAAAAAGAAAGATGCATAAGTGAGATTGAAAGTGATAGTGACACTTTTGATGAAGAACTAGAGGATCTTGAAGCTCTTATGACTAGAAGATTGAAAAGAGGAAAAGGCAAGTATAAAGGTAAACTTCCTATCATATATTTCTCATGTAACAAAGTTGGTCATATAGCTACAAGATGTCCTGACAGGGATGACAAGGATGAGGAAAGTGATAGTAAGCACAAAGATAAGAGAGAAAATAGAGGTTACCGAAGGTACAAGGACTACAAAGATAAAGGTAAGAAATCCTGTTATATTGTTGAAGAAGAAACTGACACTGATAATGATGATTTTGAAATTGAAGTAGTCTATGTTTATATGAAAGATGAGTCTAATGAAGATGAGAAAACTGCACTTCTATCCTATGTGAAAAAAAATTATAATTGGATTATTAATAGTGGTTGCTCACACCACATGACTAGTGACAAAAGTAAGTTTGATACCCTAGATCATTATAAAGGTAGAAGTGTTAAGTTCGGTAATGATGCACCATGTCCTATAAAGGGTAAAGGATTAATTAAGCTGACTGATAAGATCACTTGTGAAAATTCTTATTGGGTTAAAGGTTTGAACTATAATCTAGTAAGTGTTGCACAACTTAATAGCACTAGTTACCGAGTAGAATTTCATCACAAAAAGGCTAAAATATTTGATGCCACTGATGAACTGATTGGAAGTGGAGAAAGACAATAGGTAATTTTTTCTATCTAGACCTATCTGAAGAGACATGTTTGATTGCACAACTTGATAATATATGGTTATGGCATAAGAGGCTATGTCATGTTAACTTTGACAATCTGGTAGATATTAGTAAAAATAAGAAAGTGAGAGGACTACTGAGATTGAAGAAACCTGATAATGTAATGTGCAAACAATGTCAGTTGGGTAAGATGACAAAGTCTAGTTTCAAGAGCAAAACTTTTACTTCTGAAAATGTTTTAGATTTGGTTCATACTGTCCTTTGTGGACCTATGGGTGTGCAAATCAATTATGGTGCTAGATACTTTATTATGTTCGTTGATGATTACACTAGAATGATGATTTTAATTTTTTTTAAAGAAAAATATGATGCATTTCAATTATTTAAGTGGTATTTGGCTAAGGTTGAAAAGGAGACAGGTAGGAACCTGAAGTGTCTGAGATCTGACCAAGGTGGAGAATTTGGATCAAATGAGTTCAATCTATTATGCAATGATAGAGGAATCAAGAGACAAATGTTTGCACCTAGAACACCTCCACAAAATGGTATAGCAAAGAAGGAACAAATCTATCATGGATTGTGCAAGAACACTAATGATTGAGAAGAATGTTGCACAAAAGTAATATAAAGAAGTTGTAAGTACAACTATTTATACCTTAAACTAAGTACAGATCAAAAAAGGTACAAATGTTACACCTTATGAATTATGGCATGGGTATGCACCTAATGTAAAATACTTTAGAATTTTTGGGAGAAAATGATATATACTAAAAGATAATAGGAGTGGAAAGTTTGATGCTAAAAGTGATGAGGGCATATTCCTAGGTTATTCCACAAAGAGTAAAGCTTAAAAGTGTTTGAAATCTAACACTAACAAAATTGTGGAAAGTGTAAATGTGAAGGTTGATGAATATGTAGAGAAAAATGAACAAGAAAGAAAGAGAGAACTAGAAGATTATAGATCTTTTGTCTATATAGAAGAAGGAGAGGAAAGTAACACACTTGCACCTAATGCAGAGTCTTGGGTAAGCAATGTCGAGCATAAGGGAAATGATGCCGAGCGATAGGAAGAAAATGTCGAGTGACAGGAGGATGTTGTCAAGCATCAGGAAGAGGTTGTCGTGCAATCAGAGCCTGAATCTAACAATCTTATTGATGAACCTAAAGGGCAAGAAGAAACAAAAGAAGAACCTATTTTGGCACAATATGTAAGAAGACATCACAAGCCTAAACAAATCATTGGAGACAAAGAAACTGGAGTTCTGACCAGAAGCAAGTTAAGAGATCCTTCATGTTTATTGTGTGAATTCAAGCCTAAGACAATAAAGGAGGTAGTAGAAAATGAAGACTGGATTCAAGCCATGAATGAGGAGATGGACCAAATAGAAAAGAATGATACCTAGACTCTGGTGCTGAGACCAAAAAACAAAAATGTCATTGGATCAAAATGGGTATTCAGAAACAAGCTCAATGAACATGGAAAAATCACAAGGAAAAAAGAAAGGCTGGTATGCAAGGGCTATGCACAAGAAGAAGGAATAGACTATGGGGAGAAATTTTCCCCTGTAGCAAGATTAGAAGGATTAAGAAATCTACTTGCATATGTTGCCATAGAGATTTCAAGGTGTACCAAATGGATGTCAAGTCTACATTTTTTAATGGTATATTAGAAGAAGAAGTGTACATTGAGCAACCTAGAGGTTTTTTTTATCCAAACAAGAGACACATGGTTTACAAACTAAATAAGGCATTGTATGGATTGAAGCAAGCCCCTAGAGCATGGTATGAGAGGCTGCACAATTACTTGATACAGATTGGATTCTCAAGGAAAAATGACACCAAAAATTTGTACATGAAAGATGAAGAAGGTAAAGGAATCTTGTTAGCTAAGATTTTTGTAGATGATATCATATTTGGTGGACAAGATGCCCTGTGTAAGAAATTTTCAAATGAGATGCAAACTAAATTTGAAATGTCAATGTTTGGGGAGATAAAATTATTTGTTGGTTTACAAGTATATCAGATGGAGAAAGGTATTTTCATCACACAGCCTAAATATGTCAAAGAAATACTTAAAACCTTTGGTATGGAGGATTCAAGGCTAGTAAGTACTCTCATGGCCATTGGACAGAAATTGTCTGAAAGTGATGATGTTGCTGAAGTAAACCAAACTTTGTATAGGTCCATGATTGGAAAGCTACAATACGTTGTTCATAGCAGACCAGATATTTCTCTAGTAGTTGGGATTGTGGCAAGATTCTCTTCCTATCCTAAGGAAAATCATATGATGGTTGTGAAAAGGATAATGAGATATTTGAAAGGGACTATAGATTATGGGCTTTACTACAAGAAGCATGAAAGATTTGAACTAAGAGTCTATACGGATGTAGATTGGGTACGAAATGTGGATGATAGAAAGAGTACTAGTGGTGGAGCTTTCTTTCTTGGACATATATTAGTTTCCTAGACAAGCAAGAAACAAAATTGCATTTTCCAATCTACAGCTGAAGCCAAGTATGTAGCTGGCATAGTGAATTGTTCAAACCTGATATGGATTAAGAAATTGTTGAAAGGCATGAAAGAGGAGATCACTGAGCCAATTGTCATCTATTGTGATAACACAAGTGTTATCAACATATCAAAGAGCCCAGTGATGCACACAAAGACTAAACATATTATCATTAAGAATCATTACTTGAGGGAATTGGTACAAGATAAAGAGGTCAGAATGGAATATGTGAATACAAAGGAACAACTAGCAGACATATTCACCAAAGCCTCACCTAAGGAGGCTCATGAATATTTGAGAGGAAAATTAGGGGTTCTTCCCCTCACTAAGGTTGCCTAGTCAAGCTAGGAACACTGCATCAAATATGCTACAAAGAGTATCTAAAAAATTGATGCATAAAAGGTCAGACTTTAGGAACAACCTAGAGTTGTGAAAACTACATCAAAGGTGATAATCAATTATAAGAAAAGATGACAAAGGGAGAAATATTGTTACTAAACTGACAAGATGACATCTACATCTAAGAGATGCATGTTCTAGTTGTTGCTTTGGCATTATTGTCAAAGAAGGAGATGAGTAAGATGAAAACACATGGTGAAATTTCATGGAATATCAAGTAAGAGGGAGAGATTCGGAGGAAAGGAACATAGAAAATATTCAGTGGAAGTTATTGTGTGAATGGTCAAGCAAGGCTAAGTGATTCAGAATCAGAATGAAGCTAAGGATATTATAAATGTTTTTGATGCAAAGACATTTTTTGGATTGGTTGGTGAATCATGTGTTATTCATATGGTGTTTCCATCAATTCCAAAGAGGGAGATTGTTGGAAACTACAATTGAAATAATTATTATATTGTCATTGATGTCAAACCTTAACTGGCAAGACTATTGCTATCTAAGAAAGTACTATATCTCTTTGATTGTTTAGAAGGATTAGGGCAAGGATGATAACAATAGAACCTAGAGAAAGGTTGAGTTATTTGATACTTCAATGAGTACTTGATTATGTGGCGCAATGATAAGAAAATGTATTGTTTATCTAAGTGAGAAGTAAGACTAAACAAGTAGGCTTAACCAAGCAGAAATGAAGAAACCTAGTTTAAGCCAAGTGATGTCAGTGTCAACTGAGCCAGTATATGCTGAGTAAATTCAGTGTTGACCAAATATCATTTTATTGTTGAGGGAGACAACATTAGCCGAGGGAAATAGTTTCAAGTGATGACCAATCTATGCAGTGATGACCAAGGAGTTGAACACAATATTGACCGAGCATCAGTAATTTACATTTGCGGAAGAATTCAAATTCCTAGCCAATGTAGTTGAATTATTGGATTATGTAAATCTGACCTAACCCTACGATCTACAGAGGAGATTAAGTGAGAAAAGATGGATCTACCTATCGAAGAGGTATTAAGGAAACCTAAGTGTGAGGTTGAAGCAGTATGCTGGAGTTGTTGTTATTGACTAAATAAGAAAAAAAGGCTAAAGGAGAAGGAGTTGTGATTACTTGAAGGGAATTCTAAGAAGATTAGTGATGGAGATGGAAAGGGATCTCAATCAGTAAGCCAACATATATATGTAAGAATTGGATCTGTTATTTGCAAAGTGAGTGGTATGTTTTCAAATCAAACACTATTGTTGCTTTATAACCATTGTATCAATTTAAATCCTTTAATCAAGGTTGACCTAATAGTCATTATATAAGTCCTTTAATCAAGGTTGCATTCTAATGGAATGTACTTAAGTCCTCTAACAAGGTGCACTCCTAACAGGGTGGTTGAAATCCTTTAACAGGGTCACACCTAGCAGTGTGTTTGTAAACTTTTGACAAGGTTGGCTTTTCACATAGCTCACTTCAGAAGAGTGAAAATATCACTAGCATGTTACAAAGTGGTTTTTCCCAAATTGGGTTTCCACTATAAATCATGGTGTCAATACTTGTGTGAATGTTTTGGTTTGAGCATTTATGTGTTTTGCAAGTTAAATAATGTTGGATAGTGGACTACACTGTTATATGTTTCTAGTATGCATTCAGTAATGACTGAGTAGCTATTGGTTGTTAGATCTAAGTTGTTGAAGTGTTTAAAAGTTTAATTTATACATCTAGACCTGAGAATAGCTGATTCACCGCCCCCCCCCCTCCCTTCTGTTGTTCTAAATCATATTCATAGTTACTTCTTTTATTATTGTAGTGTCATTTCATTAAAGATAATAGAAAGAAAGTGTTTCTATTCTTTCCATTGTTATGTCCTTGTATTTTCCTTTTATTTTCCTATTGTGTTGTGTGCGTTTGGATAAATAAGGCGAGTACCCTTCATCAATTTTTATCAAAGTATAAGTTCTTGAGTGTGTAGATAGATCACTAAATGTAAGGAATTTTGCATCGAGATTGTGGTTACGGGTCTAAGAGATTGTTAGGAATGAATGAAAAGTATTTTGGCAGTCATTCTATAGTAGTTTTTATTGCATTCATGACTTGGATTGTCATTGATGTCAATACAGTGATATTTTGGATATTAGCAGGAAAGCAAGTACAGTTTTGTTTTGCACACATGTTGTATTGTAGATTGGATTTTGTGCAGTTGATGGTATGTTCTTTGGTGTGTTATTAACCTATGGTTAATAGTGCAAAAAGAAATTCATTCATTTGTGAGAGTTATGAGCATTTTGGTGAAAGTAGTGTTTAGACAATGTTTATGTGAAGTGATTTTCAAAAATTGGAGGATATCTCTTAGCTGGGATGGAATCTAATTTTGTGTAGTTAAAGGGATGTTGGAGACTCATTAATGATGATGTGGTTCATAGCGCAAACTTTGAAGATATGTTTGGAGAAAGTTACAGTATCTGGAAGCTGACATTTTTACGTGAATTCTGTGTAGCGTGTAGAATTTATTATTTTGTAATTGAGGACCGACTCATTTGTAATTATTTGAGTTTGGTATATAAGAAGGAATTTTTTCCTTGTTGTAATATGTACTATGAAGTTTGAGATGTGAATATATGCATGAAGTGAAGAAAAGAGCTAATTTAGTGATGAAGGAAGACTTGTGAGTACAGAGATCTGGAATTGTGATCTTGTGTAGCAAAGTGTATGGTTTTGGCATAGTGTGAAGGAGGTAATATATTTCATATTATTTTTTTGAATAATTCTAAGATCTTTTGGACAGTGGGTTCAGAGATCTTGCCTTGAAGCTGTTTGGGCAGTGGGTCCTTCTGTCTTCCATAAACTCTTAACCAGGTTAGAATCTTTTAACAAGGATTCAAAATCTCCTAACAGGGATTTATATGTACTGAATGTATTTCATAAGACTCCTAACAGGGTCCATCCTCTAACAAGGAACTTTAATATTAGTGCATCATTTTGTGGGCATCATTCCCACTGGGGTTTACTCTTTTTAAGAGGTTCCCTAGTCAACATATCTTGTGTTATTGTGCAATTGTGTATGGTTATCTTTCTATGGTTGATCAGTACATTGATTATATTGTTTAAAGTAGTTGAATGGTTAAATTATCTAATAAATGATTCACCCCCCCCCCCTCTCAGTTATCTTTGGGATCTTTACTTTCTAACAATTGGTATCAGAGCAGCAGGTCCTTGAAAGAAAAGTTTAACTTAAGGAGATCCATGGTGAATTTCAGAAAAGAAAGCCCTAAGTTTGATGGAGTAAATTTTGATAGCTGGAAAGAAAAGATGAAGAGACATCTATTGTGTTTAGGACCAAGTTATTGGTTGATTACAAATAATGAGAAGACTATCATTGAGGAAGACAATCTAGAGGTAGGAACTAAAGATGAACTAGATCTATTCATGTGTAACATACTTGCAAGAGAAGCACTTTTGTCAGCACTACCAGAGAATGAATATAGTCAGGTAAGATGTTTGAAAACATCTCATGCAATTTGGAAAGCTTTACATTCTCCTTTTGAAGGTGATGAACATGCAAAGAAGGCTAGATTACATAATTGGATTTGTGCATTTGAAGATATCAGAATGATGGAAGATGAATCTATTAGAAGTTATATTGGTAGGATGTCTGATATTGTAATAGGAATAAAGTCTTGTGGAGGTGATAAGACAAAGAATGAAGTGATATGGAAAATTTTGAGAACTTTGACACCAGTATTCAAGCAGACAACATAGATGATTGAACAAGTGATACCTTGTACATCGAAATTTTCAAGAGAGACTCTTCTTGGAAGATTAGAAATAGTAGAGATGAACTTGAGATTATCAGGAGAGCTACCTAGAATGGAAACAACATTCAGTGCTCTTATCATTAGACCTACAAGAAGTACTAATGTGAATGGAGATTATGCCAGTAGTAGCAGATCTGAGGAAGATAAGAAGATTGAAGAAGGTATTGCATTACTTGTAAAAAGAGAACCAGATGGTAAGAAAATATTTAAATGTTGGACTTGTCAAGAATATGGTCATTTTGCATCTAAATGTCCTAAAAGAGTTAAGAAGTATAGAAGAAAATTTAAACCTAGGAGATCTAAAGAATGTTATTATGCAAATGATGAAGATCTTGAAGCAGGAATTAAAAAACATTTAAGTGACAGTGATAATGATAACTTTGAGGAAATAGGATTTGTAGCAATTAAAGAAGAAAGTTTTGAATTTGATAAAAGGGAAGAAAAAGCATTAGTTTCACAAGTTGAAAAGAAATCTGATTGGATTATAGACAGTGGTTGTTCACATCATATGACTGGAGATAAAAGAAAGTTTGTTAAGTTAGATAATTATGATGGAGGAATTGTTAGGGTTGGTAACAATGCACCTTGTTTGATTAAGGGTATAGGATCTATTACTCTTGATGGAAAGACTAACACTGATGATGTTTAATTTGTTGATGGACTGAGACATAATTTACTAAGCGTTGGACAATTGGCTAATAAGGGTTATCAAGTTTGGTTTTCTGAGAAAACTTGTGTGATAAAAGATAAAGATGGAAATCTGATTGGAAAAGGATCCAGAACCAGAGGTAATGTATTTCAGTTGAATCCTACTGAGATGACATGTTTGATAACTAGGATTGATGACAGTTGGTTATGGCATAAAAGGTTTTGTCATATAAACTTTGATAATATTGTGAAGGTGAGCACTACACTTGCGGTAAGAGATTTACCTAGAATTATGAAACCTACTAACATGATTTGCAAAGAATGTATGATGGAAAAGTAGAAAAGGAGTTCATTTCCCAACAAGAAGTTCACATCGACAGAGAAGCTAGAGATTGTTCATACGGACTTGAGTGGTCCTACTAGGACTAGAGGATTCTATGGAGAAAGGTATTTTATGATTCTTGTTGATGATTTTACAAGAATGATGTGGATTGCATTTTTGAAAGAAAAATCTGAAGCATTTGATAAATTTAAGATCATGAAAAGCAAAATTGAGAATGAATCTGGAATGAAGATTAAGTGTCTAAGATCTAATAGAGGTGGTGAATTTACATCTAGAGAGTTTAACACCTTTTGTGAAATGAATGGTATTAAGAGACAACTTTCAGCCCCTAGAACACCTGAACAAAATGGTATTGCAAAAAGAAGGAATAGGTCAATAACTAAAGCAACAAGAGCTATGTTGTTTGAAAATGATTTGGCTAAGACTTTTTGGAGAGAAGCAGTGAACACAACAGTATACACTATGAACAGAGTACAAATCAAAGTAGATACAAACAAGAAACCTTATGAATTATGGTTTGGACATACACCCTCAGTTAAGTATTTTAGAATTTTTGGAAGTAAATGTTATATAAAGAGAGATGATGATATAGGAAAGTTTGATCCTAGAAGTGATGAAGGAATATTTCTTGGATATTCTTTAAAAAGCAAAGCATATAGATGTTATAACAAAAGAACTAAGACTATTGTTGAAAGTGCAAATGTAAAAGTTGATGAGAAGTTTAAAATTCAGGAAAGAATGCTTGATTATGAATCTGATGGAGAAGCAGAACCTCAGCCTAACATTGAAAATGCAGAATTATTTTTTGAAACTAATAGTGATTTGCTGAATGAAAGTCATACTGAAGAAAGAAAAGAAGAAAACAGAGAAGAAAACAAAGAAGAAAGCAGAGAAGAATCTATAGTTGGAACAAGATCAGTAACTATGACACCTAATGGGTATACTTCAAGACATCACCCTATTGAGAAAGTTATTGGAAGTTTAGATAGAGGAGTTTTGACTCGAAATAAGGCACATTTATGTTTGATTTCTCAAATTGAACTTAAGACTACTAATGAAGCATGTGAAGATCAACATTGGATTATTGCTATGAAAGAAGAATTAGAGCAGATTGAAAAAAACAAGACATGGGAATTGGTCCCTAGACCTGAAGACAAGAATGTGATTGGAACAAAGTGGGTATTCAGAAACAAGATGAATGAACAAGGAGAAGTGATAAGAAACAAAGCAAGATTGGTATGTAAAGTATATTCACAACAAGAAGGAATTGACTATGAAGAAACTTTTGCACCTATGGCCAAAATTGAAGCAGTGAGAATGTTTTTAGCATATGCAGCTTACAAGAAATTCAAAGTGTATCAGATGGATGTGAAGTTAGCATTTTTGAATGGTGAATTGGAAGAAGAAGTCTACATTAAGCAGCCTGAAGGTTTTCCTTTGACACAAGAAGGAGATATGGTATGTAAGTTAAAGAAAGCTTTATATGGATTAAAACAAGCACCTAGAACCTGGTATGCAAGATTGGATAAGTATTTATTGAAATTGGGATTTATAAAAGGAACAGTAGATAGTAACTTATACACAAAAGAAATTGAGAATGGTTTGTTGGTTATAGTTATATTTGTTGATGATATTATCTTTGGAGGAGAAGATGAAGCTAGTGACAAATTTGCAGATGAAATGAAGACTGAATTTGAGATGAGCATGATTGGAGAAATGAAATATTTTTTGGGATTACAAATAACACAAAGCAAGGAAGGTATATTTGTAAGTTAGACTAAGTATTTGAATGACTTATTTAAAATATTTGGAATGGAAGATTCTAAACCTGTTGGAACACCTATGGTAACCGAAAATAAGTTATCTAGCAAAGATGAGACACTAGCAGTTGAGTAGAAAAAGTATAGATCTATGATTGGAGGATTGTAGTACTTGACACATACAAGACCTGATATAGCACATTCAGTTGGGATTGTAGCAAGATTTCAAGTAGAACCTAGAGAATCACATTATACAGCAGTAAAGAGGATACTGAGATATTTGAAAGGAATAATGGATTATGGATTATGGTATGAGAATTTTGATGATTTTACTTTATGTGCCTATATTGATGCAGATTGGGGAGGCAGCGTTGATGAAAAGAAAAGCACCAGTGGTGGAGCCTTTTTTCTTGGAGGAAAATTGGTCTCTTGGCTAAGTAAGAAGTAGAATTGTACTTCACAAAGTACAACAGAAGCAGAATATGTTGCAGCAGCAAATAATTGTAATCAGATTATTTGGATGAAGCAGATGTTGAAGGATATTGGAATAAAGTTTGATGAGCCTATTATTATACATTGTGATAACACCAGTATAGTGAGTATGTCAAAAAATCTTGTTTGACATTCTAAGACTAAACATATTGAGATCAAGTATCATGTTGTAAGAGAAAAAGTTGCAGAAAAAGAAGTAAGATTGGAGTACATAAGTACAAAGGAGCAGATAGCATATATATTTACAAACCCTTTACCTAAGGATACATTTATGTATCTTAGGGGTATGCTTGGGGTTATGCCCCAACCTATTTTTGAGAATTGATGTAGATGATTGCATCCATCCAGTGGTATATGAGCCCTATCTTTCTTCTAGATTGGATGTTGGAACTTCCTCTATGGGGGAGTTTATGAGCTGAGTCACGAGGACTCTTGTTATTGTATTTTTTTGAAAAGTGTCTTTTGACATTAAGTTGTTGTTGACTTAGTGATAGAATTTTTGTCATTGATTTCAATGGGGGAGAGATATACATGAAAAACATTGTGGATTGTATGAAAAAGTTGAATAAGAAAACAAAGCAAGATTTAATTTGATATTTTGCAGTGATGTTGCAGTACTAGATTTTTGGAACATTGGATGTTTCTCATCTATGTTGCCATCAATGCCAATGGGGGAGATTGTTAGGAATGAATGCAAAGTATTTTAGCAGTCATTCTGTAGCAGTTTTTGTTGCATTCATGACTTGGATTGTCATTGATGTCAACACAGTGATATTCTAGATATTAGCAGGAAAGCAGGTACAATTTTGTTTTGCACACATCTTGTATTGCAGATTAGCTTTTGCACAGTTGATGGTATGTTCTTTGGTGTGTTATTAACCTATGGTTAATAGAACAAAAATAAATTCATTCATTTGTGAGAGTTATGAGCATTTTGGTGAAAGCATTGTTTAGACATTGTTTCTGTGAAGCGATTTTTGGAAATCGGAGGATATCTCTTAGCTGGGATGGAATATAATTTTGTGTAGTTAAAGGGATGTTGTAGAATCATTAATGATGATGTGGTTCATAGCACAAAATTTGAAGATATGTTTGGAGAAAGTTACAGTATTTGGAAGCCGACAGTTTTATGTGAATTCTGTGTGTAGCGTGTAGAATTTATTATTTTGTAATTGAGGACCGACTCATTTGTAATTATTTGAGTTTGGTATATAAGAAGGAATTTTTTCCTTGTTTTAATATGTACTATGAAGATTGAGATGCGAATATATGCATGAAGTGAAGAAAAGAGCTAATTCAGTGATGAAGGAAGACTTGTGAGTACAGAGATCTAGAATTGTGATCTTGTGTAGCAGAGAGTGTGGTTTTGGCATAGTGTGAAGGAGGTAATATATTTCATATTATTCTATTGAATAATTCTAAGATCTTTTGGACAGTGGGTTCAGAGATCTTGCCTTGAAGCTGTTTGGGCAGTGGGTCCTTCTGTCTTCCATAAACTCTTAACCGGGTTAGAATCTTTTAACAGGGATTCAGAATCTCCTAACAGAGATTTATATGTACTGAATGTATTTCATAAGACTCCTAACATGGCCCATCCTCTAACAAGGAACTTCCATATTAGTGCATCATTTTGTGGGCATCATTCCCACTGGGGTTTACTCTTTTCAAGAGGTTCCCTAGTCAACATATCTTGTGTTATTGTGCAATTGTGTATGGTTATCTTTCTATGGTTGATTAGTACATTGATTATATTGTTTAAAGTAGTTGAATGGTTAAATTATCTGATAACTGATTCACCCCCCCCCCCCCCCCTCTCAGTTATCTTGGGGATCTTTACTTTCTAACAGAGATAAGTATAAATAATTCCTCCATGAAGGAACTGTGGTGGAAGATTTTTGGGTGTGACAAAAGAGGGTTTTAGAGCCTTGCAGAGACAAGTGCAAGCATTGTAGGAGGAGCTACATAGAGGAACTCATAATAGGGTGAGAGATGCGAGTGAGAATGAATCTAAAGAAGAAGGACAATTTGAAGAAGAGAAAGAAATGACTAGGTATCTCGATGAAGCTAGGTTTTAAGGACCATTTCCAAGATTGGAAAGAGACCAACGATTGAATTTTTTACATTTTAAAGAAATCTTAATCCAAAAGAGTTAATTGATTGGACCAATGATATAGAGGAGTACTTTGATCTTGAAGAAATAGAAGATCTTGAGAGGTTTAGATTTACAAAGGCCAAGTTGAATGTTCATGCTTCAATTTGGTGGAAAGAGGTTTAGTTGGAGAGAAATAGAAGAGGGAAGGAGAATATAAGAAGGTAGGATCAGATGGTGGACAAACTAAAGAGATAGTTCATTCATGTTGACTATGAGCTTGATTTGTGTTAATATTATTTAGAACAATAGAGAGGGGGGGGTGAATTAGTTGTTCTAAGGTCTAGATGTACCAATTAAACTTTTAAACACTTCAACAATCTCAGATCTAATCACCAACACAACGTGGTTTGTAAAGTATCTATGCTAGAAACACATAACATGCAAAATATAGAAACATTCACATCAAAACATTCACACAAGTATAACACCAAGATTTATAGTGGAAACCCAACTTGGGAAAAACCACTTTGTAACATGTTTATGATACTTTCACTCTTCTAAATTGAGCTCTGTGAAAAGCCAACCTTGTTAAAGGTTTACAAACACACTACTAGGTGTGACCCTATTAAAGGATTTAAACACTCTATCAAAAGTGACTTGGTTAAAGGATTTAATTACATTCCATTAGAATGCCACCTTGATTAAAAGATTTAAGTAATTAATGTTAGGTCAACCTTGATTAAAGGATTTAGACTGATACAATGGTTAGAAAGTAGCAGTAGTTTCTGATCTAAAAAACATACAACTCACTTTGCAAATAACAGATCCAATTTGCACATATATGTTGATTTACTGACTGAGTTCCATTTCCATCTCCATCTTTGATCTACTTGGAATTCGCTTCAAGAAATCACAAATCTGATCAAATCCTTCATCTTGAGCCTTCTTCTTAGACTTATTAGTCAATAACATCAACAACTTCAGCATCCTCTATAACCTCACACTTAGGTTTTCCTATATACCTCTTCAGTTAGGTAGATCCATCTTTTTCCACTTAATCTCCTCCGTAGATATGAGGCTAGGTCAAATTCATCAAATCCTTCCAAAATTTAAGTTCTTCATCTTTCCTTCTAGATACATCTTGAAACTTCTCATTGAATCCATAATGAAATGATTTACCATGCATTAAATTCTCCATACAATCAATTAATAAAGTCAAGATGATTTACATAACCCAAGAATTCAACTATGTCAGCTGGGAATCTGAATTCTTTCTCCAAATGTAAATTAATGACACTTGGTCAATATTGTATTCATCTCCTCGGTCATCACTGTGTAACTCGGTCATCTCTACAAATTGTCTTCCTCAACTAACACTATCTTGCTCAGTAATTTCCTATCACTCAGCATAAACTGATGTTCAGTCAACACTAAATTTACTCAGCATATACTGGTGCTTGGTCAACACTAACATCACTCGGCTTAAACTAGATTTTTTCACTTTTGCTCGATTAAGCCTACTTCTTCAGTCTTTCTTCTTACTTAGATAAACAATACATTATCTTATTAACGTGCCAAGTAATCAAGTACTCATTGAAGTATCAAATAACTCAAGCTTTCCCTAGGCTCTCTTGTTATCTCCCTTGCCCTAATCCTTTTCATCAATCAATAGATATAGTACTTTCTTAGATAGAAACTGTCTTACCAATTAAGGTTTGACATCAATGACAATACAACAATTGTTTCAATTACAATTTCTAAATGATTTGTTGAAGAAAATGAAAGGGTTAAAGAAAGCAATAAAATACATCCAAGAGTATACAAAAGAGTTCTATCATTTTCTTATCAAAATGGGTCATTCTGAAGCTAACAAGGACAAGTTTATTTGTTACATAAATGGATTGAGGCTGAGTATTCAAGAATAATTGATAGTGGTAAGAATGTCCACCATTGAAGATGAATATCAATTTTCTTTTAAGGTAGAAGAAAAACTAAATAAGAAGATTGAGATCAGACAAACTAGAAGAGGTCATGGTGGAAATCCTAGTGGACAGTCTTATAGATGCCCAAATGAAGATTACAATAATGGTCTTATAGAGGTCGAAATGAATATCAGAAGAAGAATGGTGACTCTTGTAGAAGTCATAATCAGAGGGTAGATAATTCCAATCATCCCCGTGATCAAAATACCAAAGATCGGAGAGGAAGAGGAAGAGAATAAGGACTAGTAAGAGGAGGTTGTATGGGATGTATTTATATTGTGGAGAAGAAGGATATATAGATTATGAGTGTACTCAGCATAAAGGGAGAAGAAATAGGAGACTAGACATAAATACACAATTTGCACATGTACATGACAATGCCAAGTCATCACATTCTAAAGATGCTAAAAGAGGAGAGGCCCTTGTCACTAGAAGAGTGTTGCTAAATGATGATAAGGAACCCAAGAAAAGGAAGAATTTATTTCACACAAGGTGTAAGTGTAATGGTGATGAAGGGTGCTCCCCTTAATACCACAAACACATAACATAAATAGAGACACAACAATAATTTTCAAGAATAGAAAATGGGCTTCTTATTATCTCCACAAGTGTGGAATTACAAATTTTAGAATTACAATATGCAAAGCCACATGGGCATTTTCCTTACAATATTATGTAAGACAAATCCTTGAATAACTACCCCAAGCGGCCCTAGAAAACACTATGGGCCTTCCTTATATAGGCAATTTTCCACCACCTGAGAAGGTTCCAGAAATTTAGCCATTAAGGTCAACCGCCCTAAGAATCATTTTATTTTTCATAATTATTACATTAGGGTCGGCTCAAAATAATTACAAATTATATTTTTAGGTAGCCCAACTTCTAGAGACCATAACTTTTTAACTGTAGCTCCATTTAGCTATTATAACAACTTTTTGGAAATGGCAAGACATGATTTACATCACCTAACTAGCGCAAACTACAGTCAGCCAAAGTGCGATCGTGATCTAGAGCCTCTAAGGCCTTCAAAATTGAGCTCAAATATTTTGTACCCAAAAAATCTCAATAATTTTACCAATACATATGATATGGAAATGAAACTCAATTGGTAGACTGATATGACTAAGATGAACCTCCACCTGTGAAACTACAACATTCTGAGCTCGTATGACCAACTTACTAAAAATAGTAAGTTTCCATAAATAAAAGCTTTGCACAAGATAGCCCTTAATGAAAAGAAACCAGAAATATTTTTGGGTGATGCAAGATTGCTCTTACACCCAAGATGCTCCTACATCAAACACCCAGGGTAATTTGAGAAGTGATCCTATCACTTCTCAAGTGTGCAGAGGAAAACCAAGATGGCTAACCTCCTCCCTTGTCAGACATGATGAATCCTCTATAGGTATAGTGAGACTTATTATCAAGAGGAAGAGATAGATGATCCATTTGAGGCATCTAGATCTGGATATGGTAGCATATCTGATGCATATGAAGGAACCATATCAGATCTATCTGAAAAGAATATACATCTAACTAAACATGTGAAAACTCTGCATATCAGTCAAGAGACACAAATGGTTAGGATGATTGATGTCATGAACAATGCTAGGAAAGAAGAACAAGAAATAAATTTGGCTATTGAAGATAGGAGACAAATGACTGGTAAGCTACAAGAGAAGGAATCCAAGATACTAGGACTCATCGAGCATCACTTTGAAATATCTAATTAGATGGTTGTCATGAGTCAGGAAGTCAACCTAGTAAATAGTGAGCTTACAAATAAACTAGAAGACATTGATGAATTAAGAGACGAAAATGAAAGATTGAAGAATGAAGTAAAAATGCAACAACAACATAACAAGATGATCAAGAAAACTGAAGATAGTACTAAAAGAATGGATGAATTTTTTATTAGTTAGAAAAGACTTGATAGTACAAATCGTTTAGGCTACACCTGTTGGAAATTTGGCTAAGTAGGATATTAGAATGTTGTCACTATGGAAACATATACTCATCATGAAGATAGCATAATCGAAGGAAGAAGTCTTGTATGAGTGCATTAGAAAATTGTCTAAGTACAGTAGTGTTTACTAATCTAATCAAAGATAGTTTTGATTAGCGATGTTCACAGAAGAAGGTTCAGTGCATGCGCACTTGAACATGGATCATTCTATGTATATCAAAGCCATATATGAGAGCACAAGTCTGTATGACATGTACGGAAGAAGATATTAAAGATTTACAGAGTTAGTGTTGAGCCAACCTAAACAAAGCAAAAGATAAAATATGATTACATTAAGTTAAGGGATTATTTTGTTTACCAAAATAATGACTTAACTATGTAGGGATGACATCCTAGATGTTAACCCTAAGGAAACATGAATTGATTTTATATTTTGTGAAGAGTATAAGTATTGTAAGCTGACTGGAAGTTATTTTTTGTATTAACTTGTATATATGTTAGAATTATGTAATGCGAAGTATGTACAAGTTACATATAGAAATTGTAATAATTTGACAAATGATACACAATTGTATATTGTAAGAAGAAAGGAAATAAGTACTGTATGTGAAAGCGAAGAGCCTACAAAGCTAAATTAGAATAGGAAAGCTATTCGGCAACAGTAAAAGGTTTTGTATTTTACCTTTGTATCAAAAGATATTATTGTGTATTGCAAGTTTGGGGAGTGAGCTCATCTTGCAAACATTTGTTTTGTAATAGCAACTCCTAACAGGGTTAAGGCTTCTAACAAGGCCTAGAGTCTTTTAACCAGGACAGAGACACTATATGTATGTAACAGACTCCTAACAGGGTCAACATCCTTAACTAGATACTTTTGATTAGTGGATCAGTTGTGGGTATCATCCCCACTGGGGTTTTCCCTTGGCTAGGGTTTCCTCGAGAAAAAAACATGGTGTTAAGAGTTCATTTGTTTTATTGCTATGCCTGTTATTTAGTTTACTTAGTTTAGATTCTTATGCAAGCTTCAATTTAATTTCTTATATCTATAATTTGAAAAATGTCAAAGTTTGTGAAATACTGATTCAACCCCCCCTCTTAGTATTTCCTATTTCTAAAAATTGGTATCAGAGCTTAGTTACTCAAAACAAAGTTATTCAGAGAAAGCTTAATAGCTTGAGTAAGATCTCTATGGATATGGATCAATTGTAGAAGAATCTTGAAGAAGCTCTTGAATAGATTGATATTCTTACTAAAGAAAGAGATACTTTGAAAGAGAAATATGATGATGTGAAAAAATACATTGAGAAACTAAAAGAAAAGATAGAAGATCTGAAATCAAAGAAAGATCCTACAATTCAAGTTAAGGACTATGATGAAATTTCAAAACTAAAGAAAGAAAATGAGATCCTTAAACATGAGTTAAAGATTGTAGATCTGAAGTTAAGCCTGAAAGATGACAGTAGCAAAGATGAGTCAAATCTGAAATATGAGAATGCAAATCTGAAATCTGAACTTACCAAAGTGACCTAAATTTCAGGAAACAAAATTGCAGTATGTTGAACTTGAGAAGTACAATAAAATTGTGAAAGGAGAAATAACTCTTTATAAACATCTTGAGAAACTGTATTCTAGTAGTGAAAATATTGATTAACAAATGTCTTATCAGAAACCATCTTATGATAAAACCGGTCTTGGATACCTTGAAGATAAGTTTCCTAAGAAGATTGAGGAATGCAAAGAACCAAATCTGAAACACTCTAAGAGAAAAGATGAAAAGCTTGATGAAGCTAACAAATATGAAGATATAACTAATCCACCTAAAGAAGATGAACCACCTAAAGATATGCGAAGAGAATTAAAAGGTAGATGTTTTTCATGCAATTCTTTTGGACACATGAAAAGAGATTGTAAAGGTAAGAAATTTAAACCTATCTCTAGTAATTGCTATAATTGTCATGGTTTTGGATATAGAGCTATTGATTGTAAGAAACCTATATCTAATGATAACAATAGTACTAGAATGTTTAGAGATACTAACCTTGTAGATAAGAGACCTATTGGAGACATGAACAAAAGGAATGGAGTTGTGTTATAGATGCAACAAGATTGGACATGTTGCCAAAAATTGTAGATCACAAATCAGTCAGATAGGACCGAGATATGGAAACAATGAAATAGTTTGTCAAATATGCAACAATTTTGGTCACACAATGAGATTTTACAAAATGAACAACATGAGAAACCCTAATCCTAGAAACTACACAAGGAGACATATCAACACCAACAAAAGTCAGAGAGAATGTTGTAGTAACTTGGAATAAGTTGAGTTTGTTAAAGTTAGAGATCAAGCGAGCACACTCAGTACACTAGGAAATCAGACAGGTGAAGTACCTGAGAGTAAGTGTGAGTCATTTCCTAATTCATCTCAAAGAACTTAAACATTTATTTCATGAAATATGTATTAGAGTAAAGTATCAAAATAGTGTAGAAGTTGAAATAGATTGAATTAAGTCTTGCAAAGTTAATATGAGCTAGTATATCACATAATGAAGCTATGGTTAAGAGTGCATGAATTTATGAATATGTATGCGAGTACACAAAAAGAATGAAGTTTTGTCGGTAACCAGGAATAGCTTTTTGGCATGAAAAGAAATTTAATGTGATGTCAGTATCTTGAAAGATTTGAAGGATAAAAGTTGATGATTGGTAATATTTTATCATTCAAGCTATTAAAAGTGATATAGAGAGCTAGTCAGTGGAGATTAAGAGCATTTTGTAGGATTTGGAGATAGAATTCTTTCCATATCTATGCAAAGCCCTAAATCACAATTCTAAGATATTTCACTAAGTAGTCACTATCAAAGTAATTGTATTTTTATAGAATCATGGATACATCACTAGTTTGCCACATCATAGATTCAATCAAACCTAGAATGAAGAAGGAACCTATAGAACCTTTGGAAGAAGACCCTAGTTTATCCTTATCAACCATTCCAGATGGATTTTTTCATTTAGAAGATGTAAGAGGTTATCTAAAATATAAGTTTGAGACCATAGGAGATGGTAATCTAATCATGGAGTATGATAAGATTTACAAACATGACATGTCATATAAAGAAGGGTTTGAACATTTGAGTGAAATTGATATTATCAAGTACACACTTCACTATGAATTTGAGAATGATGAATGGACCAAGATAATATTGAGCAGAATTCATAATGGAAAGTTTTACTTAGATGATAGAGTCATAGACATCACTGTAGACCTTATCCATGAGGTAAATAGATTATCTAAGTCAGGAGTAATTCCTTTGAATGAAAATAATGTCAAGAAAATAGTGTTAGACAATACCAAGTCTTCATACAATAGAAGAGGAATTTTAATAAGTAAGATTGAACAAGATGATGTTAGATATGTGTGTAAAATATTGACTTCAAAGTTTTGTGCAAGCTCAAGAGAAGATGATATGGAAGATAGCATGGTACATGCAACTTATCTTATGTGTGTAGAGAAATTATAGGTAGATATGTATGAAATTTTAAGGATTCAGTTGACCGAAAATCTTGAGAAGATCAGAAAGACCAAGAATTCACAATTTAGATTTTCATCTTTGATCACCTACATGTTTTTGCATTTGTTGAGAAGATTCTGATACACTATAGGAGTTGACTAGAATGACAACATAAATTCTATAGACAAAATCAACAAAGTGTACCTGAGACACCCTATTCACAAAGTGAATGAAAGTGTTGCTTTAGTGATTAAGACTTTTCAGAATAAAATGAAAAAAAGATCAAGGATTCCACCATCTATTGTAGAAAAGTACAAAGATGAGATATGATTTTTGGTAGATACAGACTTTACCTATATTGAAGTAGTTGAGCCAAGAGTAGAATTTATAGATCCTCTTGAGTATGAGGTTTCAAAAGTTTAAATTGACATAGTTAGGGTTGGGGAATCCAATGAAGGACTATCCAACCTTGTAGCCAAACCAATACGTAGTGAAAATACACAACAACAACAATAGATCTGATATAGAAAATAAATTTGTATTCATCAAATCACTGATTACATGCAATGTGTCGAGCTGTAAAGCCTTCCTGGTTATAGCTAGATACAAAGAAAGTAATAGTCTAAAAGATCTCATAGGATCCACAACATCATTATTCAGCTAGCCCAGGTCTACAACACATAACACACTGGTAGGCATCCAAGAAAGATCTAAACTTGTACTCAAACTTCCAGGCAATCTTCTTGTTCCTAAACTCACAGGCTACTAACTTCCACTACCCAACCTCTAATCCCCCTAAACATCTACCCAAACATCCACTTAAGTACTAATTCCCAGCCACAAGTTGGCTCTATAAGATATACAAATTTTAAATGCTAAAACATTAGTCAGCTCTGAAATAGCCTTACAAATAAATAAACTCTCCAAGATGGCCCCATACGGTCATCAGATCTGCATAGAAGAATGAAAAATGTCAGATATAGGTCCCCACACATCCAATGGTCAATCCATAACTCGAGGAGCATGACCCAAATCAATGGGATTAGTCAGCCAAGACGATCCAACCAAATAATCCAAGTCGGTAAGCAAGAACACCAAGCAACAGAGAAATAACCAAGTGCCAGAAACCAACCACCCCAAGCATGACCGAGAAATGTAGTTATCATCGAGTGCCAAGAAGAACTGACACCTTTAGTTACCAAATGTTCTTCAAAGGCTGAGCACCTCGGTAACCACAAAAATCAAGCAACCAGTCTCTCAAACCGAGCAAGTACTCCACCAAACTAGGATCAAAACTAACAATCTACCTTCAAAGACAAATATATTTTTAGTTGATATAGGATTGCCAAGAATACTAGGATGCTCCTACATCATAAATTGAAGGTTATGTGTGAATATTACTTAAGAGTAATTTGGATGCTAAGTGTCCTACATTTGGGACACATGAAGAGAACTTCAATTCTGCATAATCATCACAAGCATAGAAAATTGAAAAGAAGATATTTGATAGTACCATCAAGAAAATATTGAAAGATACTAGAGTATGACCAAACATGAGATTTTCATTGTGAAGAAGACAACAATTACAATCAGGGAAATTAGATAGAAAGAAGTATTATTAGTTCCACCCTTGACATCCCATGCAACCCCTAATGAAGAATTTCAAGAAATTGATGAAGAACTTGAAGAAGTGGAAGTACAAGAAGTAAGGAAATCCACAAGATTATCCTCCACCACACCAACTAAGAGAGTAAAATAAATGGCAAGTAGACCAGGTAAAAGACAGAAGACTATCTCTACCCTAGTAAAAAGGAAAACATCAGTAGTTAAGATAGATAAAGAGGCAGGTAGCAACAAGAATAAATGGAAGCCTAAAATAGATAAAGTGAACCCTTTGATCATAAATGAAGGGTATTTCACCAAGTTAAACAAATACTATGAGATGTATGATAACTTTGAGAAGTTGAACCTAGAAAATGCAGTTGTTAGACATATGATCCTTGCAGACAAGAAATTTGATGACATCCAAGGCAAGATCTCTGACAATCTATATGAGAAATTGATAAATAGGAAGAAGAGAGCTACATAAGAAGATAAAGGAATAAGAGAAATATTTGTAAGAAAGCTCTGTGAGATAAAAGATGAAGAGCATTTTAAAGAAATAATGAAGAACCTAAGTACCCATCTTAGGAAGAAGAGAAGAACAATACTTATAATGGGAGGAAATTATGAGGAGATAAAAAAAGAAAAAGAGGAAGTAGTTGTAAAGGTAATGACCTCTATGTTGGATTAGGAGAGTAGGGTACTAAGATGGGAAGGGTGAATCAGTGCCCACCAAAACTTTAACACATCAACCTTTCAGATCTACAATAGCAAATAGTAGTAACCTTACAAAATAACTTGTATCTAATGCATGTATCATTCATCCATTCAACTTGTGAAAGTAAACAACATGAAATCAACAATATAATAGTCCCATAACACAAGTATTTTGGTAACATAGAAACCCTTTTTAGAAGGTAAAAACTATGGTGGGGATGACACCCATAAATTCTTCACTACTACAAATAGAAAATGTTTTCCTGTTAAGGCTACAAGTTTTTATCACTTCTAGTGATCTTACCTTGTTAGGAGTAACATATTAGATCTGCTAGATCTACCTAGTTGTAGGATTTTAGCAACACTACTTGAGTGTGCACTTAGTTAAGAGATTTACAAAAAAGACTATCAAGTCTACTCTGTTAAGAGATTTTACCAAAACTCTATTACAATGATTAGAAAGAAATAGGTATCTATCTTCTAATGACAACTTAATTATTTGATATAGATCAATAAAGTACTAATAAACTATCACCTTTACTGTGATGAGTCTCTGCTCTGAACTGCTTGGTTAGCCTGATCTGATTCTGCTTAATCTGATTTCCTCTGAATAGTGATCTACTCTGTCAACTGATAATCTTGAAGGTTGGCTAGTGCTTCAAGTGCTTCTTTGCTCATACATTAGTTCACACCAAAAATGATGCAAACATACAAATATATAGCATACTGCTTTATGCCGCTTATACAATTAGGTTTCAACATCTTAGAGAAAAACTCTAAGATCTACAGTGTACAAAAATAACCTAGATCAAACTATTACATAAGATCTTCATCGTATCTCAACAATAAATTATTCTTGATCTTGGTAAAACATTTTTTGATCTGTTGTAACCATTTGCATAGAAGAATGTGCCATTCCTAATTACTATGCTATTTTTTGTAATCCTCGATAAACACTGTATAAACTACTCGGTGTTTATTCTGATGCTCGGTGTTTATTGTCACTCAGTATCGGTGTCTTATGATGCTCACTGTATATACTTAACCAACTAGCCTATTTTTCTTATAGTTACCAACTGGGTTCATATATGTAACTGACATATATCATTGACAACCTTTAATGCTCAATAGAGATAACAATCTCCCCCTTTGGCATTAGTATCAAAACCTTAATGTATATAGACAAAATTTCTCAAAACTTATATCTTCACCATATACATATACTTAACAAAATTTATAAACTCCCCCTCAGTGCATGCTTCCGATAATGTGTAGTATACTTAGCATCTATGTACAAATTTTGCATATACATTGATTTCCCCCTTTTTGATATTAATGCCAAGTACAAAAATTGTATACTTATAGCTTGTCAAAAATGTGCTGATGGGTTTTCTTCAGTGAATGCAAGAGGTTTTCCCATTCCTCTTTCAAGTTGGTGAGAGAAATGTGCTCAAGACCGACTTGTGCATGCATATCAAATATGTTGTCCAACATAGAAATCTCTAGTGTTGCAACAAGCGTTTGTACCTTGACTATATGCTTCTCAAAGATTTTTAGATAGGGAAGCAACTCTATTTGCAATTTTGTGACTTGTTCACTGATTTTCTCTTCTTGTTTCCTGAGATCTGCTATCAACCACCGGAGTTCCTAAACTTGGAGTATGTTCTTAGCAATAGCTTGTTGCTCAGTTGTAGCTGCTAGTGCACTTGCTTTGATTTTGGCTTCAAATTGTTTTATCTTTTCACTAATCTCAGCAGTGAATGTTTCCACAGTGCATAGCTTATAAAAGATTTGACAGATTAATGTTGTAATAGATTGAATTTTAGTTATTACCTTTGAAAGCTTAACCTTGTTGATTGCCACTTCTTTGCTTATTCTTTTAGCTAATTTATCTTGAATCTTTGACTTTGCCTGCTCTTCAATTCCTTTGTTAGCATTGACATCTGGGGCATTGATTCCTTTAGCAAGAGTAGCAAGTTGGTCCATAATTGGTGTGTCCTCATCTACATATATCTTAGGGATGACCTATTTTAAGATGTCTCTTACATTTTCCAGTATCTCCTTGCTCTTACTCTCTTGTCTCAATTTTTCCTGTGCTACTTTCTTGGTATTTAATTCCCCATATTTTATGAGTTCCTAAGGGCTAAGGGTCCTTGGGTCCCACTTGGGTATTACAATCACTTCATCTAGAGTGACCGACCCTTTACCTATTTTCTTCTTCTTCTTTTTCTTCTCGGGCTCTGTTGGAATTGCTACAATAGCCTTGTCATCTATTGTGCTTGGTGTATTCTGCTTGGTAGACACATTATCATCCTTTTTCTACTCCTCGATAACATGTGTGTCGGTTGACTAGGACAGAGCTTTTGAAGTTGTGTCCAGTGGGGTTGCCTCTATTGCTTTAGCCTCTTCTTTTCCTTCAGTTTATGATTTATTGACCTCTTTTCCTTCAGGTTTGTTTGTCTCTATAGGAGGTTCATTGCTTGGATCCCCTGTTGTGTCTCATGGTTTCTTAGGGATAGAGCCTTCAGGTTATTCCTTTGTCAAAATGTCTACAGCTTCAAAAATAAATGGAAGCTCACTCGGTGAATATGTGAATGCACACTCGGTAAGTGGAGCTTCATCTTGTGCATGTGTAGGTTCAGTGTTCACATCCTCATCATTGCCCCTATCATCAAGATCACTGTTTGTGATGTCCTTAATGAGTACATCATTTTCATCTTTTTCTTTAATCTAGATCTGTGCAAGATCCGATGTATCTTGTGAACTATCAATATTTTCCTGTACAACTGTATTATCAATTACCTCAGTAAATTATATATCTGCTTCCTATGTCTCCTATATAGCATCATCCTTAATAAAAATTCCTTTACCTTTTGAATTCTATCTCTTCTTAGATAGATTTTGAAATGCAATTTTCTCCTTTTGTTCTTTCATAGCAAGTAGAGATGTCTAGATGAGTTTACTAGACTCATCAAGACCTGCAAGGTTCTCATCCAATACTTGCATAGCTCAATTTTTTATTTGAAATCTTTGCACCAATGATTCCATTAATTCTTTTATCTCAGCCAGAGATATATTTGGTGCTACTGATACTAAGAGTTGTTCTCTCATCTTCTTATCGGTATCCAGTGCATATGCCCATTTCTAAAGTGTATCATCATCTGAATGACAACTTCCTCAATTTTGTTATGATCTTCATTTGACAAGTTGTCAAATATTTTAAGTTTCATATCCGAGAGATCTCCATTCTCTATAATGTCCTCAGCAACTTCATCAATTGAGTGTTTCTTGTTTCTTACAACCTTGAATTGACCTTGATTATTTTCTTCTTCTTCATCCTCTAGATCTTCTTTACATCTTATCAATTTCCTTCTCTTCTTTGGTGGTTATGCTACCTTCGTTGGTCCTTTCTTAACATAGGTCTTTATCGGTGTGGTAGCCTTTCTTTTTCTTACCTTTATTGCTACTTTTTTCTTCGGTGGTGAAGCTGTAGTTGATGACCTTGTGCATGCACCTATTTGCACTGGAAACTGCCTCTTCCTTGGAGCTTTAGTAGGAGGACCTGGTGTAGCTTCTTGTCCTTCTTCAGATTCAGTCTCCTCATTGTCATATGGTTTGTTAGCCATCATCAACTGATCTTTGGTTGTAGGTTCAACCGGTGACTCCTCAGCTGAGTCTGATAGATCTCCAAAATTCTTAGTTAAAACTTTCTTCATTTTCTTTGATTTCCTTTTCATTTTATCGATGGCCAGTTTGGTTTCTATTCTTGACTTAGCTTCCTCAAAGGTTCCAAATCTTTCTACCTTTTTGTCTTTCGGTAATGCTAGTAGTGCCTCAATTGATTTCAAAGAGAAATCATGATCCATCTCATAGCCCATCGGTGCTAGCCACCTTATCCTTGGTTCTACAGCTTTTATCATGATGTGATTAGTGTCTACTAGAAAACATATGTCCATCACATATTTTTCAACTAATTCATCAAGAATTCTACTTCTTAAATTCATCTTTACTTTGAAATCCTCAAAATAACTATCTATCACATTTTCAGCTTTATCTCCCAGATCTTTCATAATATCAAAAATTTGAACATTGATTGGTGTGTCAGTAGGCCATGTTGTGTTACCGACAAAGGGAAAGAACTTTTGTAGATAGAAAAACAAACATACTAGGAGTGATCCAAACTTACATGTATTAGACTTTTGTGTCCTAATTGTCTTCATGTTTTCCTCAACCTGTCTTAGTAGTAGCTTGGCTAGGTCAATCTAATGACCCTTCTTTATCAATTTATGAGCCATGTCGACTGCACTACAAGGTGCACTATTTGATCTACTTGACTAAAATATTTTATACCCAATGACATGTGTTGTGAACTTAACTTCAGTATCCATAATTGTTGAAATTTTTAGTGCTCTTCCGTCCCATGTCGCGCTAGTGTTTTTCTCTACATCGGCTCGCAATGAACTTCTGAATGCTTTAGCTTTATCAGTAGTAGGGTAACTAGTAACCCTGCTAATCATTCTTTTTGTAACCTTGATCAGTCTATCTAGCCAGAATGTGCCCTCATGATAATGGCTCAGCACAACCCTAATCCATTCATTCTTAAAATTCTTTGGAAAATTTAGGGCATTAGTAAGACCAAGTGTCTCAATCAATTTGTGCTTTGGTTTTAGCTTTATATTTTTGTCACAAAGAGCCTGATACACAACATACATATCAAAATCACCAATTTCTCCAATTTTAAAGTGAATGTATGATCATATGTCTTTCATCAACAAAACCCTAGGTGGGATGCTTGAAAAAGAGACTGCTAAATCCATTTTTCTTGCAACTTCTGAGTGTAATTTATAGTGAGGTTCCTTGTAGCTTGTTGACATGATTAAATTAACTTCTTCTTCCAAACCTTAGAAGAACTCATAGTAGATTCCATTTCAACAAACTAGGTTTTCAGTAAGTTATGAAAATATACTCGATAGGGTTTCAACTTACTCGAAATGTATCGAAGAGTGTGATTGGTTTGACCTACAACTGCTTGAATTAGCTTGAAAGATTCTTTCTCGAACTCGCTCTATGAAATCTTAGTTCTCCAAAATTCACAATGTGAAAAATGAACTCTATCTTCCGTGTATTTATAGAATTTTTTGATATTCCCGCTCAAGACTTTATGCAATAAATACCTAACATACTTTCTAGTTTGTGACAACTGTCAGCTTGGTGACAACTATGAACTTTCATCATCTCGATTAACACAAGACTTCCTTGCTCAGTTGATACTAATACTTGGTTAACCTTGAATAGTGATTACCGATGTGTAACCAACACTCGGTCTAACTTTTATCGACTATGTAACTTTGTTAGCTCAAAACATATAAACCACAATACATCTTTATTCATGCACATTTGGTATCTGCACAATATATATAAGGAACTCTATGTAAAATGTGATCATTTTGAAATGTCAGTTCCATACATACATATATCTCCTTAAGTGGAGGTACCGATGTCACCCAATCCAATGGATGAGGTTTCACCAACAGCATTACTTGACTTTGCATTCTCATTAGATGCTTTCTTCCACATGCTATTCCGTATTCTCATTATATTTGCAATAGTGTTTCCACTCTCAAATACATGACCTTTTTCTGGTGCTTGGTCTCTATAGTCCTTGCTTAAATGACTAACTTTATGACAATACATACATTCCATTCCAGTGCTTGTCCATCTTCTTGATTTTCCAACCCATCTTTTCTTGTTATAATTCATTGAAATGTGCCCATATCTACCACATGCAACATAGTTAGCCCATGTGTTATAATCCCAAACATAAGAATTACTTTGTCTCTTCAGTTGATATGGCTTGCATTGTGTCTTTTTCTTAGGAGTCCATACTTGTTTCATCTTAGCATTACACTCTCATGCAGTGTGTCCATGTTTATTACAAGTATAGCATATTTTCTCCACAATAGTATTGTTAGCATTATCATTCAGTTTAGCTCTACACTCATTAGCTTGGTGACCATACTTACCACAATAATAGCAATAACCATTGAACTTAGGAGTGACAGGAGGTTTACCTTGTGCTTTTCTTCTACACACATTAGATGTATGTCCCGGTTTTCCCCAGTGATAACATGTCAATACTTTAGGTGTCTGATTTTGATTTTTGGTGACCTGTTCAGCTTGTTGTGATGATTGTCCTTCACCGGTATAGCCTAGTCCAGCTTTTCTTCCAAATCTTCTTTGATCAATCAGAAAATCATCAATCTTCTTGGAGTTTTTCTCAGCTAGCCTCATCATCTCATTATGTTATTTTTGTGTCTTTATTTCATTTCTTAGTTTTTCATCCTCTTCTTTGAGTATTGCAACATATTCAAGTCTTCTAGACAATACTCCATTCACTTGATTGACTTCTTGATTCACAGTCATCATCTGATTAGATACTTGAAAGTGATGATTAGTGAGTCTTTGTATCTCACTCTCTTTAGCTTGTAGTTGTTCAGTTGTCTATCTTCGGTCTTCAATAGCTAGATTCCTTTCTTGTTCAGCCTATCTAGCATTGTTCATTTTTTCAACCATTCTCACCATTTGAGATTCTTGACTGATTTGCAATGATTTCACTTGTTTGGTTAAATGTTGATTCTTCTCAGACAAGTCAGAGATTATACTTTCAGATCCATCATAAATACTTCCAAAACTAGATCCAATGTGGTCAAATATGTCAAATATATCATCAATTGCTTCTTCATGATAGCCAATCTCATTTTGTAGAATAGCTAGGTTCTTCCTTTCAACCAATAATTTCTTCAGTCCTTCCTTGGCTTGCTTATACTATTCCACAAACATCTACATTTGAATCTTTTAATTTTCAATAGACTTATCTAACTTGTACCTCTCCTTGACTTAGATCTTTACCCTTTAGTGGTTAAACTATCCAATAAGAGAATTGAGCTCTGATACCAATTGTTGGATTAGGAGAGATAGGGTACTGAGAGGGGAGGGGTGAATCAGTGCCCACAAAAACTTTAACACATCAACCTTTCAGATCTACAACAACAAATAGTAGTAACCTTGTAAAATAACTTGTGTCTAATGCATATATCATTCATCCATTCAACTTGTGAAAGTAAACAACATGAAATCAACAAAATAACAGTCCCATAACATAAATATTTTGGTAATGCAGAAACCCTTTTAGAAGGTAAAAATTGCAGTGGGGATGACACCCACAAATTCTTCACTATTGCAGATAGAAAAGGTTTGTCTATTAAGGCTACAAGTTTTGATCACTTCTGGGTATCTTACCCTATTAGAAGTAACATATTAGATCTACTAGATCTACCTAGTTATATGATTTTCACAACACTACTTGAGTGTGCACTCAGTTAAGAGATTTACAAAAAGACTATCGAGTCTACTCTATTAAGAGATTTTACAAAAACTCTATTACAATGATTAGAAAGAAATAGGTATCTATCTGATAATGACAACTTAATTATCTAATACATATCAATAAAGTACTGATAAAATATCACCTTTACTGTGATCAATCTTTTCTCTGACCTACGTAGTTAGCCTGCTATGATTCTTCTTAATCTGATTTCCTCTTAATACTGATCTTCTCTATCAACTAATAATCTTGAAGGTTGGCTAGTGCTTCAAGTGCTTCTTCACTCATACATCAGTTCACACCAAAAATGATGCAAACATACAAATATATAGCATACTGCTTTATGCCACTTATACAATTAGGTTTCAACATCTTAGAGAAAAACCCTAAGATCTATAGTGTACAAAAATAGCCTAGATCAAACTATTACATAAGATCTTCATCGTATCTCAACAATAAATTATTCTTGATCTTGGTAAAACATTTTTTGATCTATTGTAACCATTTGCATAGAAGAATGTGCCATTCCTAATTACTATGTTGTTTTTTGTGATCCTTTGTAAATATTGTATAAACTACTCAGTGTTTATTCTAATGCTCAGTGTTTACTATCGCTCAGTATTGGTGTCTGCTGATGCTCGATGTATATACTTAATCAGATGGCCTATTTTGCTTATAGTTACCGACTGGGTTCATATATGTAACTGACCAATATCATTGACAACCTTTGATACTAATGGCAACCTTTAATGCTCAATAGAGATAACACTCTAGACCGGATGAACAAATCAGTGAATTTGATCAAGTAGTTGAAGCAAAATATTAGACTGAATCAACACCAGCTCCACCACCCTCCATCAACATTATAGATGAATCTACGAACATTGAAGGAATGAATATCACCCTAGACAGTGAAGAAAATCCTTTCAATGACCAAGGAGCCGATGTTGGCAATTTTATAGAGATTGATGAGAAAAAGGATACATCAGAGAATAAGGAAGAAAAGGTTGAAACAAGTAAGGAATAAAAAGTGGAAACTCATACTGATACAATAGAAGAGAATGCAGTGCTACAGGAACAATCAGTGATTATTCCTAAACCCAAGGACACAATAGAAGCATCACAAAAACCACATTTTGAATCAGTGTTTGCAAGCTTAGGACAAGAAGTGGATGATGATGATCAAATAGAGTTGATCTCATCTCTGAACAAGATTATTGGAAAGAACAAAAAGGTAAAAATCTTGGAAGGAGAACTACTTGAGGTAACAAGTAAACTTCAAAGTGTTATATCAAGTCAAGTTAGTGAGGTTGATCCCCAAGAAAAATAAAAAGAGGTTATGAAATATTTTGACATGGAATTTTCAAATCTATCTGATATTGCAACAGTCAAAGCCCAAGCAGCCCATGATGCACAAGTATTTCAAGCTGTATGCCAGAATATCATAAATGATCTAGACAACTTGGATGTATGCGTAAAATAATTGAGAATATATTTAGAGAGAGGAAAAACATTGTACATTCAGTGTACACAATCCCATAGTCACACATCTAAAATATCAGAGAATTTGAAGATCAAAGAAGCAGAACTACAAGTGGCAGTAAATGTTTTACAAAGCCCTAATGCGAAGATCTCAGAAATTGAGAGGAAAATAAGAATTTTTTTTGATGATACGAGACTTCTTAATGATGAGAAGGAGAAGAAATTGAAGAGATCTACTCTACTTAAAGAGCATTAATCACTAAAAATTAGTATTGTAGAGAGTCAGTTGGAAGAATGCATTTCATCGAAGACATCTTATGGAAAATTTGCTTATGCAAATCTTAAGGCAGTTGAAATTGCATCCTTTGGCCTATGTGCATTTCTCAATGTTTCTGATGCAGTGGAGAAGTCATGGGAAAAGAAAATAGAGAGCCTAAAAATTAATTTTGAAGATTGTGTTGCATGTTTTCAGGCCTTGCAATATTGAAATCATGAGGTAAAATAGTTTTGTTACATTATTTTTGACACCTTTGTCATTGTTGTCAAAGGGGGAGTAGTATAAGTTGAAAATTGTATGTATAGATATGTAGTATAGTATGAAGTACACTCTTAGGGGGAGTATCATTTGTTGGAGAATTTTTCAAGAAATAAGTAGTTATGTAAGATCCACATTTTGTAATGGCCACAATTTTGTAATTTAAGTTTTTGGAACTTAGCCAATTTTCCCATATGTTGCCACCAATGACAAAGGGGGAGATTGTTGGAAATTTGACTAAGTAGGATATTAGAATGTTGTCATTATGGAAACATATAATCAGCATGAAGATATCATAATTGAAGGAATAAGTCTTGTATGAGCACATTAGAAAATTGTCTAAGTACAGTAGTGCTTACCAATCTAATCGGAGATAGTTTTGATTAGCAATGTTAATAGAAGAAGTTTCAATGCATGCACACTTGAAAATGGATCACTCTATGTATATCAAAGCCACATATGAGAGTGCAAGTCTATATGGAAAATACAGAAGAAGATATTAAAGATTTACAGAGATAGTGTTGAGCCGACCTAAATAGAGCAGAAGATGGAATATGATTACATTGAGTTGAGGGATTATTTTGTTTATCAAAATAATGAATTAGCTAACTATGTAGGGACAACATCCTAGATGTTAACCCTAAGGAAGCATGAATTGATTTTATATTTTGTGAAGAGTATAAGTATTTTAAGCCGACTGGAAGTTATTTTTTGTAATAACTTGTAAATATGTAAGAATTATGTAATGCAAAGTATGTACAAGTTACATATAGCAATTGTAATAAATCGACATATGATGTGAAGTTGTATATTGTAAGAAGAAATGAAATAAGTACTATATGTGAAAGCAAAGAGCCTACAAAGCTAAATCAGAATAGGAAATCTATTCGACAGTAGTAAAAGGTTTTGTATTTTACCTTTGTATCAAAAGCTATTATTGTATATTGCATGTTTAGGCAGTGAGCTCATCTCGCAAACATTTTTTTGTAATAGAAACTCCTAATAGGGTTGAGGCTTCTAATAAGGCCTAGAGTCCTTTAACCAGGATAGAGACACTATATGTATGTAACAGACTCCTAATAGGGTCAACATTCTTAACCATATACTTTTGATTAGAGGATCGGTTGTGGGTGTCATCCCCACCAGAATTTTCCCTTGGCCAGGTTTTCCTCAAGAAAAAACATGGTGTTATGAGTTCATTTTATTTATTTCTATGCTTGTTATTCAGTTTACTTAGTTTAGTTTCTTAGGCAAGCTTCAAGTTAATTTCTTATATCCATAATTGGGCAAAAGTAAAAGTTTGTGAAATACTAATTCACCCCCCCCCCCCCCTCTTTGTATTTCCTATTTCTAACAACACTGAGCAGGGAGAATCATCAAGACAAGATGAATAGAATAATGCCTATACTAATCAAAGGTCAAAGAAGCTATCATGTTATCATTGTGGAAAACCAGGCCACACATCAAATGTTTGCAGGAATAAAGCAAAAGGTATTCCTAAATTTAATGGTCATTGCTATAATTGTAATAAGTATGGACATTAGGCACATGAGTGCAGATCAAAGTTGAATAGGACACCCAAGAAACCTCACATGGAGAAACATTGTCACACTTTCAACATGCATGGACATATGTCACAAGAATGCAGGACAAAGTTAAGCAAGTCTGGACACCAAAAGAATAGAACAAATCATACTAATCAAGAAGGAAAGGTAATGCATATACATGGGCTTATAACACATGGGTTAATTGGACAACATGTGGTAGGCATGGACATGTAGCAAAAATTTGCATGAGAAAGAATTGGAGATGAAGATCTTGCAATTGGACAAGTATTGGTATATCATGTTTGCACTATCACAAAGTCGGTCACCTAAGCAAGGATTATAGAGACTGAGCACCAGAGTTTCAAACAAATTATGAAAATGACAATATGATTGAAGAAATCATGAGGACAAGAAACCAAATGTGGAAAAAAGCATCAAATGACAATACTGAATCGAGCATTGTGGTTGATGACACCTCATCTATTGGATTAGGTGATATCACCACCTCCACCTAAATCAAAAGGTATGTATGGAACTCAATTTCAAATCGGTTATATTTTATGAACAGTTCCTTATATCTAGTGAATGCACACCAAATCAGCATGAAATAAGATGCACAATGGAATTGCATGTTTAGAACCTAAATTATGTACAGATGGTAAAAGAATAATCGAGTAAATGTCTACTAGTCGGTAAATATGGAAAGGTTAAATGAGTCGTAGTATTAACTGAGGGATATCTAAGTGGTAACCAAGCTTAAGGTCTTTAAAGTGTAAAATGAGTACAACTACATCTATCAAGTTGTGGTAGGTAAAGCATTAAATTCAAAGTTTGAGTGGGAAATTAATTTTTTGGTATAAATACATGAAGGACTTAGTCATTTTTCACATAGCGATTACGAAGAACTAGAGTGATTTTGAGAAGATTTGTGCAAAGAGATTCCAGAGCATTTTAGCAGAGATTTAAAGGGTTTTTGAGCAAGTTATTCATGATCAAGTAAGTTTTGCTTCCACCGACTTATTTTTATAGTATATTTGTGATACAGGAGCATCCTGGGTGTAAGAGCAATCTTGCATCACCCAAAAATAATATTTCTGGTTTCTTTTCAATAAGGGCTATCTTGTGCAAAGCTGTTATTTATGGAAAATTGCTATTTTTAGTAAGTTGGTCATATGATCTCAGAATGTTCTGATTTCATAGTTGGAGGTTCATCTTAGTCATATCAGCCTGCCTGTAAAGTTTCATTGCTAGATCAAGTCTGGTTTTGAAGATATTGAAACTTTTCAGTTTTGGAAATAGGGTATAGAAACTTTGAACTCAATTTTGAAGGCTTTAGAGGCCTCAGATGAGGTTGAATTTTTGGCTGAATGAAGCTTGCTTATTTAGGTGTTGTGGAGCTCCTTGTGCCCTTTCCAAAATGGGGTTATAATAGTCAATCGGGTCAACGGGTGATGGATTAAGGTCTCCAGAAGTTGGGTCACCTAAAATGGCAGAAAATGATTTTCCTTCAAAATTTATGTTTGGGTTTCAAAAGTTATTTTGAGCTGACTTTGATGTAATAAAATGAAAAATAAAATAATTCTAATTTTGGTCGGCCTTGTTGGCTAAAAATTTTGGAACCTTTCCAGGCAGTGGAAAATTGCCTATATAAGGAAGGTTGTAGTGTTGTCTTAGGCAGTTCGGGATAGTTCTAGGTAGTAGATCTGGGTATTGATTCGAGGCTTTGTCCTATAGAATATTGTAAGGGAATGCCCATGTGGCTTTGCATATTGTAATTCTGAAAGTCTGTAATTCCACATTTGTGGAGATAATAAGAAGCCAATTTTTTGTTCTTGCATATTGTTGTTATTTCTCTGTTTCTATTATGTGTTTGTGGTATTAAGTGGAGCACCCTTCATCAAGTGGTATCAGAGTAGGAGTTCCTGAGTGTGTAAACAGATCACTGATTGTGAGGTAGTTTGCACTAGGACCATGGGTTAGGGTTTTTGTGTAAACAGATCACCGACTGTGAAGCAGTTTGCACCAGGACCGTGGTTAGGGTTTCAGTGCGCATCGCTAAAATGCCTCCATGAAGGGAACGTGGCAGAAGAGCTGGTGTTGTAACACCTGAGATTAGAGCACTCCAGAGATAAGTGAGAGCATTGCAAGAAGAGATTCACAGAGGAATGAATCTTAATGTCAGAGATGAAAGCAATGATGAAGCTGAAGAAGAAGATCAAGAAGGAGAAGTTGAAGTTGTAAACCAGGAGGAAGAAAGACTTTTTCGAGCCATTTCCAAGATTGGAAAAAGACCTAAGATTGAGGTTCCTACATTTTTAGGAAATCTTAACCCAGAGGAGTTGATCGACTGGATCAATGAATGTGAAGAATATTTTGAGTATGAAGATATTGAGGATCTTGATAGGGTCAAATTTGTGAAGGCCAGACTGAAAGGTCATGCGAAGATCTGTGGCAAGAGATTCAATTGGAGTGAAATAGAAGAGGGAAAGATAAAATCATGAGATGGGATCAGATGGTGGATAAATTGAAGCAACAGTTCATCCCTTTTGATTATGAGCTTGACCTACTAAAAAAAATGCAAAGTTTGAAGCAATCGGGACGATCTGTTCAGGAGTATACAGAGGAGTTCTATTGAATCCTCATCAGAATAGGCCATGCAGAAGCTGATAAGGAGAAAGTTTCCCATTATCTTAATGGGTTGAGGCCAAGCATTTAGGAGGAGCTAAATCTGGTTTGAATGAACAGTATTGAAGAGGCATACTAGTTTTCCCTAAAAGTAGAGGAAAAGCTGAACAAGAAATTCAAGAGCAGATAAAATGGAAGAGGTCACGGTGGATGATCTGGTGGATGATCATATGGAGGCCAAAATGAAGATCCAAAAAAGAAGGATGAGGCCAGTAGTAGTCAAAATTAGAGAGGAAACAACTCCAATCATTTCCAAGATCAGAACAATAGAGATCAAAGAGGAAGAGGAAGAGGACAAGGTTCAGGAAGAGGAGGTTTCCGTGGAACATGTTTTCACTATGGAGAAGAAGGTCACAGGGCATTTGAATGTCCTCAATGCCAAGGAAGGATGAATAGGAGGAATGAAGGCCATGCTAGAGTGGCACATGTAGATGAATATGCCAGATCCTCAAATTCTGAATATGCTGAAAGAGGAGAAATGTTGATTAACAAAAGATTCCTGCTAAGTGGTGAGAATGAACCTAAAGAAAGGAAGAGCTTGTTTCGCACTAGATGCAAGTGTGAGGGTAAATGTTGTGATGTGATTATTGATAGTGGAAGCACTAAAAATTTGGTGTCAGAAGAGATGGTGACAAAGTTGAAGCTTAAGAGACAAAAACTCCCACATGAATATCGGATTGCCTAGGTGCAGGATGACCACAAGGTCATGGTCAGTGAACAGTGCCTAGTAAAGTTCAAGATTGGCAGGTACCATGATGAGGTACTATGTGATATCATACCTATGGATGCATGTCACATGTTGTTGGGTAGGTCGTGGTAGTTTGACAGATGTGCTATACACAATGGTCGTGCGAATACCTATTCCCTGACAAAGGATGGAGTGCGACATAAGCTAAAGCCATTGAAGGAGACCAAAGAAAACGTATGTGGTAATGCAAGAATAACTTTTGTTGATGGAAGAAAATTCCTAGATGGTATGAGGCATGAGCATGTGTATTTTTCTTTAATTTCAAAAGCTAGTAAAGAGGAAATGGAGGATGTACCTATAGATGTTGTAGATTTGTTGAATGAGTTTTAGGATATTGTATCTGATAATGTACCTGATGGATTACCACCGGTAAGGAAGATTAGTCATTAGATGGATTTGATTCCAGGAGCTAGTTTTCCAAACAAGGCAGCACACAGAATGACACTAGCAGAAAGTGAAGAGTTGAATAGACAAGTACATGAGTTATTGTAGAAGGGGTTGATTTGAGAAAGTCTGAGTCCCTCTATTGTACCAGTGGTATTAGCACCAAAGAAGAATGGAGAATGGAGGATGTGTATAGATTCTAGAGAAATAAACAAGATCAGAATCAAGTACCAACTTCCATTGCCACAAATGGATGATATTATGGACTCTTTGAGTGGGGCTGTGTATTTCTCAAAGATAGATCTGAAGAGTGGATATCACCAGATTCAGATCAGAGAAGGAGATGAATGGAAGACTGCCTTCAAGACAAAAGAAGGATTGTATGAGTGGTTAGTCATGCCTTTTGGGCTAACCAATGCACCGAGCACTTTCATGTGGCTCATGAACGAGGTTCTGAAAGAATTTTTGGGTAAGTTTGTCATTATTTACCTAGATGATATTTTGATCTTTAGCAAGATATTGAAAGAACATATGATGCATATTCATATGGTGTTTGAGAAGTTGAGAGATGAGAAATTGTTGATTAATTTGAAGAAGTTTAGTTTTGTGAAGAAAGAATTAGTGTATTTGGGATTTGTAGTTTCAGCAGAAGGTCTAAAAATGGATCCAAAGAAAGTACAGGCTATCCTTGAATGGCCTACTCCAAGGAGTGCTACTAAGGTAAGATCTTTTCATGGTTTGGCTAGCTTTTATAGAAAGTTTATCAAAAATTTTAGTAGTATTTGTGGACCCTTGACTGAAACAATGAGAGGGGATAGAAAAGAGTTCAAGTGGACTAATGGGGTAGATAAGAGTTTTAAACTGTTGAAATAGAAAGTTACAGAACAGCCTATTTCAGCACTTCCAAATTTTAATAAGGTGTTTTAAGTAGACTGTGATGCTAGTGGTACTGCAATAGGAGCTGTTATGAGCCAAGAAGGTAAACCTATTTCTTATTTCAGTGAGAAGTTGAATGATGCTAAGAGAAAATATTATGTTTACAATCAGGAGTTTTATGCTATAGTTCAAGCATTGAAGAAGTGGAGACACTATCTGCTTCCTAAGGAGTTTGTTTTGTATACTAATCATCAAGCTTCGCAATATTTGAATAGTCAAGGAAAGTTGAATCAGAGGTATTTGAAATGGGTTGAGTTTTTGTAGAGTTATACATTTGTTTTGAAACATAGAAGTGGAAAGTCTAATAGGGTTGTAGATGTGCTTAGCAGGAGGCAACTATTGCTGACAAAGATGTAGATTGAGGTGGTTGGGTTCAAGGAACTCAAGAATTTGTATCCAGAGGATCCTAATTTTGGTGAAGCTTAGAAAGCTTGTAAAGAACTTGTTACTCTAGATAGAATGAAGTGGTTAGATTTTATCATTCAGGATGATATGCTATTCAGGGGGAGTCAGTTGTGCATTCCACAAAGTTCTATGAGGGAGAATCTCATCAAAGAGAAGCATAGCGGAGGATTGGCTGGGCATTTTGGTCATGATAAAACCCTTTCTTTAGTTAGTGAGAATTATTATTGGCCGCAGTTGCAGCAAGATGTGAAGAAGTTTATATAGAGTTGCTGAGTATGTCAGATGGAAAAAGGAGTGAAGTAGAATATAGGGTTGTATCAGCCATTACCTATACTAGAGAAGCCTTGGGAGGATATCAGTATGGACTTTGTTCTTGGTTTACTGAGGACTCAGCGGGGACATGATTCAATTTTTGTGGTGGTTGACAGATTTTCAAAGATGGCACATTTTATTCCCTACAAGAAGATTGTTCATGCAATAGAATTGTTTTTCACAGAAGTAGTGAGACTACATGGTTTGCCAAAGACCATAGTTTCAGATCAAGACACTAAGTTTGTTGGATATTTATGGCATACATTGTGGAAGAATTTGAAGATAGATTTGAAGTTTAGTTCATCACATCATCCACAGACTGATGGACAGACAGAGGTGGTGAATAGGAGTTTGCAAAATTTGCTGAGATGTTTGGTTGGAGATAAGCCAATAGGATGGGATTTGATTTTACCACAGGTGAAGTTTTCATATAATAATTCTATCAATAGGAGCACTGGTAAGTCACCATTCCAGATTGTATATGGAAGTAGTCCCAAAAATGCATCTGAGTTGAGGAAGATAGATAAAGGAGAAATAAGTAGTGCTGAAGCTAAGGATTTTGTAGAACATTTGAAGAACATCCATGAGGAGGTGAGGAAGTACATTACCAAGATGAATGTGCAGTATAAGGCTAAGGCAAATGAGAAAAGGAGGCATAAGGAATTTTAAGTTGGAGATGAAGTCATGGTTCATTTGTGGAAGGAGCGATTTCTAGTTGGTACATACAACAAGCTAAAAATGAAGAAGTTTGGGCCATGTAAGATACTAAAGAAGCATGATTTAGGAAATGCATATGAGGTAGAATTTCCTACTAAGCTGAATATTTCACCAGTGTTTAACATTTCAGATTTGATAGAGTATCATGAAGGAGGTGTTGAAGATGAGATCATAGTAGCATAGTGGATTATTCCAGCAACTAGTTCAGATACTAAGGAGATTGAGGATATACTGGACAGTCATGTTGGCAGAAGCACAAGGAACAAGACATATGAAGAATATATGGTCAAGTGGAAAGGATGACCTGTTGAAGATTCATTATGGCTGACAAAGAAGGAGGTTAACTGTCTTGGTTTCCCTCTTCACACCTAAGTCGTGACAGGGTCACTTCTCAAATTACCCCGGGTGTCTGATGCAGGAGCATCCTGTGTGTAAGAGAAATCTTGCATCACCCAAAAAAAATATTTCTGGTTTCTTTTCAATAAGGGCTATCTTGTGTAGAGCTGCTATTTATGGAAACTTGATATTTTTAGTAAGTTGGTCATACGATCTTGGAATGTTTTGATTTCATAGTTGGAGGTTCATCTTAGTCATATCAGCATGCCTGTAAAGTTTCATTGCTAGATCAAGTCTGGTTTTGAAGATATTGAAACTTTTTGGTTTTGGAAATAGGGTACAGAAACTTTGAACTCAATTTTGAAGGCTTTAGAGGCCCTGGATGAGGTTGAATTTTTGGTTGAATGAATCTTGCTTCATTCAAGTGTTCTGGAGCTCCTCGTGCCCTTTTCAAAATGGGTTTATAATAGTCAATCGGGTCAACGGGTGATGACTTATGGTCTCTGGAAATTGGGTCACCTGAAATGGCAGAAAATGATTTTCCTTCAAAATTTCTATTTGGGTTTCAAAAGTTATTTTGAGCTGACTTTGATGTAATAGAATGAAAAATAAAATAATTCTAAGTTTGGTCAGCCTTGTTGGCTAAAAATTCTGGAACCTTCCCAGGCGGTGGAAAATTGCCTATATAAGGAAGGCTGTAGTGTTGTCTTAGGCAGTTCAGGACAGTTCTGGGTAGTAGATCTGGGTATTGATTTGAGGCTTTGTCCTACAAAATATTGTAAGGGAATGCCCATGTGGCTTTGCATATTGTAATTCTAAAAGTTTGTAATTCCACATTTGTGGAGATAATAAGAAGCCAATTTTCTATTCTTGCATATTGTTGTTATTTCTCTATTTCTGTTATGTGTTTGTGGTATTAAGGGGAGCACCCTTCATCAACTTGTGAAGCCCTAAATATCAGATATGATGGAATTCTCATCCAAGGTTATAAAATCAAAGTCTAGGAGTGATAAGTCAGTCAACCTAATCAAGTCTGCAACCTATGATGAGCCAAAATACAAGTTACACCCTGAGGTTGCATCTCAAATTGACCAAACTAGCACATTTTTTAGTATTCCACGTAGGGTTTTATTGGTCCAAGATATTTGTGCGTATATCCACTATAAAATTGATGAAACAGGGGATTTTGAGCTTCAATCCACCTTCCAAGAGCTGAGCATGGACAGGAAACTCAAGAATGAGCATAAACACTTGGAGGTGAAGGGTTTAATGGATTCCATGTATTTCCCCATAGAGTTCAAGTGGAGTGGATTAGGGTTGTATTAAGCCGAGTGCATGAAGGGAAGTTATGGCTGGATGAACCGATAAAAATCACCAAAGACATTATACATGCAGTCATCGGTTACCCTATTATTGATAAAGTGCAAGCCATTAGGAATGCACTGAGGATCAAAACCGAGTAGTTAACCGGAGTAGAATGGGATGACAGAAGCATGAGATTCAATACTATTGTTGATCCTGAGATAAGTTTTAGAGCCTACGTAGTCAATTATAAGATATTTCAATCAAGCGGGCTGAAAAGTGTACCGTATGGAGCCATGGACATAGCAGACAAGATTGTGAAGAAAGGTTTTCAATACGACCTAGCCGAGCTATTACTAAAATAGTTAGATGAGAATATGACAACCATCAGGTTAGAAAAGACAAATACTTGTAAGTTTGGTTCCCTACTGATTTGTATATTTTTCTATATACAGAACTTCTTTCCCTTAGTCAATACTATTGAGTGGGATGTTGACCGACCAATCATAATGCAAATCAGTGATTTTATTCAAAGTTTGGGTCAGAATTTTGTTAGTATAATAGATGTTTATTTTGAGCAATTTAAGGAAAGAATGTATCAAAGTAGCAGGATACTAGGTCAGCTGGTTGAACAACATAAGGATGATATCTTCTTCTTAGTAGACACCGACACCACTCTAATCAAGGTAGTTGAATGAAGGATTTATTGGTTACCCCCTATGGGCTACAAATTAGATATTGACCTAGCTTCCAAGTTAATATAGGCATTGCTAGCCAAGCCCAAAGATCTAAAGGAAACTAGCTTTGGTACCTATGAAGAGGCCAAACTAAGAATCAAAATGGATCTAGTCAGAGTGAAAGTAAGTAGAAAATCCAAGAAGATGTTGTATACCTTGGTGAAATAGCTTGGTGATGAAGCAAAAGAAGAAGAGACATCAAAAGGTAATCTAGTTGAAGAAGAAACCGAGGAATAGCTATTAATTGGAAATAGTGAACATGATGAGGAGGAGACTGAGTCCAACAAGGATATTCAATCTACATCAGTCAAGGCCATGAGGAAGAGAAATCAAGAAGAATCACCTACAAGAGAAAGGAAAAGGTCCTCAATAGCTACTTCTCCGCCCCCAAAGAAAGGAGTAGTAAAAATTTCAAGGCCAACTCCTACCAAAACTTATCAGAAGAAAAAGAGAGGTACACAAGTCATCTCCGAGCAACCTAAAAAGAGGAGAAGGTTGATAAGGGAAAAAGATGATGTTGATGAAGATGAAAATTAATATAAATTGAAATTTGTGGTAAATAAAAGTTAGTCACTAGATGAGTTAGTTGAGAGCATAATGAAAACAAATAGACTTGGTCACCCTAAATTGAATCAGTATGTATATATCTCTACAAAGGATCAATAAAAATTTGAAGAAGCAATTATACAAATGATGATAAAGTTCAAGCAAGTTCCCATTGAATTTTTTATATATGTACCTAAAGAACTATATGCAAAAGTGTCAGCTAGGTGGACATATGCCCTGAACACTAAAAAGAAAATGAGGGAAAATTCATTGATTTTGGCAATGCCTACTCTATCGGTTCCCGAGATAGATAAATTGATGAAACAATACTCTAAATAGTTTCTAAGGGTATATCCCTTAACATTTTAGTAGGAAACCTTGAAGAGGTTGATGAAAATAATAACCATCTATGGACTACAATTTTAAAAGCCCAAGTAGAGGCAGATCAATAGGCATTGGCAATAATTCCCGAGAAGAAGACCACAAAGAAAGGTAAAGGAGTTCACTTGGATGATGTAGACTTAGCAAGAAAGGAGCCAATTGACCTATCTGACACTGAGGTAGAATATGACACCATTTCTATTGATTTCTACCTGGTCGAATACAGAGAAGAATATAGATAGGATACTTCCAAACACTTAGTAACACCAGGGAAAATGATGTTTTAATTAAGGATGTCACAAATGGAGATCCTGATGACATAAATAATGATAAAAATATCACCACTGCTACATACACCACCGAAGAGAATGTACCCACTAAGGTAGCAAAAAGTGAAATTCTGGGTAACTTACCGATATTGGTACAAGAATTTGAAATTGTAACATAGGAGGAACCCAAAGGCTCAACCCCTGAGCAATCAAAGGATACACCTGAGGGACAGGGTAAAATTAAGAAGAAATCTTCTAATGAGCCTAAGCATACAGAGGTAGCAACACAAGCACCAGAAGAGAATAAACTGGTAGAATCAACTACAACATACACCACTACAAGCACCCAAGGACAAGATATCGAGACACCGGTCACCAAGAAAGAAAAGGAAGAATGTGTATTTATTGAGACAAAAAAATCAAATTTGGAGACTAAAGCTCTAGTTCCTTATACCAAGTCATTGACACTAGAGAAGAAAAAGAAAAGGAAATATGGTAAGGGTCCTGTCACACTTGATGAGGTTATTGAGATACCTGAATGCGACCCTAGAACTTTAGACCCTGAAGCATTGAGAAGATATGGGGAATTGTGCACAAGGAAGGTTGCACAAGAGAAATTGAAAAAGGAGAATAAAAGTAAGAAAATTTTGGAGGATGTTAGAGATATTCTATTGCAAGTAGTTCCTGACATCAATGTTTATGAGGAAACTCCCATCATTGACCAACTTGCAACTCTATCCAGTCACATAAATGCCCCTAATATAGATGCTGAGAAAATAATAGAAGAGCGGGAAGAAGAAAAGATTCAACTAAAATTGGTAGAGAAAATAAGCTAGGAAGTGGAAATTAATAAGGTTAAGCTCTCAAAGGTTATTACCGAGCTTGAGACCATAATTCAAAAGATAATTCACATTTTGTTTAAGTTATGCACTGTGGACCAATTCAATACCAAGATTAATGAAAAGATCAAGAAACTAGATGAAGAGATAATGGTCAATGAAAATAATTCTCTAACTGAGCCAAATTCTTTCCATAAGCATATTTCAAAGGTTCAAGAACTTCAGCGGTTGAGAAATGATTTGAGGAAGAAAGAAACTACAATAAGTGATCAAATCACTAAGCTTCAAGTTGAGTTGCTTCCACATCTGAAGATCATGGAGCGTCATGTGAATAAGGCAAAAGCTTTAGTTACCACCCTATAAATTTTTGTGCTAGAAAACATTTTTGACATGCATGTACAAGTCGAATTATATCACATTGCTTTTCAAAACCTGAAAGAGGAATGGGAAAACCTCTTGGCATCACTCAAGAAAACCCATCAGCATATTTTTGATAAGTTGTAATTACATTATTTTTGTTTGGCATTACTTTCAAAAAGGGGGAAAGTATAGGTATATAGATTATATATACGCCAGTATGTACTTCACATCAAGAGCATGCACAAAGGAGGAGTTAGTATATGTTTTTGGAGTTAAGTATTTTGTTTTGGTAGTTAGTACATATACATAAGGTTTTGATTCTAATCCCAAAGGGGGACAATGTTACTCCTATTTGATCATTAATGAATTGTCATTAGTATCAATCAACTATTCAGTTGAAAAAGGAGACAAATGGGACAGTCAGTCAACCATATAAATCCTACACACTAAGAAAAGACAAGGCAGATCTCTAAGTTAACTGAACAAGGGTTTGATCGAGTACACTCACCGAGTGATAGTCATTTACCGAGTATCAAGCTAGTGATCATCAAGAATTCATTTGATCAGAGCACCAATAAATTACCGAATGAAGAATGTAGTGATTACCAAGTAAACTAGGAAATGATAGTAATTTCAAATGGCACAAACATCTATGCAAATAGTTCACACCGATCAGGAAAATGGTTTACCAAGATTGAGATAGAATTAAATATGGATGTAATCATTAAATTACTGATGATTCCTATGTAATGTTAGATCTAGGTTGTTTTGTTACACCATTGATCTCAAGTTTTCTAAGATATTGTAAACCCTAATTAGGTCAAGTCAGTTTGATATAAAGTTTGTAAAGATGTCATTATAAATATGTATCATGAAGGAGTATCCGCACTAAGGACATTTGGAGATCACACATAAGGGTTTTTGACAGAAGGTTTGAAAGAAGGATTCAGTTTTTTAGAACATACATAAGGCTACCAAGTAGAACAAAAGGAAACATACATCACTATGAGGTGACATCTATTTGGTATTTCATAGATCTAAATTAGGCAAGTTCAAGTTGCTAGCTATAGATATATTTACTATTACCTTTTTACCATTGTAGCGGATCCAAAATCTCTTAATAGATTCGAGTTAACAGTTCTTGTTTAAATCTCTTAACCGAGTACACACATGTATTATGTTGTTAAAATCCTCTAACCAAGTAGATCTAGTCAATCTAATTGTTACTCCTAATAGGGTAAGATCATCATAATTGATCACAAATTGTAGCCTTAACTGGCATACTTTGTTGCTATAGTAGTAAAGATTTGTGGGTGTCATCCCCACCGCAATTTTTACCTTATTACAAGGGTTTTTGCGATACCAAAATATATGTGTTATAAGTTTGAAGTTTCATGTCTGACTTATTGATTAGATTGCATGAATATTACATTTTTAGTTACATTTGAATGTATGTTTCTCACTATGGAATCAGTCAGTTAAATGTTATCTACTAGTAAAAAGTTTTAGTCTTAAAATTTTTTGAAGGTACTAATTCACACCTCCCCTCTCAATACTATCTTTCCATAATGCCAACACTTACATGGCCCAAACTTATTCATTTTCAACTTGTTATATGTACCTACTAGAAATCTCACCTTTTGCAAATGAACCATGACTTCATCCCTAACCTAAAATTCCTTATGCCTCCTTTTCTCATCTACCTTAGCCTTATACTACATATTCATCTCATTAATGTACTTCCTCACCTCCTCATGGATGTTCTTCAAATGTTCTACAAAATCCTCAGCTTCAGCACTACTTATCTCTCCTTTGTACATCTTCCTCAACTCAAAATCATTTCTAGGAACTTCCATATACAATCCGGAATGGTGATTTACTAATGCTCCTATTGAGAGAATTATTATATGTAAATTTTGCCCATGGTAAAATCAAATCCCATGATGTTGGCTTATCTCCAACCAAACATCTCAGCAAATTCCCCAAACTCCTATTCACCACATTTTTCTATTAATCATTATGTGGATGATGTGATGATCTAAAATTTAAATTAGTTTTTAACTTCTTCCACAATGTGCGTCATAAATATCCAAGAAACTTAGTGTCTCGATCTGAAACTATTCTCTTTGGAAAACCATGTAGTCTCACCACTTCTTTGAAAAACAATTCTAATACATGAACAACTGTTAACATGAATGTTGAATATGTCATATGGGGGAGTATTCTAGAATTTTTGAAGTAATGGCATGTTGCATTCATGATAGTGTTTGTCATTGATTTCAACATACTAATTATACTGAAGATTAGCAAAGTACCAAATAGAGTTTGGATTAGCACACATAGTGTATTGTAGATGAGGTCATGTGGAGTTGAGGACATGTTTTTTATGGTGTCATGATATCATGGTTAAGAGCATTTATGAAAATTCAAGTATTTGTGTCATTTATGAGTAATCTAGTGGAAACTATATTTTGACAATGTTCCTAAGAAGCAGTTTGTGATAATTAGATTATATCTCCTAACAGGGATATAAGCTAGTCAACCAAAGTTATAAAGAGGTTGAACACAATGAAAAGGTGACCTGGATGAGTCAGCATAGTCAGAGGTTTCATGTGTGATGATTTATTAAGTTTGTGAGCCAACAGTTCTATGTGATTATGGAAATATTATGTAATGTCTAATGTTTAATATTTTGTAATTGGTTAAGCTTAATTGGCCAACTCAATTATGAAATATTGTGCATAGTATAAAGGAAGGATTTTTTACTTGATTAGAGATAGAGATGTGATGAATGCAAAAGTGAAATAATGTGAATAAGTGATCTAAGGGATTGATATGTGATGCAAAGTGAATAGATCTGGTAATGAGGTCTGGTGAAGTATTTGGTGTTGTTTTGGCACAATCAGATAGGAGGAGAAAAGTTTTTGAGATCAATAATTCTTGGTATTATTCTATTCAAATAATATAGAGATCATTTGAGCAGTGTGTTTAGTGATCTTTCCCTTGAAGTTGTTTGGATAGTGGGTCCTTCTGTCTTCCTTAACTCGTAACAGGATTAGAATCTATTCACAGGGATTCAAAGTCTCCTAAAAGGGACTAATATGTACTCAATTTATTATATAAGACTCCTGATAGATTTCATCCTCTCACAAGGAATTTTCATATTAGTACATCTTTTGTGGGTACCATCTCCACCAAGGTTTACTCTCTGATCAAGAGGTTCCCTAGTTAACAAATTTGGTGTCATTGTGTATGCTTATCTTTCTATGGTTGTTTATGTTGTTTACATATTTCAGACATAATAAGGTTAATAAAAGTTTTTTTTATCAGATAATTGATTCACCCCCCCCCCCCCCCTCTCAGTTATCTTGGTGGACTTTACTTTCTAACAATTGGTATCAGAGCAGGAGATCCTTGAAAGAAAAGTTTTAACAACTGAAAGAGATCCATGCTGAGTCACTTCAAAAAATAAAGTCCTAATTTTGATGGAGTTAACTATGATAGATGGAAAGAAAATATGAAGACAGATTTACTATGTTTAAGACCAAGATATTGGTTGATTGAAAAGTATGAGAAATGTATCATTGAAGAAGAAAAGATTGAGGACTACACTGAGAAAGAAAGAGATATATTCATGTGTAACATACTTACTAGAGAAGCACTTTTGTCAACTCTTCCTGAGAATGAATACAGTCAGCTAAAAACTCTAAAGACATCTCATGAAATTTGGTTAGCTTTGGAATCTATTTTTTAAGGTGATAAACATGCTAAGAGAATCAAATTACAAAATTGAATATGTTTATTTCAAGAAGCTAAAATGATGGAAGATGAATCTATTAGAAGATATTTTGGTAGAATATCAAAGATTATTGTAGGTATCAAAGCTTGTGAAGGAAATAAGAATGAATATGAAATCATTTGGAAGATCTTAAACAATTTGACTCTAGTGTTTAAGAAGACAGCGCAGATGATTGAACAAATCATACCTTGTACTGAAAAATTTACTAGAGAGACTCTTCTTGGAAGATTGGAAGCGGTAGAGATAAGTGTAAGATAATCTGGAGATTTTCCAGGATTGAAACTATATTCAGTGCACTTAGTGTTTGCCCTACTTTGTAAAGGAGTGCAAGTGTAAGTAGAGATTATGCCAGTAGTAGCATATCTAAGACTGAAGGAGATAGAAAGATTGAAGAAGGAATTGTCTTTCTTGTGAAAAGAGAACCAGAAGGTAAGAAAATCTTTAAATGTTGGACATGTCAAGAATATGGTCATTTTACATCTAAATATCCTAAGAGAGTGAAGAAATATAAAAATAAATTTAAGCCTAGAAGACATGAAGAATGCCATTATGCTAATCATGAATAATTTGAAGGTATTATTGAAAAATTCTTAAGTGAAAGTGATAATGAAAGTGATGATATAGGATTTGTTGCAATAAAAGAAGAAAACTCTGAAATAGAAGTCAAAGAAGAAAAAGCTTTAGTATCACAGGTTGAAAATAAAACCAATTGGATCATAGAGAGTGGTTGTTCACAATGCACATCATATGACTGGTGACATGAATAAGTTTATAAAGTTTAACAATTATGATGGAGGAATTGTTAGAGTTGGAAACAATGCACCTTGCCAAATAAAAGGAATAGGATCTATTAATCTTGATTGGAATAGGAGCAAGATCCAGAGGTAATGTATTTTAGTTGAATCCTACTAAGATGACATGTTTGATTGCTAAAGTTGATGATAGTTGGTTATGGAACAAAAGGTTTTGTCACATAAACTTTGATAGCATTGTGAAAGCAAGTAGCACATTTTCCATAAGAGATTTGCCTAAAATTGTGAAACCTACTAACATGGTATGCAAGGAATGTGTTATGGAAAAATAAAAAAGAAGTTATTTTCCCAGTAACAAGTTCACCATAGTAGAAAAATTGGAGATTGTTCATATAGATCTGAGTGGTCCCACAAGGACAAGAGGATTCTATGGTGAAAGATATTTTATGATTCTTGTTGATGATTTTACTAGGATGATGTGGGTACCATTTCTTAAAGAAAAGTTAGAAGCATTTGATAAGATTAGATTTCTTAAGGACAAAGTTGAGAATAAATCAGGAATGCAGATTAAATGTTTAAGATTTGATAGAGGTGGATAATTTACTTCAAAAAAATTTAATACTTTTTATGAAGTGAATGGCATCAAGAGATAGCTTTTAGCCCCTAAAACACCTGAGAAAAATGGTATTGCTGAAAGACGAAAAAGATTAGTAACTAAAGAAGCAAGAGCTATGTTGTTTGAGAATGATGTAGAAAGGATATTTTGGAGAGAAGACATAAATACAATAGTGTATACAATGAATAGAGTACAAATCAGAACATATACAGACAAGACTCCTTATGAATTATGATTTGGACATGCACCATCAGTAAAATATTTCAGAATCTTTAGAAGTAAGTGCTACATAAAGAGAGATGATGATATTGGTAAGTATGATCCAAGAAGTGATGAATGTATGTTCCTTGGTTATTCATTGAAAAGAAAATCTTATAGATTTTTTAATAAGAGAACTAAGACTATTGTTGAGAGCGCAAATGTTAAAGTGGATGAGAAGTTTAGAATTTAGTAAAGAGTACTTGATTATGATTTAGATGAAGAATCCTATCCTAAAACTAATCAAGAAAATTCTGAATTATATTATGAAACTAACAATGATTTGTAGAATGAGATTCATGATGAAGAACAAAGAGAAGAACCAAGATCTGAACCTAGAATTGAAGCAAGAGTTGAGACGGTAACATCTAATAATAATTTGATAAAGAATCATCCCGTTGATCAAATTATTGGGAGAAAAGATAGAGGAGTTATGACATGAAATAAGGTACAAGAGGAATTATGTTTGATTTCTCAAATTGAACCTAAGACTACTAATGAAGCTTGTAAAGATAAAAATTGGATTCAATAAATGAAGTAAAAATTAGATCAGATTGAAAAAAATAATACTTGGGAATTGGTTCCTAGACCTAAGGACAAAAATGTTATAGGAACTAAATGGGTTTTTAGAAACAAGATGAATGAATATGGTGAAGTTGTAAAAACAAAAGCAAGACTAGTATGTAAAGGATACTCACAATGAGAAGGTATTGATTATAAAGAAATATATGCACCTGTTGTAAGGATTGAAGCAATGAGAATGTTTTTGGCCTATGCATCTTATAATAAATTCAAAGTGTATCAAATGGATGTGAAGTCAGCATTTATAAATGGTGAATTAGAAGAAGTCTACATTGAGAAGCCAGATGGTTTTCCTTTGACTCAATAAGGAGACATGGTATATAAACTGAACAAATCCCTATATGAACTAAAGAAAGCATCTAGAACCTGGTATGCAAGATTGGATAAGTATTTGGCAAAATTGGGATTTGCTAAAGGCACTGCAGATAGTAATTTGTATATAAAAGAAATAGAGAATGGTCTATTAATTGTAGTTATCTTTGTTGATGATATAATCTTTGGAGGAGAAGATGAAGCGAGTGATAAATTTGTTAATGAAATGAAGACAAAATTTGAGATGAGCATGATTGGAGAAATGGAAATTTTCTTGGGTTTACAGATTGTGCAGAATAGTGATGGCATTTTCTTATCTCAAACTAAGTATCTAAAAGACCTATTGCAAAGATTTGGTTTGGAAATTTGTAAGCCTATTGGTACACCTATGGTAAATGGCCATAAGTTATCTAGCATAGATGAGACTCCTATAGTTGAATGAAGGAAGTACAAATCTATGATTGGAGGTTTGGAATATCTAACTCATACAAGACCTTATATAGCATATGTAGTTGGAATTGTTGCGAGGTTTCAAGATGATCCTAAGAAATCACATTACGCAACAGTGAAGAGGATATTTTTATATTTGAAAGGTACAACTAATTATGGGTTGTGGTATGATAAATCAAATGACTTTACCTTATGTGCATATACAGATGCGGATTGGGGAGGTAGTGTGGATGACAAAAAGAGTATAAGTGGTTGAGCATTTTTTCTTGGAGGAAGATTCATTTCTTGGCTAAGCAAGAAACATAATTGTATCTCACAGAGTACAACAGAAGAAGAATATGTAGTAGTAGAAAATAATAGTAATCAGATAATATGGATGAAACAAATGTTCAAGGATATTGGAATCAAATTTAATGATCCTATTATCATACACTGTGATAACACAAGTACACTAGGTATGTCTAAGAATCACGTGCTACATTCTAAAAAAAACATATAGAGATCAAGTATCATGTTGTAAGAGAAAAAGTTGCAAAGAAAGAAGTCATACTTGAGTATATCAACACAAAGGAGCATATTACAAATATATTTACAAAGCCTTTACCTAAAGATACATTTTAGTATTTGAGAGGTATGCATGTGGTTGTGCCCCAGCCTAATTTTGAGTACTAATGCAGAAAGTTGCACCAATCTAGTAGTATAGAGAACTATCTTTCTGGACTGTATGCTAGTGCTTCCTGTATGGGGGAGTATCTATATTTTTGAGCTAAGTCACGAAGGACTCTTGGTAAAAGCTATCTTCAAATAGTTTCTTTGGACATTCAATCTTTTATTGGATTGACATAGTGATTCTTACTTTTTCATTGATGTCAATGGGGGAGAAGGATATATGAAAAACATTTGATGATTGATAAGAGGATTTGAAAAGTTAAAAAGCAAGAGCAATAGTATTGAATTTTGGTATTCATGGAACTTGGATGTTTTTCATCTATGTTTCCATCAATTCCAATGGGGGATATTGTTAGCATGAATTTTGAATATGTCCTATGGAGAATTATTCTAGCATTTCTGGAGTAGTCACATGTTGCACTCATGATTGTGTTTGACATTGATGTCAACATATTGATTATACTAAAGATTAGCGAAGTAGAAGATAGATTTTGGATTAGTGCACATAGTGTATTGTAGATGAGGTTATAAGGATTTGATTACATGTTTTTTATGGTGTCCTAATATCATGGTTAAGAGCACATACAGAAATTCAAGTATTTACATCAGTTATGAGTAATCTAGTGGAAACTGTATTTTGACAGTGTTCCTGAGAAGTAGTTTGTGATAATCGGATTATATCTCCTAACAAGGATAGAATATAGTCAATAAAAGTTATACAAAGGTTGAAGAGATTGTGGAGGTGACCTGGATGAGTCAACATAGTCAGAGGTTTCATGTGTGATGATTTATTAAGTTTGTGAGCCGATAGTTCTATGTGATTATGGAAATATTATGTAACATGTAATATTTTATATTTTGTAATTGGTTAAGCTTAATTTGTTGACTCAATTATGAAATATTATGCATAGTATAAAGGAAGGATTTTTTTCATTGATTAGAGATAGAGATTTGATGAATGCAAAAGTGAAATTATGTGGATAAGTGATCTAAGGGATTGATATGTGATGCAAAGTGAGCAGATCTTGTATTGAGGTCTGGTGAAGCATTTGGTGCGGTTTTGGCACAGTCAGAGAGGAGAAGAAAATTTTCCAAGATGATTAATTCTTGGAATTATTTTGTTTGGATGATACAAAGATTAGTTGGATAGTGTGTTCAGTGATCTTTGTCTTGAAGTTGTTTTGACAGTGAGTCCTTTTGTCTTCCTTAACTCCTAACAGGGTTAGAATCTCCTCAAAGGGATTCAAATTAGTATCCTAATAGGAACTGATATGTACTAAATGTATTTCATAAGACTCCTAATAGAGTCCATCCTCTCACAAGGAATTTTCATATTAGTACATCTTTTGTGGGTACCATCCCCACCGTGGTTTACTCTCTGATCAAGAGGTTCCCTAGCTAATAAATCTGGTGTCATTGTGTATGATTATCTTTCTATGGTTTTTGTTTATGTTGATTACATGTTTCATACATAATAAGGTTAATAAAAGTTGTTTTTATCATATAACTGATTCACCCTCCCTCCCATTTATTTTGGTGGACTTTACTTTCTAACAACAACATCATTAGTCTTTTTGTAGGGAATTAAATGTGCCATCTTTGAAAACCCATCAAACACCACAAAAATTGAATCGTGTCCCTGCTAATTCCTTGGTAAACCAAGAACAAAGCCCATACTAATATCCTCCCATGGCTTCAGTGGTAAAAGTAGTGACTAATACAACCCTATATTCTACTTTTCTCCTTTTTCCATTTGATATATTCTATAACTTTGTATAGACTTCTTAACATCTTGTTGCAACTGTAGCTAGTAATAATTCTCACTAACCAGAGAAAGGATTTTATCTCGACCAAAATGTCGAGCGAATCCTCCGCTATGCTTCTCCTTGATGAGATTATCCTTTAGAGAACTTTTTGGAATGCACAACTAACTCCCTCTAAATAGCATACCATCCTGGATGATGAAATCCAACCACTTCATTTTTTCTAGAGTAACGAGTTTTGTACAAGCTTTCTAAGCTTCACCAAAATCAAGATCCTCTCGATACAAACTCTTGAGTTCCTTAAACCCAACCACCTCAACCTACATCTCTGTCAGAAAAATTTTCCTTTTACGAAGTGTGTCTGCAAACCACATTAGACTTTCCACTTCTTTGTTTTAAAACAAATGTGTAACTCTGCAAAAACTCAACCCATTTCAAATGCCTATGATTCAACTTTTCTTGACTTTTAAAATATTGCAAAGCTTGATGATCAGTATAAAAAAATAACTCCTTAGGAAAAAGATAATGTCTCCACTTTTTAAATGCCTGAACCATAGCATAAAATTCCTGATCATAAATAGAATATTTCCTCTTGGCATCATTTAACTTCTCACTGAAATAAGCAACAGGTTTACCTTCTTGGCTCAAAATAGCTCATATTGCAGTACCACTAGCATCATAGTCTACTCGAAACACCTTATTAAAATATGGAAGTGCTAAAACAAGTTGTTCTATAACTTTTTGTTTCAACAGTTTAAAAATCTTATCCACCCAATAAGTCAACTTAAAATCTTTCCTATCTCCTCTCATTGTTTCAGCCAAGGGTCCACAAACATTGCTAAAACTCTTAATAAAATTTCTGTAAAAGATAGCCAAGCCATGAAAAGATTGTCCCTTAGTAGCACTCGTTGGAGTAGGCCATTCGAGGATAGCCTTCACTTTCTCTGGGTCCATTTTTAGACCTCATTCATGAGTTGCATGAAAGCTCTTGGTGCATTGGTTAGCCCAAAAGGCATGACTAACTAGTCATATAACCCTTCCTTTGTCTTGAAGGAAGTCTTCCATTCATCTCCTTCTTAGATCTAAGTCTGATGATATCCACTCTTTAGATCTATCTTTGTGAAATACACAGCTCCACTCAAACATTCCATAATAACATCCATCCGTGGCAATGGAAAACTGTACTTGATTTTGATCTTATTGATAGCCCTAGAATCTGTACACATCCTCCATTCTCCATTTTTATTTGGTGCTAATACTATTGGTACAAAACATGGACTCAGACTCTCTCAAATCAACCCCTTCTACAAAAATTCATGTACTTTTCTGTTCAACTCTTCACTTTCTACTGGTGTCATTCGGTGTGTTGCCTTATTTGGAAAACTAGCTCCTAGAATCTAGTCCATCTGATGATGCAGGAGCATCCTGGGTGTAAGAGCAATCTTGCATCACCCAAAAATATTTCTAGTTTCTTTTTCAATAAGGGCTATCTTATGTAGAGTTTCTATTTATGGAAACTTACTATTTTTAGTAAGTTGGTCATACGATCTCGAAATGTTTTGATTTCATAGTTGGAGGTTCATCTCAGTCATTTTAGCCTACCAGTTGAGTTTCATTGCCACATCATCAGTATTGGTCAAGTTATTGAGGTTTTTGGGTATGAAATCTTTTAGGTCAATTTTGAAGGCCTTAGAGGCTCCGAATCATGATCGACCCCCGACTGAGTGGTGCTAGCGCATGTCAAGCACTGTAGATCTCATCATGGCATTTCCGAAAAGTGGTTACAATAGAAAAATGGAGTTATGATTAAAAAGTTATGGCCTCCAGAAGTTGGGTTACCTAAAATCATATTTTGTATTTCTTATGAGCCGACCCTATTGTAATAATTGTGAAAAATAAATAATTCTATGTTTAGTCAGCCTAAAGGGCTAAATTTCTAGAACCTTCTCGGGCGGTGGAAATTGCCTATATAAGAAAGGTCTGTAGTGTTGTCTTAGGCAGTTTGGAGCAGTTCATAGTAGTTATGGGTAATCATTTGAGGCTTTGTCCCTCAAAATATTGTAAGGAAGATGCCCATGTGGCTTTGCATATTGTAATTCTGAAAGTTTGTAATTCCACATTTGTGGAGATAATAAGAAGCCCATTTTTTGTTCTTGCAAATTGTTGTCATTCTCTATTTTTGTTGTGTTTGCGGTATTAAGGGGAGCACCCTTCATCATTTGATGACTAATCTTCCTTACAGGTGGTAATCCATCAAGCACATTATTGGATACAATATCTTGAAACTCATTCAAAAAATCTGCAACTTTTGCAAGTATATCTTCTACTTCCTCTTTACCATCTTTTGGAACTAAAGCAAAATATATATGATCATCACTCATATCCTCTAGGAACTTTCTTCCATCAACAAAACTTATTCTTGCATTGTTACATATCTTTAGCTTATCTTGCACTCCATCTTTTGTCAGGGAGTAGGTATTTGCATCAGCATCATGTACTGTTAGAAATATAGATGGGAAATGTGATACTGAGAGGGGGGGGGTTGAATCAGATATCACCTACTTTACTTTTAACATTGTATAAAAATTTTGCATAGCATCAACAATACTTTCTCAAAATAAAGTAACTAACATACTAAGCAGCATGCATGAAAGTACTCATAACACAGTAACTTTGGTTACCCAGAAACCCTTGAAAGGTAAAACTAGGGTGGGGATGACACCCATAAATCTTCACAACTGTAGTAATAAGTTTGCCTGTTAAGGATTACAAAATTTGATTAAAAAGTGATCTACCATGTGAGAGGTCTGCCCTGTTAAGAGCTCAAAGACTTATACAGTCTACCTTGCTAAAGGATTTAAAACTTACAACAAAGTAAGAACTTAGTTAAGAGATTACAATAGGTCTGTTAGGACCACTTGGTTAAGAGATTTACCCTGATACACTTGTTAGAATGTCTTAGTACCTGATCCTTCAGTTTGCATTGTATGCAAATTATAGATCTTCTCTTTAAAATATTGTATTGATCTCTTCTATCAAATTTATCTCTATTCTATCCTTTCACTACTTAACTTGGTCACTGAACTCTATCTGAATGCTTCACCAAAACTGAATGTGCCTCACTGCTCATTCCTTCATACCCTCCGCATCCTCTCTTTCACACTCTTAAGTTTTAGGGTTCAAATCTTATGCTTATATAAACAAAAAAACATCTTCATGATTCAAGATCTACAATTCAGATTAACTCCTTTTTTTGTTTAAGCCTTACTAATTTATGATTAGCTCTAAGTATTACATAGGGATCAATGATTGTAAAATAGATGCGTAATCACCTCTGTAGTTACCTCAACAAAAAAAATATAAAACATGAATGTCGGCCAAAATGATTTACCTCGATCACTGTGCCATAACAAACTCATATGTCATTTCTGGCTAACTCGGCAAATGATGTTCCTGATACTTGACACTCACTGTACTCGGCATATGTTGATATCTCTATCGCTTGGTAATCATTGCATACATGGCTCGGCAAAACTTGACTCAGCTAATACAAAAATGCATAGTGACCATAAGTTTACTTGATAGTACTACTGCTCGGTAAGTATACACTACATAACTCATCCTTTACATAATGACTTGGTCGCAGTGATGACCGACCATCATTGCCTAGATAAATGACTAAGTGTGAGTCACTAATAGTCAACAAAATTATAGAGATCTACAATCTCCCCCTTTGACATTAGTGGCTGAAACACATTGACATGACATTATATTTGTATCTACAAAAGTACTTAGTATTAGCAGAATACTCCCCCTAAGATATATATACATACAAAATTTTGTTACCTTCCCTTTGTCATGTCATGTTACTTAATTTCCCCCTTGTTTTTGGCATGACGGATCTCTTCTGTAGTGGGGATCATGAAGTATTTCTCAAGAAATGGTTTATGCAGCATCATAACTATATGTAGTGCAGTTTCCCATCCTCCTGTAGCAACATTTAAAACTTCAGACTGCACTGCTAGCTCAGTAGCTAGATTAACTAGGCTCTCAGCTGTAGACATATTTGGATCCTTTTTAGTTAAGTCCTTAGCCTTGGCTAACTCTCTTTGTATGGCCTCCAGATGAGGTGTCAATATTGTTTGCATAGAGAGTAGACAAGCCCTTATCTTTCCATCATTAGCCATCAGTTCGGCTATCCATCCTTGAGTATGCATAAGCTTGGCATAATGTCTTGAACTTGTTGCTGCATCCAAGCTTAAGGATTGATTGGTGGACTTTAGTTCTTGTTGTAGGTTATCAACCAGTCCTTGGTTATCGTCAGTGAAATGTTCTACATTGCATAGTTTGGTTAGCAGAGATTGTGCATTTGTAATGACTTCTTATGATTTTGTTACCAAAGTGGAAACTGCTACCTGTTTCACTACAATCTTGGCAGATACTTTTTCCTTCATCTTGATCTCAAACTTTCTTTCAGACCACTGCAACAACTTATCATTGGCTCCACTTTCTTCATTAGTTACTTTTTGAACAATATGGACAAGTTGTATCAGTATGGGAGAAGAACTATTTTTATCAGACAACTCAAAAGAATCATTAAAGATTTCTTTGATTTCATACAAACCTGCTTTTGTTGATGTTCTCTTCTCAATTCTTCCTGCCTTATTTTCCTCTTCAATAAATCTTGCAGTATTTGTATCTATTCATAAGATAAGTTATCAGAATCCCATTTTGGAATAAAAATAACTTCATCAATGGTTACCTCTAGTGAAAATAATTTCATTTTCTTTGTAAGTGCCTTCTTTGGTGTGCTCCCACTCGGCATCTATACAAGAGCTTGTATTGCCTCTTGTTCCTTAGGCTATTGTATCTCAATAGCTTTGTCTTTTACTTCTTTTTCTTTTGTTCCCTTATCCTTCACATGAAGACTAGTAGCTTTTACTTCTGATTGCTCTCCTTGATCTTGTTGTAACTCCTCGGCAGATGTGGGTGGATTTTCTGGTGCTGACTGATCATGTTCCTTGGTAGTGCTTGTACCGGCTAACATGTCAATTGTAACAACTTTAGGTTTGGTGGGGGTAGTGTTAACAGTTGATGTCTCATCAATTGTCAGATAATATTTTACTTGTATAAGTATAGTATTGTTTCCTGGAGAAGATGTGTCTTTTGTTTCCTCGGCTTGTATATCCTCCTCGATCAATACCTGATTCTTTGTTGGGGTATCCTCTATTATATCAACAATTTTCACTTCTAATACCTTCTAAATTTCCTCCACCTTAGGAGCTTCAGTCTCCAGAATGGGTAATTCCATTGCATTTTGTTCTGTGTCAGGATCAACATCCTTAGATGTACTAGCATCTTTATCTGTATCCTTTTCAATTGACAATCCAAACACTATCTCCCAAGTCCTTATACTTTCCTATAAAACATCCTCAACCTTGTGTTGAAGGATTAAATAGGCTCTAAGCTTAGGATCAAATTTTTCTCTATATTGTTCCACAATTTTTCTAATGTTTGCAGGGGTTAAACTTGATTCAACTTGTGCTAGGGTGCTCTCCCTTATTTATTTCTCTATATTAAGAGCATATCCCCATTTTTGTGCTACCCTATTGCTCAACTCCTTAGAAATTCAATTCTCCAACTGAATAGGTAACATCTTGAAAATGCAAATCATTTCAAGAATAGCATCTTCAACTTTTTCCTTATCTCCTATACTCATGCTTCCAAATTTTAATCCCTTCAATTCTTCTACTCCTACAATGCTTATGATTTTGTGGCATATTTCATCCACAATAGGTTTTACATTCTGCAATTCAACTTTCTTCTTCACCTCTTCATCACTTTTAGTTTCCTCATCATCTTCCTATTCCAAAACAAGTTTCTTCCTAGGCCTTTTGTTAGCCTTGCTCAGCACTTCCTTAGGCTAAACAGCTTTTCATTTACTTGATGTAGGGGATTTCTTTTGTGTCTCAGCAGCTACTCCCCTTGTTCTAGGCCTAAGCATAGGTGCCAATGACACTTTAGGTTTCAGTATCCTTCTTTTGGTTGGGGGCTCAGCAAGTATAGGCTTCTTACCTTTCTTCTTTTCTACTTGAACTTCTTCTTCTTCTTCACTATCACTAGAGTCACTTGGTTCATCCTCTCCCAGTCCTTGGGTTAATTCGAGTGGTACATTTGTCTCTATTTCTTCCACATATTTCTGCAGATTCTTTACTATTTTCTTCCTCTTTCTCTCTATAGTTGTAGCCATCAAACCCATAGTGATTTTAGATTTGGCTTCATTGTAAGTTCCAAAATACGGTGCTTTATCATCAATTTCTTCAGCTAAGAGGGTTGTAATAGCAGCATCAGTTTCATCTATGTTTACCTCATAGGGTAGTGGCATTGGCCATGAAACCCTAGGAAAGACTGCTTGTGCATAAGTAAAGTTTGTGTAAACTAGAAAACATATATCCTTGCTATACTTCTCAATTAATGAAATAGGGACTCTACTCCTCTTCCTCATTTTTTTCTTGAACTCAACAAAATAGTTCTCCATCACACTATTACAACTATCTCCTATCTAACTTATGAACTCACTTATTTGAATAGTAATGGGTTTCTTCTTATCCCATATCACACCTCCAACAATAGGAAAACACTTTTGTATATAAAAGAATAGATAGACTAGCAAAGAACCAAACTTACACATGGAATTCTTTGTAGTCTAGATTGAGTTAAGGTTCTTGGCAAGCTGAGTCAGCTAGAGCTCACAAAGATCATATGTATGTCTCTTCTTAATGATTTTCCATGCTTGGTCCAGTGCCATACAGGGGACGTTGTCCAACCAACTGGATTGGTAGAATTTTTGTGAGATAACCCTAATAGAAAAGTCAATTTCCAGATCTGTGATGGTGGAAATCATCATTCCATGCTTGTTCCATAGTGCCTGTGTGTTTTTCTTGAATTTCTTCTTTACTTGAACACTTCATTGTTCTTTTTCCCAGAATTGTAGGGTATCTAGTGACTCGGTGGATCATTTCCTTCGTGACTTCCTGATCTTGTAATCTCCAATCTTGCACATGTAACAAGACCTAATGTTGTTCATTATCAACACATTCTCTGGAATTGAGGATAGGGCACCGATAAGATCTCCTTTAATTGTGGTTTTTATAATTGCCCTAAATTTATGCGGCTTGAAAACTTCATTCCTTACCAATTGTGCATTGAAAACTTCCATCCCTTATTTCTTCATTGTAGTAGATGATGATGATGTCATTTTAATTTAAAATTTCCAAAAAGAAATGTTTTCTCGGTAGTGTACCTTTCTCATAAGTGTCTTGTAGATGATTTTTGTCGACGGCACACTAAAATGATTTGGAATCACCTTTGACAAACTAATTTCTCACACTCTGAATCACTCAAATAAATCTCAATTTTCTTGGTGAAATGAAATGGGTGGAAACTTTCCACTTTATAGATTCCAAAAAGTCAAATTAGGGCCTCATAAATGCTCCGTATAAAATTCTAAGTGGAATACAACTATCTCGGCAAACTCATGTTAACCTCAGCTAACACAAGCTCGGTCAATATAACTGTTAAGACATAGCTCAATGTATATAGCATCTCGGCCACAATAGGTGCTTGGCATACATTGATAACTCGGTCAAGATATTGACGCTTGACATAAAATGAAATTCTCTACTTTGCTCAGATATGTCCTAATGCATCTTTACCTATATAGATATGGACTTTTACTCAAGTTTATGTTAGGAACTGATGTAAGATAAAGCATTGTAAGATTCAATTCCAAACATACCTTCTATACTTAGTTAGAAGAAGTGTGATCACCTGATCCATCAAATTGGGTGACCTCAAATGTTCTAGCTTCACTTGTGCTTTCTTCTTCTTTATTCTTCCATGTCTTATTCATCTAATTTCTCAATTTCTCATGGATATCATCATTCTGATTCTAATCATTGCTTGGCATAGGTGATCTACAATCTTTCTTTAGGTGACCTATCTTATTACACTTGTAACATACCATGCTTCTATTCATCTAGCATTTGGATTTGCCTCTGAAATGAGTCTTCATACAAGTTTCTCCAATGTGTCCATATTTTCCATAGTAATGACAATTGTACGAAGTGTTATAATCCTAATTGTATGAGTTATTCTTCATAGGTGACTTAGTTTGTTCATTTGATGACCATCTAGGTTTAGATTTGCATTCAAATGCTCTATGCCCATAATTCTGATAGTTAAAACATTGACCTTGAAACTTAGGTAAGGTAGGTGGATTGTTGAGCTTAGACCTACATTCATGTGCTTGATGTCCATGTTTCTTACAATTAAAGAAATGCCCATTGAACTTAGGTTTAGGATCAGACTTACCATGTTTGATCCTGCATATGTTGGTTGTATGCCTTGGCTTCCCACAGTGATGGCATGTGGGCTTGTTTCTCTTTGGTTTTGCATTCTTTTGCTCTCCATTATTTGATGATTCTCCTTCTTCAGTAGATGATGAATGCTCATTTAGTCCAAGTCTGGATCTATCACCAGATCTTCTAGGTGACCTTAACAGTTCTTCAAAATATTTTGTAGCTTCATCTAGGTTTGTTCATCCTTTCATTGATTTCCTTCTCAGATCTTAGTTCATTCCTTAATTGGTCATTTTCAAACCTCAGTTGGTTGATTTCCATATCTTTCCTGCCCAGCTCTTGATTAACCACTAGCAGTTAATTTACCATGTCTAGTTGATTGTTGGTCAACCTTTGCATGTCACTTGTCCTTTCATCTAGTCTCATTTCTATTTGTCTTTTATCTTCTTTAGCCATTGTCTTTTCATCTTAAACTTTCTTTTTATGTTCAACTACTTCACAGAGTCTGATAGATTGAGTTTCTTGTTCTCTTCTTATCTTTCTGATGTCATCATTTAGTATAGTATTTTTCTCCAGTAGCTCTTTTATGGCTTTGTCACTTTCTGTAGAGTTTGCATTATCAAATAGTCCAGTGGTAGTTTATTCTTGATAGAGTGAATCATTTTGCTGAATAGTGATTTCTCTCCTTATGCTCAAGGATTTCTTCATTTCACCTCTAGTTGCTTCCAATTGTTGTAATGCCAACTGTACATCAATCTTCTGATTCCCTATGACCTTTCCTAGCTTATAGACTTCCATCTCAAGATCTTTTTCATCAATTGGTTAGACTTACTATGAGAAACCTTGCAGCTCTGATACCAATTGTTGGAAATATAGTTTGTAAATGTGATACTAAGAGGGAGGGGGGTGAATCAGATATCACCTACTTTACTTTTAACATTGTATAAAACTTTTTCATAGCATCAACAATACTTTCTCAAAACAAACTAACTAACATATTAAGAAGCATTCATGAAAGTACTCATAACACCGTAACTTTGCTTACCTAGAAACCCTTGAAAGGTAAAACTAGGGTGGGGATGACACCCACAACTCTTCACTACTGCAATAATAAGTTTTCCTATTAGGGCTTACAAAATTTGATCAAAAAGTCATCTACCTTGTTAAGAGCTCAAAGACTTATACAGTCTACCTTGCTAAAGGATTTAAAACTTACAACAAAGTAAGCGCTCAGTTAAGAGATTACAATAGGTATGTTAGGACCACTCGATTAAGATATTTACCCTGATACACTTCTTAGAATGTCTCAATACCTGATCCTTTAGTTTGCACTATATGTAGATTACATATCATCTCTTTACAGTATTGTATTGATCTCTTATATCAGATTTATCTCTATTCTATCCTTTCACTGCTTAACTTGGTCACTGAACTCTGTCTAAATGCTTCACCAAAACTGAATGTGCCTCACTGCTCATTCCTTCATACCCTTTGCATCCTCTCTTTCACACTCTTACTTTTTAGGGTTCAAATCTTATGCTTATATAAACAAAAAAACATCTTCATGATTCAAGATCTACGGCTTAGATTAACTTCTTTTTCTTCTTAAGCCTTACTAATTTCTGATTGGTTCTAAGTATTACATAGGGATCAATGATTATAAAATAGATGTGTAATCACCTTCATAATTACCTCAACAAACACAATACAAAACATGAATGTTGGCCAAAATGATTTACCTCAATCACTGTGCAATAATAAACTCATATGTCATTTCTGGCTAACTCAAAAAATTATTTTCCTGATACTCAACATTCACTATACTTGGCATATGTTGATATCTCTATCACTCAGTAATCATTGCATACATGGCTCATCAAAACTTGTCTCAGCTAATACAAAAATGCATAGTGACCATAAGTTCACGTGACAGTACTACTGCTCCATAAGTATACATTACATTACTTGGCCTTTACATAATGACTCGGTCGCAGTGATGACCGGCCATCATTGCCTAGATAAATGACTAAGTGTGAGTCACTAATAGTCAACAAAACTATAGAGATATACATGTACAATATGCCTATCAAACTGACACGGCCTACCTAATAACATATGACATGCATCCATAGGTATGATATCACATAGTACCTCATCATGGTATCCTCCAATCTTGAACTTCACTAGGCACTATTCATTGACCATGACCATGTGGTCATCCTACACCCAAGTGATCCAGTATGGATGTGGGTGTTTCTGCCTCCTCAAATTTAACTTTGTGACCATCTTCTCTGACACCAAATTGTCAGTGCTTCCATTATCCATAATCACATCACAACACTTATCCTCACACTTGCATCTAGTGTGAAACAAGCTCCTCCTTTTTTCAAGTTCATTCTCACCACTCAGCATGACTCTTTTGTTAATTAGGGCTTCTCCTCTTTCAACATCTTCAGAATGTGATGATTTGGCATCTTCATCCACATGTGCAACTCTAGCCTGGCATTCAGTTCTCTTGTCTATACTTCCTTGGTTTTGAGTAAATTCATATGCCCTATGACCTTCTTCTCCATAGTGAAAACATATTCCATGGAAACCTCCTCTTCTTGATCCTTGTCCTCTTTCTCTTTGATCTCTATTATTCTAATCATGGAAGAGATTGAAATTATTTCTTCTCTAATTTTGACTACTATTGGCCTCATCCTTATTTTTATGATTTTCATTTTGGCCTCCATGAGACCGTCTACTGGATCTTCCACCATGACCTCTTCCACTTTGCCTTCTCTCAAAATTTTTGTTCAAATTTTCCTCTACTTTTAGAGAAAACTGGTATGCTTCTTCAATACTATTCATTCACACCAAATTCAACTCCTCCTGAATGCTTGGCCTCAACCCATTAATGTAACAGAAAACTTTCTCCTTATCATCTTTCACATGGCCTATTCTAATGAGGATTTTATAGAACTCCTTCGTATACTCCTAAACAGATATTCCTACTTTCTTCAAACCTTGCATTTTCTTCCCTAGATCAAGCTCATAATCAATAGGAATGAATTGTCACTTCAATTTATCTACCATCCAATCCCATCTTGTGATTTTCTCCTTTCCTCTTCTATTTCACTCCAATTGAATCTCTTGTCACCACATCTTCGCATGACCCTTTAGTCTGGCCTTTGCAAACTTCACCCTATCAGGATCCTTAATATCTTCATACTCAAAATATTCTTCTAATTCATTGATCCAATCGATCAACTCTTTTCGATTAAGGTTTCTTTTAAATGAAGGAACCTCAATCTTAGATCTTTTCCAAACCTTGGAAATGGCTCAAAAAAGCCTTTCTTCCTCTTGGTTCAAAATTTTGCCTTCTCCTTCCTAATCAAAATTTCCTTCTTCTTCGGCTTCATCCTCACTTTCCTCTCTTACAACAAGATTCATGCCTCTATGAATCTCTTCTTTCAATGCTCACACTTGTCTCTGGAGGGCTATAACCCCATGTGACACACCTCTTCCACCACGTTCCCTTTGTGGAGGCATTTTTGTGCTTATCGCTGAAACCCTAAACCATGGTCTTGGTGCAAACTACCTCATAGTCAGTGATCTATTTACACACTCAGGAACTCCCAATCAGATACCACTTGATGAAGGGTCCTCCACTTAATACCACAAACACATAACAAAAATAGAGACACAACATCAATTTGCAAGAACAAAAAATGGGCTTCTTATTATCTCCACAAGTGTGGAATTATAAATTTCAAAATTAAAATATGCAAAGCCACATGGGCATTTTCCTTACAATATTCTGTAAGACAAAGCCTTGAATAACTACCCGAACTGCCCTAGAAAATATTACAAGCCTTCCTTATATAGGAAATTTTCCACTGCCTGAGAAGGTTCCAGATATTTAGCCATTAAGGCCGACCACCCTAAGAATCATTTTATTTTTCATAATTATTACATTAGGGTCGGCTCAAAATAATTACAAATTATATTTTTAGGTAGCCCAACTTCCGAAGGCCATAACTTTTTAACCGTAGCTCTGTTTGGCTATTATAACCACTTTTCACAAATGACGGGACCTAATTTACAGAGCCTGACACGCGCAAGCTCCATTCAGTCGAGGTTCAATTCTAATGCAAAACCTTAATAAGTTCACCAATACAGATGATATGGCAATGAAATTCAATGTGTAGACTGATATGACTAAATTGAACCTCCACCTATGAAACCAGAACATTCTAAGCTCGTATGACAAACTTACTAAAAATACTAAGTTTCCATAAATAGAAGGTATACACAAGATAACACTTAATGAAAAGAAACCAAAAATATTTTTGGGTGATGCAAAATTTCTCTTATACCTAGGATGCTCCTACATCAAATGGTAAATTATGTAATATCATTATGGATAGTGGTAGTCCTGATAACGTAGTTTCAAAGGAAATGGTTGATAAATTAAAGTTATAGAAAAGAAAGCATATGAATCCGTATTAGATTGCTTGGTTACAGAAGGATCACAAGGCTTTAGTCAATGAATAATGTTTAGTAAAGTTCAAAATTAGAAACTATCATGATGAGGTATTATGTGATATTATGTCTATTGATGTTTGTCATCTTTTGTTAGGGAGACCATGAAAATTTGATCATCATGCAGTACATGATGGGTATGCAAATACGTATTCCTTGACAAAGGAAGGAGTGTACACAAGATAAAGCCATTGAAGAAAATAGAGGAAAAAGTATGCAGGAATGCAATAATATGTTTAGTTAATGGGAAAAAATCTTTAAAAGGCATGAAGCATGGACATATGTGTTTTCTTTTAATTCCAAGAATCGATAAAGAGGTAGAAGATGTGCCTATGGAGATTGTAGATTTGTTGGATGAGTTTCATGATATTGTATCTAATAATGTGCTTGATGGATTACAACCAATAAGAAAGATTAGTCATCAAATGAGGAAGCCCACAAAATGACTCCAACAAAGAGTGAAGAATTGAATAGACAAGTGCAAGAATTGTTGTAGAAGGGGTTGATTTGAGAGAGTTTGAGAATATGTGCTATACCATAAATACTAGCACAAAATAAAAATAGAGAATGGAGGATGTGTATAGATTCTTTGGCTATCAATAAGATTACTGTCGTGTCTTTTTGGCTAACCAATGTACTAAGAACATGCATGTGGCTCATGAATGAGGTATTGAATAAATTTTTGAGTAAGTTTATTATTTTTTATTTGGATGATATTTTTATCTTTAGTAAAACATTGGAAGAACATATGATACATATTCGTAGGCTCTTTGAGAAGTTAAGGTAAGAAAAATTGTTGATTAATTCAAAGAAGTGTAGTTTTGTGAATTAGTTAGTGTACCTTGGATTTGTTGTCTTAGAACATGGTCTTAAAATGGACCTAGAGAAAGTGAAGGCTATCCTTGAATGGCCTACTCCAAGGAGTTCTACTGAGGTAAGATATTTTCATGGTTTGGCTAGATTTTACAGAAATTTTATTAGATATTTTAGTATTATATGTGGACCCTTAACTGAAACTATGAGAGGGGATAGAGAAGAGTTTCAATGGACTACAGGAGCAGTAAATAGGTTTGATTTTTTGAAGAGAAACGTAAAAAAACAACTTGTTTTGGCACTTCCAAATTTTAATAAAGTATTTCAAGTAGACTATGATGCTAGTGGCAATATCATTAGAACTATTTTGAGTCAGGAAGGTAAACCTATTGCTTATTTTAGTGAGAAGTTGAATGATGCCAAAAGAAAATATTATGTTTATGATCAGGATTTTTATGGTATAGTTAAAATATTGAGAAAGTGGAGATATTATCTTTTTCCTAAAGAATTTGTTTTGTTCACTAATAATCAATATTTATAGTAATTAAATAGCCAAGGAAATTTGAATCAAAGGCATTTAAAATGGGTTGAGTTTTTGCAAAGTTACACTTTTTTTTTAAGCACAAGAGTGGAAAGTCTAGTAGGGGTGTAGATCATGTGAGTAGGAGGTAGAATTTGTTGACAAAGATGAAGATTGAAGTTGTTGGGTTCAAGGAACTTAGGAGTTTGTAACTTGAGGATCTTGATTTTGGCAAGGCTTGAAGAGCTTGCATAGAACATGTTACTCTTAATAGGACTAGGTGGTTTGATTTCATAATCCAAGATGGTATGTTATTCAAGGGAATCCAATTGTGTATTCCGAAGTGTTCCATGAGGAAGAACCTAATCAAAGAGAAGCATAGTGGGGGGTTGGATGGGCACTTTGGCTAAGATAAAACTATTGCTCTAGTTAGTGAGAATTATTATTGGTGACAATTGCAACAAGATATTAAGAATTTTGTCCAGAGTTGTAGAATATGTCAGATGGAAAAAGGAACTAGGAAAAATATAGGGTTATATCAGTTATTACCTATACCAGAGAGGCCATGGGAGAATATTAGTATAGACTTTGTTCTTTTTTTACCAAGGACTTAGAGAGGGCATGATTCCATTTTTCTAGTGTTAGATAGGCTCTCAAAGATGGTACATTTCATTCCTTGCAGAAAGACTAATAATTTTGTTCATGTGGCAGAATTATTTTTTAGAGAAATGGTGAGACTACATGCTTTGCCGAAAAGCATAGTTTTAGATCGAGACACTAAGTTTTTTGGGTACTTTCGGAGAACATTGTGGAAGAATATAAAGATGGATTTTAAGTGTAGCTTAGTACACCATCAATATAATGATGGATAAATAGAAGTTTTGAATAGGAGTTTTGGGAATCTATTGAAGTTCTTAGAAGGATATAAACCCAACGGGTAGTATTTGATTTTACCACAGGCATAATTTTCCTATAATAATTTTGTCAATAAGAGCATAGGTAAATCACCATCCTAGATTGTATATGGAAGTAGTCCTAGAAATGCTTTAGAATTAATAAAGTTGGACAATGGGAAAAAGAGTAGTGTTTAAGATGGAAACTTAGTAGAACACTTGAAGAATTTTCATGAAGAGGTGTTGAAATATATTAATAAAATGAATATTCAATACAAGGTTAAGGAAGATTAGAAAAGGAGGCATACAAAATTTTAGATTGGAGATGAAGTAATGGTTCATTTGAGAAAGGATATATTTCCAATGGGAACATATAATAAGTTGAAGATGAAGAAATTTGGACCATGCAAAATCATGAAGAAGCATGATTCAAGAAATGCTTATGAAGTAGAGTTTCTCAATGAAGTCAATATTTCACCTGTGTTTATATTATTGCAGATTTGATAGAGTATCATGAAGGCAATATAGAAGATGAAATAACATAAGCATAGTAAAATATTCCAGTACCTACTTCAACTACATAAGAGATAAAGGATATCCTGGATAGTTGTGTGGGTATAAGTACAAGAAATGGGAAATATGAAGAATACTTGGTCAAATGGAAGAGATGACCTATTGAAGATTCATCATGGCTATTAGAGAAAGAGGTTAACTTCCTTGTTTTTTCTCTGCACACTTGAGATATGACAAGTTCACTTATCAAACTACCCTACATGTCTGATGCAAGAGCATCCAGGGTGTAAGGTCAATCTTGCATCACCCAAAAATATTTTCTAGTTTTCAATAAGGGCTATCTTTGGATAGAGTTACTATTTTTGGTAGGTTATTCATTTGAGCACTTATTGTTCTAATTACTTCCCTAAAAGTTCATTTTGGTATAGAATCATGTTGATAAATTTTTATGTAAAGATCAAGTCTGGTTTTGAAGATATTGAATTTTATATTTTGGCGAGGTGGTACAAAAACTTTGAACTCAGTTTTGAAGGCCTTAGAGGCTCTCAAATCAGGAAAACTTTTATTGGATGGTGCTTCAAAAATCCAAGTCTATAGATCTCTTTGTGAGATTTTTGAAATAGGGTCATAATAGCCAATCAACTCAATGATTCACAAGTTATTGTGTTTGGAAGTTGTGCCTTCACGACTCCAATTTCAATACATAAGGAAGAGAGAAAAATCACTTAAGATGGGAGCTTGAACCACTAGGAACCAAAATAAAATAAAAAATCACTTTCCTAAATATTATAAGGTGGTTAATTGTGCTAGTTATATAGGGAAAAGGGGGAATTTAGGGTTTAGTTCTAGAAGTATAGATTGTGGCTTTGTCTTGTAGATTACTGTAATGAAAATGCCTATGTGGTTATAGCATATTACTTTTCTAATTATTGTAATGTCATTTTATTGAAGATGGTAGAAAGAAAGTGTTTCTATTATTACCAATGTTTTTTCCTTGCAATCTCCTTTTATTTTCCTATTGTGTTGTGTGTTTGGTTGAATAAGGGGAGTACCCTTCATCAAGAAAGAACCAAAAGAGGATTTTTAGATATTTGAAAGAAACATAATAGATTGAATTATGGTATCCAAAAGGTTCATATTTCACACTAACATATTATGTTGATGCATATTGGGTTAGTTTTCTAGATAACTTTAGAACTTTAGAAGTAATAGTAGTGGAGCTTACTTTATTGGTTCCCAGTTGGTTGCTTGGTCAAGAAATAAGAAGGATTTTCTAACATTGTCAACTATTAAAAAAGAATACATTGCAAAATCCTCATGTTTTACTCAAGTATTATGTATGAAATAAATTTTGAAGGACGTAGGTATAACTTTTGATGAATCAATTTCAATAATGTGTGATAATACCAATGCCAGTGCTATAAAAAATTTAAAGAATCTAGTGTAACATTCTAGAATGAAACATATATCTTTTAGGTACCATTTATTGAGAGAGAAGATCTTGGAGAAGGAACTGAATCTTGAGTATGTTCCTACAAAGGATTAGATAGCAGAAATATTTATAAAACTTTGTACAAGGATACTTTGGGGTATCTTAGAGGGAAGTTGGGTGTTCTTCCCCTTCCTAGTGTTCACTAAATGCACCTGTGTGTGCATTGGTCCAGTGAATTGTATGCTTATTCTTTTTTGGATCAATGCTTGTTGGATTCCTCTCAAGGGGGAGCTAAGTGAGTTAGTAAGGGGAATTTTTGGCCATTTTTAATTATTTTCAAAGGAGGAGAAAAATAGATGACAGTGGGAAAATTGGAGAAAGTGGAGAGCTTCTATGTTGATATATTTTGATAGTAAGTTGTTTCTTTGTTATTGATGTATGTTTCCATAAATAACAAAGGGGGAGATTGTTAGAATGTGAGGCTGATGCTATTCATGTTTTTTTTATTAATGGTTGGGATTGATGTCAACATGTATGATGCATAGTTGTGGTTCATTTATGATTTGGTTGTTTTTTTTGTATCATTTGATGTGTGTATTGATATATTTGGTGTATCAATAGAAGTGATTCCCGAAGGATGTTATTTAAATGGTCATCCTTATTTGCATTGGTGATGGTCCATTTCAATGTGAAACATATGATGGATTTTTGTATTGGGTTTGGGGACATGCTCATTGTGTTTTGGTCCCAACATTTGTCACGTATTGCATTGATCATACTCATTGGTACCAAAAGTATCAAGGATGGTGTAGCATGTTGATGTGTGCAAGGCATGCTGTATTGAGAAAGGTGCTCCATGTTTCATTTCTTCCTACTATTGGAATGCATTGGTGTGACCTATTTCAAATTGGTTTTTTCTAACCTTGTTAATAGAAGCAAGTTATATAAGAAGAGTGATATTCTCATATGTTTGTGTGATTCTTGTATGCGAGTATATGAAAAGTGAATGTAAATCTAATAAGGAAGATTTGTGTGTGGATGCAATTGGTATTAGAATGATATATCATTTATGTATTGTAGATTATTGATGACAGTAGTCTTATTGGTGGATTCAATCTCATTTCTTATATTTTGGTAGTGAGCCTATTTGTATTGGAAGTTAGCCAAATTCATATTTCAAGCTAGTTATCCCAATTGGTAGTGAGCCAATTTGCAATGAGTAAACCAAAAATGAGCCCTTGTAAAAATCAACTTAACTACTGTTCATTTAATGAGAATTAGCTTCTCCATGGTTTTTTCCAGTTTGGGTTTCTACGTAAATTCTATTGTTCATTGTGTTGATGGTTTTGTGCTTTCATGTTTACATATATTATAAGTTTTTGATTTATTTAAGTATTTAACAAAATAGTAAAAGTTTAATAAAGTGTTTGTGAATAAATAATTCACCCCCACTCTTAGTTATTTGGCATGTTCAATAGTAGGTAGAGTGATGGATAGGAAAAATAATGTTGGCTTTGATCATTTTATCAATCTCTTTAAATATAGTGTCAGTGACCTTAGGATTGTAGTTTTGTTTCTTCTATTAGAAAGGAGTAGTCTCAGGCTTCAAAGGTGTGTGGTGCTTAAACTTCCTACCCTTGAAGTTCTTTAAGCCATCATAGAACCACATAAACACATCTTTTTATTTAGTCAAAATTCTAGGAACCATATTTATCTTCACTAACATGCAACATTTGCCTATGCAAAATAAATTAGGATTTTTTGGATCTCCAATGTTCACATTTTCATTTTCACCAGATGTGTTACTTATCTCAACCATTTTCTTCTTGATATACCCATCATGCATATCAAATAATATTCGAAGAAAAACTATTCCTTTCATAATTTTATTGCCTTTAAGTTTTACAATGCCTTCAACCAGTTCTTTCCTTATGTCTAGGGATCATTCTTTAGAATAATTCTTACTACCATCAAAATAAGTCTCCATGAAAGCCTTAGCATTTTCTAGAAATTTCTTGAGCTAAATATCATTTTCAAATATTTTCCATGACTCTATGTTTTCGGATACATTTGGTTAGTAGACCATTTCTATCCTACAGGAGTCATTGTCAAAGTCTAATGAGGCAGCAACAAGGATGCAAATACCACTAGAGAATCTTCTCTCATAAATCATTCTTTGGGATCTACTTTGATATAAATATCATCTAGAGACTCGATCTCATCCCATACCCGGTTATGGTAATGCTTCAATCTATCATTTATCACTACAAATGTGCCTCTCAATTTCTTTAAAATAAGTTTTGGATCGCTTCTTGCAACTAATGATCTTATACCCCTTTCATTAGCTTCATCTATCCCTAAGAGAAACAATTCATACTCAACTATATTATTTGTGATCTTAAATTCTATCTTGTGAGAGAAAGAAAATTGTTCTTCATAAGGGGAAATTAACACAATTCTGACTCCTGAACCTAAGGAGGAGAAACTACTATCAATTTCCAAATCCATAACTCAGATGAAATGTTAGGACCCGATGACTCTTTTGTTGGTGCATTTTCAAAGAGAACATATAATTTATAAATTCTATTTTATGATATAAGATATTGGATCAAATCATCATACTTTAAAATAATAAACTTAGTTTTAGTTTTTGAGTCAAGTTTCACCTTTTTGTTTCCTATGGGAATGAGAGAATGAGACTAGTCCATCTAGATTTCCCCTAGGTACTTAGAAAAATTTCTACTTAACAATATAATAACTAGGAGGGATGTCAAAAACTAAAATGGTCAACTTAATTTTTTGGTCAGGTAGCCAGCTAGAGATACTTGTGCATCCTTAATTTTACTTATGTTTTTGGATTTATGATCTCATATATAAGATTGAGTTTTAGTTACAAAGGGCATGTATGTTCATGTGATGATGTGCGAGCTATATTGATGTGAAAATTGGAATTTTATGATATTCTTGGAGCTTCATTGGAACTATATAGACATTACTGGTGCTACTAGCCAGATTAGTTTTGGGACTATAAGTCCTCTATATATTATAATTTCTATATGATCGGTGAACCCGACTGAGGGCTAGATCTACATTTTGTAATTGAGTTTTAAGATCTAGGTTGTAAACTTGAATGCATGTACATTCCTCTTATATCTACTTATACATTTAACATGATACATATTACTATAGTAGTGAGATATTTGTGGGCATCATCGCCACTGGGGTTTTTCCTTTAACCAGGTTTTCCTCAAAAAAAAATCATGGTGTTATGATTTCGTGTGTGATTATTCTATTATGTTTACTTTCATTTATTAGTGAATTTAATGTTTTCATTTTTTAAAGAAAAGTAAAGAGCATGGTTGCATCGATTCACCCCCCTCCTCTCGGTGCTTCCTAAGTCTAACAATAGGCATGACATTATCTGACACACCAAAATCAATTATATTTTCTCAGCCTATGACCATTTAGACACCTCAACTTTTAAGTCTAAAAAATGGATTAGGTTTTAAATCTATTATGGTTGATGTATAGTTCTTGTTATCTAATTAAAGGCCTTATGTATACACCTCAACTTTTAACAATCGATCTTCAAAGAAATTGAATCTAGCACTCTTGGGCTTAACATGCTCTGTTAGATGATCCAATTCTCTTGGATTCATTTTTAAATACTCCATGGGAGAAATTTAAAATTTTGAAGTTTCACAAAGATGAACAATATAAAAATAATTTTCATCCTTACTTGTACTTATAGATGAAAATACCTTTGATGTGCTTTATGTATCCTTTGACAAGGGGTTATCACTTGGTGACACAGACTTTGACTTCTGGAATATAGGTGAGCCCTTGTAGTTATCACTTTTCTACCTTCTATTGAGCATGACATGTGATGTTTCATTTAAGATAGTAATTAGTAAATAAATCACCTCCTTTTTTTTAATTGGATTCATATTATAGGTAATGAATTGACAAGTCACCAGTAGGACCTATAACACTTTCATCGTCAACGATTTCTTCCACTATTTCATTGGTAGAGATCAGCTGCATGTACCTACTCAATTGTGGGTGTGTTCTACCATCATGGTCTATAGTCAAATTAAATTCACACATGTCACTCTTCACTATCCTTAGAGGTTCTTCTATTACCAACCTCTATTGATTTGGTGTAAGTAAAAAAAAATTACCATTCCTTGAGGATTCCCTTGTATTTCTTCTTCAAATGTATTCATATGGCTATTGGAAGGGTAGATTAACTTTAGGTAATTTCCTTTTCAATACTATGATATCATTTTCCAACCTATAAATCATACTAACAGATGAGGTGGTTGGACTAGGATTACTAGTTCTTAACTCATTCTTCCACTTTCCTACTATGGTGAAGTCATCTTCCAATTCTATTGAATTAGTTTGTACATTTTCCAAATCTGCCACCCTAGCTCTTCTCAAATAGAAATTGATGTTATGAGGAATTGCATTGATGAAGAAACAATTATAGTTATCTTCCATTGGTTTCTTGGTTGCAAGGATTTTAATAATAATTTTGTTGAAGTTTTCCACAAATTTTCTCATTGGAACTTGTACTTCCTTTTTGACCTATGCTGATTGTGCCAAAAATGTATACTCGACACCTACACTCTTAAAGCTAGTTTCAAATTTGGTTCCTCGTTACATCTTAGTCTATGATTGAACCTATGGGAAAATGGTAGAACCATTTTTGAACTCCTAATATTTATATGAATAACAAAACTTCCACATCTTGATGTTGTACCTCAAAAAATCCATAGGTAGTGAAGAATACAAAAATATGTTTGTGAGTTGATACTTTCCCATCTCCTATGAATTTTGGCAAGTTTTTCCTTGACCCCTTATATAGGTCATTCAATACTTAGATAAATTGAGTGGTCCAATTTCCTCTCTCCATGGTATTGGTAGAGTCATCGCTAGTCAAAGATTAATGGTTATAGGTGTAGGATTGATTATAGAAGGTAGAAGAACTTCGTGGAGGGTTAGATCTTTGCAAGTCAGGGAGTGAGTTATGTTAACTATTAGTGGGGGTGGTCTACTCTTAGCTATTTTTGTAGGAAGAATGTATGAAAAAATTACCCATTGGAGAGCTTAAAAGATTGGATCATAACCCCTATAGCCTTCCCGCTTCTAGTGTACCTTCAAAATTCCAAAGTAACTTCTTATAAAAAATAATTTACTAATTTTGAGGAAATTGTTCATAGTTTTTTATAGGAAATTAGTTATCTTGAGGTGCAAGGTGCTAAGGGATGGCTAGTTCTTGACACCTTCTCTTTCTTTCTAGTGCCAACCTTAGGTTTTTTTCTACAACTAGCAATTGTCGTTGGACCAAAAAATTGACCTGTTAATGCTCGATACAACCACTAGACTTGTAGAAGACATAGGAGGTTGTTAAACCATGTCATGGATCCTGAAGGGGGACATTGGTAGTTAGTCTAACAATCCTCCCCTTAGTGTCACCCGAGGGGATTCAAACCTATGACCAAGTTCTGATACCACTTGTTACAACTAGTGGTTGTCATTGCACCAAAAGATCAACCTGTTAATGCCTAATACAACCACTAGACTTGTAGAAGATACAAGAGGTTTTTAAACCATGTCACGAATCCTGAATGGGAACACTAGAGGTTAGTCAAACATTTTTGTCAAGTTCTTCTTTTCTCTCTAGAAATTTGTTTTCTCTATGAAATTCTTGAGATTTTCTTTTGTATCTCCAAGCAAGGGTATTATCCTATGAAAGGATGTCTTCTTATTCATCCTGAAAACCCAAATTGAGTTGTAACATAGGAAAAATATCTTCATGTGTCAACACCATCTTTTTTCATGATTTCTCATTGGTTGTTTAAATACAACTATTTGACTTCCCTAGCAAAGTCGCCAAAAATATGTTGGTTAACATATTGGACTTTCAATGATTTTCCAATTTAAAATTTATATACCCAAAAGACTCAATCTACCATCCAACAGTTGGGAAAATTAATCAAATATTTCCCTCTGAATTTTATTATGAAGGTACAACTCCCTTCTTCAAATCAAATTTTTAATTTTCTAATATAATAATAAGCATATTTTTAATTAGAAAGTAGGAAAGGAACTAATAGTCATCTATCATCATGAAATAACTAGCTACAAAGAGAATTCTAACTAAAAGGTGAACTCAAATGCTTACTTATAAAGCATTATCACTTCTTTGTACCTAAAACTTGATAAATCATTTAAAATGGAAAAAAATTAAAGCTATTATCATGAAATATCAACAACCAAAAAATATGGTGTTCACATACACTTATACCACAAAGAATATTTATTCCTAGTGTATTGTGAAAGAAAAGTTTTAGAACAAAATGAACATTCCAATAAGACACACAAATGTATCTATAAAATCATAAGCTAATATTCCATTCAAATTTCCAAATTCATCTGCAAACACCAAAATTGATTCTCACTCATGTCTCAAAGAATAAGGGGGCTTTTTTTTTAAAATGATTTGTTCAGTGTCTTTCCTTCACATATTTAAAGCTTCTTCCCCAAAAAGAAAAATTGTCCATCCATAACATAATAATATATTATTTAAAGATTATTTATTAAAAATAAATATCTTTTTTGAAATAAAATAGGATGGCAATTGGAAGAAACAAGATTTAAAAATAAATAATTTTTTTGAAATAAAATAGGATGGCAAGTGAAAAAAACAAGTAACAGAAGTAAATATAAGATTTTATGGTACCTTTTCATCTTCCCTTATCTAAGTTGGTGGCTATTGAGTTTTTTTTTCTACTTGTACATCTGCAAGACTTTGGTGGAAACCATTTTTTCATGATCTAGAATATTCAAATTCTTGCTCCATAGGGCCCAAAATATATTTCCTCTTTTAATTTATTTGGCCTTTGCAATTAAATTTTGACGATGGCTCATGCATCACATCAAGGATGCATCTATTCAAACCAACTCATTATGCTTTTCCTTTTTGAATTCTATAAGGTTGGCATGGTGTCAATATTGTTTTGATACTCTTCTTTAAGTTTGTTAGCAGAGGCAATTCCTAAATTGTCCTTACTTTTTAGTTCACAACCTATATCCTTAAACTCTTGCATTTCTTGGTTGTCAATCTCTTTCACTTATTCATGTAATTTTTTTTGTTTAATTATATATTTTTTATATATTCACACTTCCATTTGAGACTATACAACAATGTCTTACAAGGAATCTCCTATGATGATATTATACCTTTGGTTACTACTATGTTGATCCCCATATCAATAATATCCCGTAGTAATTTGTTGATTTCCTTATGTGTCACTTCCTCCATCTTTATAACTAAAATCACATATAACACACCATTTCTAGCTACTACCAGTTCGTTGTAGGACCTACTCGGGTTAAACATTAAAGGTATGCTTCCAACCTTCAAATCTTAATCCAATCTCAGGCAATTCTACCAAAATGGTTGTCAATTTTTATTCTATAGATCATCTCTTTGATGCCATCATATATTGGATCTAGGATATATTGGGGTACATTTAGAAGCTAAGTGGATAATAGAATCAATAGAGACCTCGATCAATGCTTCAACTATAGCCTTTAAGCTTTATTTATCAATGTATTTCTCCATTATATCCATAACCCTAACAACTAGAAAGTACATGCCATTTAAATTGGCATCTATACTAGGAGGCCCCATATCCACCTTGGTAATATTAAAAAAAAAATTGTAGCCTAGTTGGGCTCCATCTAAGTGTTAGGGTATGTTATGTCAATAAAAAAAGGATTAGAATCATCACTTTCAACAAAGTCAGCAATGGTTTTTAATTTCTTTCTTTTGGGAGGATGAGGGAACGATTGTAGTGGTTGGGATACAACATCTTTGGATGATTTTCTAAGGGCTTCTAGCTTCCTCTTATTATACATGGATGTTTTTATCCATGAATTAGAAGATAACATTTAAGAGGCCTTTTTTAGTGTATTAGGAGTGATAAATAGGATCCTCTTGACTGGAGGGGTTTTATCAATATTTTGCACAAACAAGGGAAATGAGGTTCAAGACTTACCACTTGTTACATCTTGTTGTTGTGTATATTGAGCAGGTCCCTTGAATTTCCCCCCATTCCTCTATTTCTCACTTTATTCTCCTATTCCTATATTGGGCAATGAACCATCTCTGCATGTTGGCTTTCGATTCATATCCTTTTTGGCAGGTTCCCCATCTTCGTCCCCTCTTGGATTGATGGAAGGTTGTTCTTTTTTAATAGTGTGAGAAATATGCTAGGTTGAATTGAGTTTCTCTATTTTGATATTTGAGTGCTTCTGGTGGACAATGATTTCTTTTCATTCCCCTTTTTTCTTTGCAACCCACATTTGGGTTCTCTCAATTACCATGGTCATTCTCCTATAAAAATTATCCTCTTCTAGAAAGATCTAGTAAATTGTATCTAATGGTTGTGAGTATACTTCTAGAGTGTGTTCATGATCAACTATTTCAATCTCACCATCTATTATGACAACTACATCAACTAGGATATGATAGTAATCTATTTTCTTTAAGATCATCCTTGACTAGCACATCTTTCTAGCTTCTAGGTCATCCTGACAATCTACCAAAAAGTCTTCTAATTGTGGCATGTGATAGTAAGAAGGTCCTAAAAATAAAGTATTTTTTATAAAATCTTTTGGATCATAATGCATCCTCAAAATTTTATAACTATCCATTTTATACTTAACAATTGTATTTCCCAAATGGATAGGGAATTGGATGTCCACTTTTTTGTTATTCATTACATCTTTTATTTACTTCACATATTTGTTTACATAATTCAATCATAACAATATTTTCATCCACATATATAGAAAGTTTCCAAGTCATTAAAACCTTTGATTATAATATAGGTAAATTTGGGAATTATAAGAAGAAACTGCCATAAATTTGTATTAGAGAAGTTGTCTTAGGAGAAATCCTTCATTTGGGTGACCCTACATTTCCCTTACCAACTTCATTATAAATCTGTCATTGACTTTCTTGAAATCTCAGTAACTGTTTTACAATTGTATGCTAGGATATAAATCATAGATTTGTATATCCTCTTTGAATTCTTCAACATAATCCAGCCTGAGTTGAAATTGGGTACATGCTAGGGCATACGAGAAGTGCTAGGATGTGTAGAAAAAATTATTCAATGGAAAAATGCTAACCATATCATATAGACGATAAATAATCAAGCCAACACAATCCAAGTAATCAGACACTACACAAATTACTTGAATGAAGGAAAAAACTCACTCATCTAGGTGTAGGGAATCTTCGTCTCTTCTGAGTCTATGCAATAAAAATAACCATATCTATGATTTCCCCTTTAATAAATGTTGTATATATGGCAAAAGGTAATTTGGATTGTAATGTCCTTGGGAATGAGAACCATTCTAGCAATTGTATTACTATACACTCTTATTTTTTTGTTAAAAGCACATTGTGATAACACGAAATCCCAGTGTGCATACTCTCTCCTATTCAGCAAACGAAAGAAGTTTTGATAATTTCTTGGTTAAGAGTGACTAGAACTCAATCATCATGTGTTTTTATTGATCTTCTGTTGGGATTGTATCAATTAATGCATTCCATTACCAATTCAATATATTGTACAATTACCGAGAATGCTACAGCTTGAAGTAATCTCATTTCTACCAATCTTTGGGTGATAGGATGCCTATTAGGATTTTCTACCCTACTCCAAAATTTATTTAAGTCAACATAACTCAATTTTGTATCTCCTATTTTGGTAGCCGCACATTCTAGAGCACTGAGGTGGTCTTACCTTGAATGTTTGAATTTCATTATTTCTGCCTATATTTCCCTTGATTTAAGTGTGCCTAAAATATATTGCCATGGTAAATTGAGTTGAATAGCTAGGTAGCCGATAAACTTATTAGTTTGATAATGTCCTTCATGCAAAGAATTGTGTGCCCTATCTTCTTTCTCCTACCCTTCTCCATCACAAATGGATTAGGAATAATGAATTATATGGCCTAAAAAAGGGAAGTCATTAATGCCAGTCATTTGAGCATTTAATGTTATACATTCCACTTGATCCTTCCATTATATCTTTTGATTCACTTTTTAAAAAAAAATATTCACTTTATCGAACTTCGCTTTGGGTTCTAGAGATTATCGGCCTCAAAGATAATTCATAAGAATGTTCAATATATATATTAAGCTTCGACTATGCTTCTTAAACTTAAATTTCTCTTGCTTCTTGACTCCCTTGACTCCCAGTTCTTTTGGTGTTAGACTCTGACCTCTGAAACTATATTTTAAATAGTAGCTTCCTAACTTAAGAAAACCTCTTTATGAAATCTCAATAAGTGTACAAGCTTCTTGAACTAACTATTGGACCCAAAGTATTTTATAAGAAATTTTGAAGTTTCTATTGGGTTTTGAAAGTACTTTTGGAATCCAATCTTCTTTCTAATTTTAAACTTCAATCTCCATGTTAAAAAAGTCATTCCATCTTCAACATTGCGTCCCGATTGAGGTTCTTTAACCAACATCGGATATAGATATGCATTTTTAAACTATGCAGGAAATTTGAAACAAAACATGGAGGAAATTTGAAACAAAACACTTGGAGGAAATTTGAAACAAAACGTGTGAAGGAAAGTGAATGCCACTTGTGTTGTCAGGATCCGATGAGGCAAAAGAATCAAGACTTATATTGGCAGACACTGAAAAACAAAGACTCAATATATTCCAAATGAGATGTCGAGATCCAACAAATACGTTGAACTTGAACTTAGCAAAAGACTTTGGACAACGACTATTTAGAAACATGCAATAGAGACTAGGATAATGTTTGCGCCAAATGCAATGTCAGGGACCAGGACTCGTCAGATCCCAAGACTCGGTGAAGACAATATATTTATCCTTGTTCTAAAAGGCTCGTCAGATCCCAAACTGTGTTCTAGAATAGAACATAGACTCTGACAACTTAACAAGAGGACTTAAGAGACCTGGAATGTAACTTAAAATAATAAGTTTCGAATTAGTTGGCCAGAAATTTAGGCAACACATCTAACAACTTTACCTAAACATTTTAGCATTTAAACATAGATACATGAATGAAGCATAACTGAAGCATAACTATTGAGTTAAAAATTCCCTCGAGTAGGACGAATCGACCTTTGTAATTCAACTCTAAGAATTTGATAGTTCATGTTGATGGAAAAGGATAAAAAATAAATGGCAATTATTGATTCTCTAATTATTTCCTTTCTTTAGATCACACCAAATCCAAAATGGTGTCCTTAAGAACTATGTTGATATTAAGCATTAGGAAAAGGTGTTAGCAAGTTTGGAATATGAGTGGACTGAGCCATTTGGAAATGAATATAATCATTCAAGAACTTAATCTTTGAATATGTGTGAGAAAATTTTAGTAAGTAGTAAATAACTATACATATAATTTGAGCTTTGTATTTAAATATCTCAGATAAGTCATGAGATTGACATTATCATTATATATTTCAAAATATGGGGCCACAAAACCCATGAGAAATGGATATGTCAATATATTATAGGTAAGAGGACTCTGCTTGATCTCGTAGCTATGTCCTCTTTATTTAAAGTAAATTCAATACTTTACTTTGAATTTCACCAAGTTTTTTCATGATGTTATCAATTGTATATTGATAAATTGGTCACTGGTGAAAATAGGGATGTGAATGTGAGTGACGATAAGGTGTGTATAAATAAATTGGGATGTAGTGGTGGAGGTGGGAATAACAATACATGAAAAACATGATAAGGTATAATATGGTTATGATCTAAGTGGTAGGTAGGTACTAGAAAGGTAATTTAGTGGTATGTACAATGTGCAATGTAAATATGGAAGGATTGATATGTGAAGAAGACAAATGTAGAAGAGAGAAAGTTGGGATGGAGTCTGTAAAGATGTATTATGAAGAGAATTTAAGACATTCATCTTTTTTCCATTGCCTCTTGTAACTCAATTTTGTAATATCTAATCATAAGAAAACTATGAATGGCACTAGCTAGGTTCAACAAATTGGTATTTCTATCAATATTAGCAATTTACTTATCCCTAATTATTTTAATGGTATTAGTGCATCCTTTCAATTATAACAACATGAGCTTCATGGTTAAAATAGTCTTCTTCATTCAAGTAAATTATTGTATTTATATTATGAATCATTCGAGCTTTATTTCAATGATATATAATATTGACTAGACTTAATCTAAGAATTTTCACACACAAAATATTATAGTTTAGTTGATGTTTTAGTTTGCAAACAAAAATATAAATACAAATAGGTTTCAAATGTAAAATAAAAAGAAATATTAGATCAAAAATTTATAACCAATGAAAAGATTGCAAATCCTGAGGGTAAAGCTAGGAAGGTTGGCAAGTTGGGGTTGAACAGTAAGTAAAGCCCTAATAGTCCTTAAATGTATGTATAGTTATATTTATAATCTAGATTTAGCAAATGATAAAATAATGAATGTAAATCATACAAAAATAAATACATAGAATTAAGTTTAATAAATTAGCAAATCAAATATATAGTTAGAACCACTTAGAGCTTGATTATGTTAAAACTTGATGTTGCTAATTTGAACTAGTACAAGCACTCAATAACTAATCCTAAGTTTTAGAAACTAATTATGGAAGGTACATCTCATAGTTGATGTGTCTCTATAATCAACATATTATTACACAATATTGTAAGTTATTTTTCTTGACCTTATGTAATTCTATCTTGCTTAAATGATTATTTGGTTGCCTTCAAATTTCACACTCCTATCGTGATATCTAGTTTGAAACTAAGATGTAACATGCTTAGCATAATATATGTTAATGCACACACAAAAGTCTCCATGCAATCTAATTCTCAAACTATTCTATTTGTGAATGCTTGATAAATAGTTTGGGATGACTAATCGGCTCACTAAAACTTGTTATTACATACAACAACTTAGGTGCCAAATATATAAATTCTCATCTACAAGCCAATGTGCAATAATTCACTTTTGGAAAGAGTCAACTTTGAGTGAGTGGATATTAAGTTTGGATAATGTAGATGCAATTGAATGCACATTCTTATGTTTCAATCGAAAATGAACAATATATAAAAACTATTGTTAAATCTTAGATCACAAGAATTAAACTAACAAAATAGAAATTTGTTCACTAAATTTTACGAGCTTATATGCTAAAATACATTATTATACACATCAAAACTAAATATCTAACACTAAAATCAAAATAAATTTAAATTAAAAAACAAAATATGCACTTTTTCTTCTACAGTTGTAATCAATAATATATTGAATTGAATGCTAAAACAAATATATCCCAAAACAAGACAAAAATATATAAAAAATTAATTAAAAAATGTACACTTTTCCATTAAAATTACAAACACAAATATATATTATAAAAACCATTCTCATTCTTTCCAATCAAATTCTGTCATATCTCTCTGGAAGATTTAAAGTGATTACATTCTTGCACTTTTTTCAAGTTGGTTTCCTTTCATGGGTCCTAGGAGACTTTCAAAAGGGATTCAACTTTGGGACCGCTTGTTTTATTCATCTGATCTCACAGATTCTGTCCTTGTCTTAAAACACTGTTTTTCTCCATTTCTCTGGAGATGATAACTGCATAGATTTGGAATCTTGGCACAGTCCATAAAAATCCCATCGTCAGTGCATTAATGTAGGCAGACAAAATAGCCATCAACCTTACCTGTGTTCATCTCATAAAGCTGGCGCAGAAGTAAACTGGTGTCTTACAAGACAAGGATTGTTCGCCTTGACCAGTTGGCACGGACCCCTGACAAGTTGTAAATGGTGGAGTTATGATGAGTCGGCACCGACCTCTCACAAGCTGCCTCTCTCCTTGCTTTCAAATGCCCATATTTCCACTGCATTGGATCCTTGTCAAAGCTGTCCTATGTTCATATGAATGGAAATGGAATTATTTTAAGGTATTGAGCAATCTATTTTGGGTTTATGCGGAAGCACACCACACCTACGTTCTACTTTTCAATTGTTAATTTTTAAAGAAACCGAAACAATGATGCACTCCAATAATAGATATTCTTGAACTATTCTTAACATACTTTTGAATGACTATTAGTACATTTGCGTGTGGGTATTTATAATTCTCAAACGACTATTGGAACATTTGTGCATAAATATTAATAATTTTTTAACAATAAGTGGGATATTTGTGCATAAGTATTGGTGATTTCTGAGATGGTTAAAGAGCACGGTTATTGGGATGTTTTTAAGTAGGTATCAAGTGATACTTGGAAATGACCACTTTTGACCCTTGTACACATAACATGATCCCACAACTTGTGTCCTTACTACCCAGAAGCTAGAACAATAGATAGAAGCTGTTTTAAGTCACATATAAAGACAACCAGGAAAGAAAAATTGTCGAAACTCAATTTGTTGTTTAGGATTTGTGGGTTTGTGACATTAGCTATAGCAGTGACCAGTATACTTCCCCTAGTATATGAGATTACTCTGTATTCGAAATTCTAATTCTTAGTCTTCCTTATGTCCATATGAATGGAAATGGAGTTATTATGGGATATTGTGCCATCTATTATTGGGTGTATAGTATATGAGTCTTTGCTCATGTCCATATGAATAGAAATGGACTGATTTTAAGATATTGTACAATCTACATTCTAAATGTATTTCCATTGTATTGTGTTGTTGTCAAGAAGTTATAACTCTTAGTCTTGCGCAGTCCATATGAATGCAAATGGAATCTAGGATATCAAATGATTTATTTCTGGACTTATAGTATATGAGACTTCTGCCTATATTTTCAATACCTTGGATTGTTCTTGCTCATGTCTATATGAATAGAAATGGAATTATTTTAAGGTATGGGACGATTTGTTTTGGACTTATAGTATATGAGACAATTCTTTATTATGTCTATGTTTCTATTGGGTTGTGATGTTTTTAGGAGCTTTTAATTCTTATTCTTGCTCATGTCCATATGAATGGAAATGCAATGGTTTTAGGAGTTTGGGATTATAGTACTAATATTAAATGGTGTGCATATTTCCATTGAACTATGTTGTTAAAAAGTTATAATTTATTAGTCTTTCTCAGGTCCATATGAATAGAAATAGAATAATTTTAGGATATCGTGTGATTCATGTTTGGGTTTATAATATATGAAACTACTTCATATTCTACCCATATTTCTACTACATTATATTGTTGTCAAGAAATTCTAATTCTTAGTCTTGTTCATGTACATATGAATGGAAATTAAATTATTCTAAGATATCAAATGGGATTATTTCCTAGTTTGGTATGGACTTTAGTAAATGAAACTATTTATTATTTTGTCTATATTTATATTGCATTGTGATGTTGTCAAGAGTTTCTAATTCTTAGTCTTGCTCATGTCCATATGAATGAAAATAAAATAAGTTTAGAACATTGGGCTTAAAGAAAATAAGACTACTTTAAATGTGTTGGAATGATATGCAGATATGTGCTTAAGAGATGTATGGTCACATATTTGAGAGGTGTGTTGTCATTGTTGTCAACATATGTATCTGTCGGTGACTATGTTGCAGTGAAACTCAGTGAGTTCATTTGTTCAGTATATTGAAGATAAGAGTTTGTGAATGTATGCATTTGTTTATGGATTGTCTATAGTTGATTCAGTTCAACCTGCAGTGGTTGGCATGAAGATTTGAGTGTGCTATGGTTATTTGTGTTGTGAGTGGTTTTTCAGTTGTTCAAAGGTGACAAAGTGACAATATTTTGATCTGCATTGCTCTGCATTGTAATATCTTATTTCACAGATCTGATAGCATGTTTGGGACTTTGATGTGCATCCTCAATTCAAGTTGTTCATGATTTGGAGGCCCGCAAGCTATTTTTCAAGGTTGACAGTTGTTCATGTTAGTATTCATGAGTTTTGGTGTAATATTGTTGATGATTCTAGAATTTGTGTTGACATGGATATTGTTGGGGTAATTCATGATGCTCGTGGATATTTCTATATTGTGTGCTTCTTGTTTTGTTGGTCCAAATTGGTCATTGTGCTCACAATTGGTGACTTCTATTGGCAAGTTTATGTTTATCATGTTCTTGGTTGACCTGATGATTGTAGCATGTTGGGGATGTTCGAGGCATAATTATTGGACGTGTAACATGTTCGAGGATGACAATTTTGGTATGTGTTATGTCTTAGCCAACATTTCTTGGTCTATATTTAATAGTGTAATTGAGAGTGATTATATTTTTATAATTAGGTGGTGATTTTTTGGCCGACCTTGTTGATCTTTTCAAGGTTTCTGACTCAAGTATAAATAAATGTAATGATATTGTATTTGTGTGTTATGGTGTGAGTGGATGAATGGGTGTGAGAGTGAGTTGAAGGTACACATATTTTTGAAGGAAGTGATAAAGTGTGAAAAAAAAGTTGTATTTTTTCTTCAATGGAATTGATCCAAACATGATGAAGATGTTATTGTACAATTTGTGATCTATGGATGCAATCCTAATTTTTTGTAAGGCAATTAGGCTTCCTGGAGACTAACCCTTTCTCTTTTGAGTAGTGAGCTCTAAGCAATGTCCCTAAATGCATGTGCATTCCCATTGTAATACTCCTAATAGGGTATTATAATTTTAACAAAGTATACTCATCTTGTGGGTTCATCCCCACCATGGTTTTTTCCTTAACCATGTTTCCATGCAAAAATATTGGTGTTATGTATTATTGATGCATTGTGGATCTATGCTTGCATATTTTATTATCAAAATTGGGATTAAGGTTTAAGTTTTTCAAGTTTGTGTGATAAATGATTCACCTTCCCACCCTCTCTTAGTTATCAATTATCTTTTGCCATATATCCATCAAAATATTGCCCATATTTAATTTGTATTATGTTTTCATCACAAAGTTCTAACTCTTAGTCTTGTTGGAGTCCATATGAGTTGGAAAAGGATGATTTTAGGATATTTGTCCTAGCGGATATCATATACGAGACTACATATTATACACATATTTTCATTGCATTGTGTAATTGTCAAGAAGTTCTAGTTCTTAGTGTTTCACATGTTCATATGAATTGAAATGGAATAGTTTTAGGATATTGGGCTTATAGTATATAATAGTAATATGCCATATTTCCATTGTATTGTGTTGTTGGTAAAAAGTGCTAATTCTTAGTCTTAGTCAAGTCCATTTGGATTAAAATAGAATGATTTTAATATATCGTGTGATTTGTGCTTGGACTTATATTATATGAAACTACTTTATATTCTACTCATATTTCCACTGCATTGTGTTGCTTTCAAGAAGTTATAATTGTTAGTCTTTCTCAAGTCCATATGAATAAAAATGGAATGATTTTAGAATATTTCTTTTATAGTATATAAGACTACTCTAAAATATTCTACTCATATTTTCATTGTATTGTGTTGTTGTTAAAAAGTTCCAATTCTTAGTCTTACTCAAATTCATATGAATGACAATAGAATGATTTTAGGATATCGTGTGGTTTGTGCTTGGGTTTATAATATATAAGACTACTTCGTATTATACCCATATTTCATTTGCATTTTTTTTGTTGTCAAGAAATTCTAATTCTTAGTCTTGCCCATGTCCATATAAATGGAAATGGAATTATTCTAAGATATCAAATGACACTATTTCTTATTGTGTTTATATTTCTATTTCATTGTGATGTTGTCAAGAGGTTCTAATTCTTAGTCTTAATCATGTCCACATGAATGGAAATGGAATTATTTTAGAATATTGGGCTTAAAGTAAATAAGAATACCTTGAATGTTGCCCATGTTTCCAGTGCATTATGTTGTTGTTAAAAGTTCTAATTCTCAATCTTTCTCAAGTCTACATGACTGGAAATATAATGATTTTAGGATATCATTGGATTCATGTTTGGCTTCTAGTATAGGAAACTATTCCTTATTTTACCCATATTTCAACTCCATTGTGTTGTTTTCAAGAATTTATAATTCTTAGTCTTTCTCATGCCCATATGAATGGAAATGAAATTATTCTAGGATATCAAATGATCTTTTGGGCTCATAATATATTAGACTTCTCTGCGATAATTTTTAGTCTTTCTCAAGTTCATATGCATAAAAATAGAATGATTTTAGGATATCATATGGATTTTTTTAGGATTATAGCATATGAGACAAGTGTTAATTCTTATTCTTGGTCAAGTTCATTTAAACTAAATAGAATGGTTTTGGGATATGGTGCAATTTGTGTTTGGGCATACAGTATATGTGACTACTTCATATTTTACTCATATTTTCATTGCATTGTGTTGTTATCAAGAAGTTTTAATTCCTAGTATTTCTCATGTCTATGTGAATGGAAATGGAATTATTCTAAGATATCAAATGATCTATTTTTGGGCTTATAATATATGAGACTTCTCTGGATATTCTCAATATGTGAATGAGGAATGCATACCCTATGTCTACAATATTTGAACTTGTAAATTATCTTTAAGGAGTACAATTTCTCCATCATTAGACCAACTCATGGTCTTACTATATGTTCTATCTTATTTTTTTTACAACAAAATTTTTTTCATCAAAATATATATATTTATTTAAGCTATTTTTTAAGGAATTATTTTGCAGTTGTGTACTTTAATTTTGTAACTTTTAAACTTAAATACGATCATTTTTTTGTTTCTATTTGAAATTTTGATTTTATTGTTCTTAACTTTTGTCTCAACTTGAATTTGGAGTGTGACTTTACTCCACTAACCTTTTATTTATGAATATGGTGAATATTATGTCTTTAATAAAGTATATAATGGAATATTACTCATTAACAAAAAGTAATTTTGAATGTCTTTCAATTTTTCATAACATATCATATCTATTAACCTATTGGATTACTTTTTTGAATAAAAAAGGTAGATGTTAGATTGTCCCTTTATTAGATTGCATACTATAAAGTTATTTAATTTCTTGTGTTTAAGTTTTTATTTTTAATTAAATTAAAATAACCTTAAAAGTAATGAACTAGTTAAATGCTAATTTAAATCAACATACATAAATTATATATGACTAGAAATATATTAAAGGGAATTAAGTTGTTTTAGATGACATGCAAATGTAAAAGTGAAATTGATAATAGATGTGTACCTATCTCATTGTATAGATTGATGCATAATCATATATTTTGGTTGCAAATTGAGCTAATAATTCAAATGTTGAATAGAAAGTTATGAAAGACTAATTATATTTTCTCATATCCATAAAAATAATTTGATATGGATGATTCAAATAGATTCTCACAATATTGTCATTTTGTTGCAAACACATCCTTGTAACCTACAAACTTACAATTCTAATTTACCTTTACTAAGTATCTAAAAAGGAAAATCTGGTGTTGATAAATAAATTTAGGTGTCTATCATGCAAAGGTTGAAGTTTTAGTTTGTCCACCACTATTCTTGTGATTTCACTATCTTTGGGTGATGAGATTAATTGAAAACAATCATACATGATATACATGATTTATTTGTTGTGCATGCAAACCCCAAATAGAAGATTCCTTATGTTCTCTTTCATGTCTTGTGACCATCGCCTTTAAATTTTCTATGTTTGGGGGAATTTCATTGTTGCAATGTGCCAATTTTCTTTTGGATGTATGTATGATACCTTAAATCAATCACTCCCAAAAAAGCATATACAATCGGTTTAGCATGGGAGATTTCAATCCACTATATGTTACACTTTTTGCACATCCCACATGATTGGTTTGTAAACTTTGACCACACACCATGATTTAGTTGCTACTACTAAACATCCATTTTTTTTGTCTCATATCAATTTTTCTCTTGGTACACACTGCAACACCTATTTTTTAGTTGTATTTTTTAGATTGTCTAGAAAATAGAGACTTTGATTTGTAATCTTCCTTGGCAAAAGTCAACAAGCATAACACACCTTGATATACCTTTATGACTATCCTAACATGACTTTTAGTAAGAAAATCTTACTAAACCTAGATGTCAAATCTCTTCTCCTATGGCTCATAGTAAACATTCCTTACTAAACTTGGATACCATACCCTTCTTTGTTCTTGCATGCTCCATGTGTATGTATGACCTATGTTTGAATCATGTTTCTCCTTTTATATTGATACTTAAGATTGATAATATCCTAATTCCTAGGGGATTGGTCGTTTCTTATCTCTTTGATATCTTGGTGAAAGTCTTTTATGCCATCCTATAATTTACTAACATTGTGAGTGTAAGATCATACTCCTGATATTCTGGGGGCTAAATATAGTGTCATAAATTGTATCCATCTATAATTTCACATTCATTTCAAGCTAACTTTGGTGGTTTCCCCTCATGTCCATTATTCATGACTGATTATGCTCAATCCATGGCCAATTTTGGAATTCTAGCACAAATCCATGGTCACTGACCTTGGTTTTGCCTCTGAAAGCTAGGACTATGGCTCTTAGCATAATATAACTCCTAGATTATAGCGTCTAGTGCTATAATCAAGCCTTTTCAGGTTCAAATTTGAACATTTAATAGTAAAAAAGTGTAGAGTGGGAAAGTTCTCCTTGATGCCAGCCTTCTTCAAAATTTAGACCCAAAATATGAAAGTTGTGTATAAATACAACTCCTTTCCACTCATTGGACATCTTTCTCTAATAAATCATTCACGTGTCACTCTAATTGATCATTTTAGTCATGCATCTTCAAGGAAATTAAGGAGATATCTAAAGCCAAATATTCAGGAATTTAAGTTCAAATATCATGATGAAGTTTATGTGTCTCTCCATGAATGAAGTAATGCATTAAATTCTATCAAGAAAAATCAATATTTGAGAAGGATTCAAGACAATAAGTTCAGAATAAAGGTATCATTTATCAATTTTAGTATTTCCTTTAAGGTTTTCAATCTTTGTTCTACTAGGGTTAAGCTCTCTTTCATCAATCATTGTTGTAGTGGAGGTTAATTCCTACCTAGGGATTGAATTAGGGAATCCCCTATAGAACAAAACATTTTTCCCTCTTTTATATGTGTGAGTTACAAATTTGAGTATTGAAAGTAGTAGACTTGAAAAGAGAAAACTAAGACATTTAGTTCAGAATTTTGAATAGATAACGTCAATTAGCATAACCTTACTGCTACTTTTTGGCTAAATTTTGGAAGGAGTAAACTACATATCAACCTTATTTGGAATGTGATGTTTTATCTTATGCATGGATTTTTTTAGTGGTGATTATTCACCAATTGGCGAATATGTCCCAATCGGCATATAGAAATTGGCCAATAAAAGCTCAGTATACTGGTTGACCTGTTTGCCCAGATTTTATAAAATACACGTTTAGTGGTCGGATTGTTCACCACTATTTTTACGTAATTTCACTACGGTAGTCAGGTTCTTCACCCATATTTCTATTGTATTTTACTCTTATTCACCACGGATTAAGGAAAGGTGTATTTATCAAGGATCACCATTCTCCAAAGGCCCATTGTCCCAAGTGAAATTTTTATTTGCACTAGGACCCAATTCACAATGCATAATACATAATCGTGTCCCAAATTCCCACCCTATTCACCTAGTCAATTATTTGAAATTACACTAGATTCACCAAATATTAGTTGTTATCATAAGCAATTTTTGACCCCTTCACCAAAATGGATGATGGAGATTATGAGGCAAAATCTAATGGCTGATATGAAAAAGGTTTACTTGTCTATTTAAGAGATATGAGTTTCATTATTGAAACATGCCGGAGAGAAGGAGACCTCAAGAGATTTAGTTGATTCTGAGCTCACAATTGTGATCCGTAGCGAACAGGAATGACTACGAGCCCATAGTATCTTATTCAAGTAAAATTTTATTGCAGCCTTAATTTGTTGGAGATGTCACGGTCAAAGTTAAATAGGAAGAGGACTATTGAAGGTGGAGATGTCCAAGAGAGGCCAACGAAATGAAAAAATATATCTTCATACATTGGTGGGGGTAGACACAATAGTCTTGGTCAAAGTGAGGAAGGTACATCATCAGAGGAACCTGTACAATTTCAAGGTTCTCAACCTACACAGGAGTCTAATGAACAAATTGGGAAGTCTACTAAATCTGGTGACAAAGTTGCGGAACCTGATATCTCTGATGAAGATGACCTTGAAGAATAATTTCAAGTAAATAACTAGTACCATGATGAATCGATTGACTTCATTGATGATGATGGTTCAATTAATAGTAACACTAAAGGGAGAGGAAAATCAAAATAAAAAAATGATCTTCAATGGGAGATGTCGAGGAGATTTAAATTTGATTGGGTGGAAAAAATCCATTCATTGAACCCATGGAAAATCCAATTGTAGGTGAGCCGCTAGTAGAATGTACATGTATGATTTGTAGTTGGAAGTATAAAAAGGAAAAGCGGTTGTAGCTTAAACTAGACACCATAGATAAACATGCTGGTAAGGTTTATGAAACCTCAACTATTGATGGAAAGGAAATAAAAGTGGTAAGATATAAAACAAAGGAGCAATGTCAACATAAAAGGAATGCTGAGGAATATTATTTGTTTCAAAAATTTAAGATGAAGCCTAGTGAAGTTCAAGGTTCTATTAATGCTATTTTTGTGAAAGCAAGTGAAGTAGAAGAACAAGAAAAAGATGTTCAATTAAGTAATGTTTTTCATATTTTGAGCAGAGGGTGTCCAATGACAGACTATCCAGAAATGAGTGGTTTCTTACACTTTCTGAAAGTTCCTAACTATCCTGTCACTCATTGGTCAATAAACAGTGGATGAGAATTGGAAAGTTGTATTGCCCAGGTTGAAATAGAGGATGTACAGAGAAAAATAAAAGAGTCAACCTTTATTGCATTATCCTTATACAAAGTTACGGTAATAGATAATACGTCGTGGGTATGCATGCATGTTTATACTATAGAGAATAATGTCCGCCAACCACATCAACTAATTTTTGAAAAATTGAGGGACAATGCGACATCATAAACTTTATTTCAATTAGTAAAGAGCCATTTAATTTAATATGGAGGTATGGATGATTTGACAATAGCGAACAAGTTGATCTATGTTGGAGTAGATGGAGCTTCAGTAATGCAAGGTCAAAGGAATGGTCTTTTCACAAAGATGCAGGCTTCTTGTTCACCATATGTTGTTGGCATTCACTGTATGGCCCACAGGATAAATCTTTCTTTTAGAGTTGTGAAGAAGTTTCCTTTAGTAAATAAGGTTGAAGATTTAGTAAGAGAGTTGTACTCATATTTTTGTTGAAGTCCCAAACATTTTAGGGAATTTCAGCACTTTGCTGATACAATTACCAATGGAAACAAGCTTCTTAAAGATGTTGATACCAGATGGATCTCTTTGGATGGACCAGCGCATTGATTTTTTTCTGGATATCAATCTTTGATTGGACTAATGTACGAAAATCGAGACATTGCAAAAAATCAGATATGTGGTGACCTACTTTGGAGGTTAAGCAATATAGAGACACTTTTGAATTTAGCATCTGTTCTTCCCATGCTAGAAGAAATGACGTTCATTATGAAAAAAGTCCAGCAAAAAGCCATATATATTGCAGAATATGCTTACTTGTGTAAAATGTCATGCCAAGCCCTCGATAGTCTCTATCGAAATGACCTTAATTTATTCGATGAAAGATTTAATCACTAGTAGAAACTAACAGATTTGGACAATCCTGATAATTATTTAAAGATCATTGAAAGTGGGGATTTATGTGTTTGTGTAAGGGGATTTTAGATACCAATGTACTACAGTGCCCCAAAGAAGTGAGCTACAAGAGTTACAAGGGAAGAGTTTACCAAGATCGTCGAGTCTATAATAGGTAATGCAAGGGACATAGCCTTTAAAGTTTCCTTTGAAATAAGATCCCGATTCCCATATGAACAACTGCTTAAGGCCATGGCAATTGTGTTTCCTCAATATTGATCCTTAAAATCTACAGAAGATTATCATAATAGGTTGATGACTTTGATAAAGGAATTTTTCAAATCTGTAGAATTCAAAGGAGTGACTATCAATGGAATTTTAGACAAGGGTCTTCTTAGACAGTAATCAGGCACTTTTGAAAAGACTATGAAGCATCAATATCAATTAATGCATAACCCACATGAAGAGGGCTTGGCAACAAGACTTTGGACAGAACTAAAACAAAGCACAATGTTGCGTGAAGAAATTTAAGAGTTCTTCAAGCTTGCTGATCTATGTCAAAATATGATATTGGGTTCAATGGAGGATGAGAGATTTTTCAGTGCTTTGGGCTTCCTAAAATCAAAGCTAAGAAAAAAACTAGACAAGAATTTGGAAACATGCTTGAGGGTCTACACATCTAGGTATGATGTCAATACTTTTCCTTATAAAAAAGAAATGGAAATCTGGAAGAAAAGATGCAAAAGAAGAGGGTTGGGCAACACCATTAACCAATCTCTAACAATGACTCCAAGTGGGACAAGTACAGGTGGTGATGGGAGTCATAGAAGCAGAGGTCAGAGTGAAGAAGACACAAATGAAAATGAAGAGAAAAATGAAGGAACTGAAATACCAGAATTGGATGATGATGACAATGCAAAGATGAATTGGCAAATTTAGGAAATTTCTGCTAAATTAGCAGTAGCAATCAATAGGTATTTTTTGAGCTTATTAACTACTATATCCTATCATTCAATGTTCATCTTAGAAAAGAAAGAATGTATTATAATTTATGTTTCATCATTCAAATTTGAGAACAAAGAGTATTATTACTGTAGAGTGTAGTTGGTAGCATATCATCAATGATCATTCATATTTGAATTTAAAATTCCTGAATGAAATTTTGTATTCCAATAGCATATAAAAAATTAAATCAACTAAGAATAACTGAATAAAGTAGAGTAACTCAACATACATTGAATTGGAAAACATGAAAATTTGATAGAGCACAATTTGTTTTGTATTCATTTTCAATATATTACAATTTACAGTAGTTCAAAATTCAGAGCAATCTTTGTAGGCCAATCCAAACATCCTCTGATGGTAGAACAATTTGGTTCATAGTATAGTCACACTCCTACAACTTTGTTAGCAATTCATATTTGGAAGTGTGACTTGACAGAACTGTTGCTTATAAAAATCCATTCAATTTTCTCATTGGTTTGATGAAATCGATGAATGTATCAGGAGACATGTGTGTAGGAAGAAAGCGTAAATCAGTATTTATTTTGTCCCACAACATTTTTTTGTAAGATTTTGTTCCAATGAACTTATTTGCATCAAATCCCTTAGGCAAACCAAGACTTTCCATATTCACTTTCCTTTGTTCCATCTTTGTGATCTTCTTCTTAGCTTTGTCATCCAATTCCTATGCTTCGCATTGCTTCTCACATTTTTGAATGATACTTGATACCTTTATTGAGGCATCAAGGAGGGTGCTAATTCTCTTGTTTGATAGATAACTATCTCTCTTACTGTAGAGTTGTTACATAATATCTTTTGCTTCATTTTCTTTCTTGACGACATCCATGTTCTGTTCAATGTTTTTATGGAGCTTCAAATAACATACTCTCATACTTTGAAGCATTTCAAACCACTCACACAAGCTATGAGACATCCCCACTATTTGGCCCCAAATGTGTTCTTTTGTAATCTCAACTAAATTATTACTAGTATTTGTTAAAGTTTGAATTGTATTATTGGCCTTCTTTAGTTCTTCTGGCTTTTTTTCACAATTCTCTTTCTGTTCCACTGCTTTGTGTTCCCAATGATTGGCTTTATCTTCCTGAGAGTCCAATTGCTTTTGCAATTCTTGATTGGAGGCAGCATTACTCTCCACGGTTTTAAATAACTTTTCTGAACTGACTCTTTCCTCCTCTAGTTTTTTTACTAATTTCTGCCAATTTTCCCCTTAGTGCCTTTAGCTCTACTTGCTCATGTTCCTTCACTACTACCTCCACATGTTCCTGCTCTGTATCTGCTAATATAGAGGTCAATTTTTTAATCTTTTTTTGTAATTCTTTCAAACTATTCTTTGAAGCTTTCCTCTTTTCTTTTTCATTGCCAATGTTTGCCTGTAACTTTTCTATATTTTTCTCAAGCTTTCTTTTCTCTCTTTCCATCTTTAGCAGTGTTGTAGACCACTTGGTTTGTAGACTTTGACACATTGATTTTGTCCACATTTTTAACTTTGGAAAAATCCATTTGGAGAGTGCTAACTTGAAATTCAGATGGATCTATTTGACTCTCTGGTGGGTTTCCATCTTTTTTTGGTGGAATAACAACCATGAACTCCATCATGTCTCTGTTTGGGTCATATGTTGGAAAAACCTTGTTGGATGCAGGTTGTTCCTCCATAGCTGTATTAAGGGCACCAGTCAACAACGTCTTCTTTCTTTTCGTATTCTTGGTTGTTGTTTCTGCAAATTTATTACTGAAATCTTTGAAATAAAAATATGGTGTTGCAGAAGGATTTGAATGTTTGAAAGGTGAACCAGAGGCACAACTTGCAATGCATGTTGATCTAACTAATTCTCTTTGAGTATTTAAACTTCTAGAGGGTTTTGCTGAACCTGAAATTGTAAGCAGTTCTTTTGGATCAAATGTCATTTTTCTCATTGTTCTGGTAGTGGAAAGCTTTTGCTTCTTGACACTATCTTCTTCTATGGGATTTTGTGTAGATTCTAGTGGCCTCTTTAGAGAGGGAACTTGTCGTATAAGTTTCCTAGTCCCACTAGCACCAGTGCCACTACTAGACCTAGTAGCATTACTAGTAGATTCAAACCCAAGGCCTACACCACGATCATGAGCAGTTTTTTCTATCTCAATTGTAGTCCAGACGCCTTCTCCTTTGGGACCCAAACCACTACCTTGATAACTCATTTTTTCTGCAATTATTTCCCCTTTTCTATATACTATTTTTTGTTCTTTGCTAATTCCACTCTAACTCCTAGTCCCTAGAGTAAATGCAATTGGTGGATTATCATCCTCAGTGTCTGGATTATCATCCTCACTGTTGTATGCCATGTTGGGATGCTCCAAATTCCACAATTTTCTAAACTCTATATCCTCGTCTATTTCATCCAAATCTTCACTGGTCTTTGGTTCACCAAGATCCTTTCTCATACTCCAAAAATCATCTATTTTCATTCTAGTCCATTTTCTATCCTTGCAAGATTCTTCTATTCTCTTTGGTATTTTTATGTTTGATGGATGAGCAACTTTTTCGTAGAAATTGTAGAAAATCCTAGGCTATACAATGCCCTAGTTGATTGTTGTCATAATTTGTGATGACAATTGTTGAATTAAATTTTTTTCCTCACTAGAAACTTTCTCCATCTCTTTTGTAACGTCATCCCAGCTATCCTTGTTTTTCAACTTCTCTAGCAATGGTTTACTTTCATGTTGAAATAAGTTTGCAGAGTTCTTATTAGCAAAAAGCATTGTTTGAATGACGTTGAGTGGATCATACTTCTAGTACCACTCTAAATCAAATTGAAAAATATCTATAAAAAACTTGCCACTTTGAATGCCTTTCTCTCAAATGTTAACCCTCCAATTGAGAAAGGTAAGGAAGGTAATATGCTCTTCTTCAATTGGCCAATGAAGATTCTATATGTGCTCTCTAGTTGTACTACATATTCTACTGCAAACACCCTGTCTGTCACATGCATTGGAAGTTTGTAGGGTTGCAGATCTGATCCATAAAACCTTAGCACAGTGTATTCTTCCATTAAGTACCAGTTAACCAATTGAATTGTGCTTCCAAGTTGGATGCAATCCCTACATGAAGCAAACAATCTGGGCATTGGAGTGCTTGTTATTTTTTTGTACAATGGTGCCAAAAAGAAGTCTACAAAATTACTGTAATTCCTCTTGTTATCATACATTATTATCTAAGGTGTCTAGTTATATATTGGACTACCTGTCACCCTCTAAATTTGAAGCTTGTTGTCGTTGCTCATTAATATTGCAGCATGCTTGGCTAGCATAAGATAGCACAAGTAGGTTGTGAACATAAATGTCTTAGAATTGCCTCTTTTAATCAATGCTAATTGTTCTTGCATCGACTTAACCACGTGTCCAACAAAATTATATCTTACTGGTTCATTGACACAATGGATATCCCAAATGAATTGAAGAGTGCTGGCACCCACTTCCCTATTGTTTTCCAATCCCAGGCAAAATGCTAGCAAGGATATAGTATCCTGAACTCATGGCACAAAAATGTTAAAATCATAAGGAGGCTTATGGTTCTCACCCAATGAAGCCTTTGCCTCTGCAACTATTAGACCCTTTATAAATGAATCTTTTTTGTTTGGTAGGACTGCCTCATATTGCTCTACCAGCAATCCCAAGTCAATATGGACATTACAGTTTTGTTGGTCAAACCCTAGGTCTAGCAAACTGAGAAATTCTTCCTGGGTTTTTTATAAAATTTATTCCTGATCTTTTTTATTCACAATTTCTTTTCTTTCTTCATCATAATTTTTTGCACAAATCAAGACAATTTATGGGCAAGGGAAAACTTCGGGTAACAACATGTGACCCAAACCAACATCCCATGAAGCAACTTTATTGGTTTTTGTACCTATTGCTAGGTTAAATTTTATAAAATCAGACCTCGTTGGCCCAGTTGTCTTACTGCACAATGAATATTTAATTTCTATAAATATCCTTTCATCGTCGATAACAGGATCATAAACATCATGATACTCATAAGTGAAACCAGGGATTTCTACTAGTTTTTTGCAGTCTATTAAAGTTTTCCCAACTTCTTGCCCTTGGCCTTGAGTTTTCACTTTCCCTATTGTTCTTCGAAAGAATGGAAAAACATAGATTCACATATATTTACTAACAAAATCATAGAAGTAACCAACTATTTAAGAAAACCCTAATTTAATAAAACCCCAATTGTACATGCAAGAATTAAAATTTTAAAATCAAGTTAAACTAAATTTTTGACATTACAAAATCGGGATGCATCAGGCTAGATATCTTACCCAAAATTAAACTTTGAAATCTGGATAGATAGAAGTTAGAACGGCTAAGGCTCTCACAAATTACAGTCTCAAAATCTTCGGTGACGGTTCAATAGTTCTTTTTAGCTCTGCTGCTACGAGTAATGTCAAAAACCTTTCTTTAAATGTAATGGTATATAATTATACTATAATGGTAACGTAATATTTCTAAAACATACTACGTGTCATGTAATCTTTCTAAAACATACTACGTGTAACGTAATCTTTCTAAAGCATACCACGTAATCTTTTCAACGAATTACATGTCAACGTGTCACATTTTTGGAGTGAGTTTTCAAAAAAGCTATTTGAAACCCATAGTACTTCTGAAATAAAACTTCAATAGTTCATCTCTTGTAATCCAATGATTGTCACGATTTTAAAATATTAATAATTTAATACACACTAATGAATATTAATTATTAACTATATTCACTTAGAATACCTTATCCATGAAATTTGAACCAATCACCAACCATTAAATGATAAAGTTTGGAAACATTAAAATATTACATGAAACAAAAGTGCAACACAAAATTTTTATATTATATAAGGCAAAATTTCATTACAATTCAAATATGCCCATAAACCATATCTATTAACAATTCTTATAATCAAAACTAAAAAGAAAAGTAGTAGCACTTCGAATTTCTTAAAACATTTTCATATTATATTTTTTAACATACATGATTACAATTTATATCATTTCAAAAACCCTAGTAAGCTACTACCACCAGAGGGAGACTACGTAGAATCACAGACTATTCGGCTGAGGCTCCCTTCCTTCTATGTGGAAGTCTGAAGAGAGGATAATGTCAAGGAATTCTTCTAGCCACCGATAGTCCCCAGATTCCTCTAGTAGGTACCACTTCTAGATGAAATCCCTCCCAATCTGTGCCCACTTTTGATGATGCGTGAGCTTCTCAACATCAAGGTTTAGTAGAAATGGTTGCCTGGGAACATTTACTCCTGGTTGTAGAATCTTAGGCAAATCATTTTCCCAAGGAATTCCAACCCCAATTTCTAAAAATATGACAACATGCACATCATTGCCGAGGTACTCTTCTTTGAAAACTTTCCTCAAAAGCATGATAATATCCACCAATTCCCCCCCAGGTCCAATAGAGATGCCAAAAATCGAGATGAAATGTCAGTGTTCACTCTATACTTATTTTCACTCTCCAAAAATTCACGTCTGAGCACCATCCTTATAGCCTCCTTGGTGAAGGCTCCCAACTCCATAGCAACATACACTAGGATTGGGTCTGTGATGAAGGGTGCTCCCCTTAATACCACAAACACATAATAGAAACAAAGAAACAACAAAAATATGCAAGAATAGAAAATGGGCTTCTTATTATCTCCACAAATGTGGAATTACAAACTTTCAGGATTACAATATGCAAAGCCACATGGGCATTCCCTTACAATATTCTATAGGACAAAGCCTCGAATCAATACCCAGATCTACTACCCAGAACTGCCCTAGACAACACTATGGGCCTTCTTTATATAGGCAATTTCCACCGCCCGAGAAGGTTCTAGAAATTTAGCCTTTAAGGCTGACTATACATAGAATTATTTTATTTTCATAATTTTTACAATAGGGTCGGCTCAAAAGAAATACAAAATATGCTTTTAGGCAGCCCAACTTCCAGAGGCCATAAATTTTTAACCTTAGCTCTATTTTTCTATTGTAACCACTTTTCGTAAACGCCATGACGAGATCTAGAGTGCTTAACATGCGCTAGCGCGAATCAACCAGGGGTCGATCGCAATTCAGAGCCTCTAAGGCCTTCAAAATTGACCTGAAAGATTTCGTACCCAAAAAACTCAATAACTTCACCAATACAAATGATGTGGCAATGAAACTCAACTGGTAGGCTGAAATGACTAAGATGAACCTCCAAATGTGAAACCAGAACATTCTGAGATCATATGACCAACATACTAAAAATAGTAAGTTTCCATAAATAGTAGCTCCGCACAAGATAGCCCTTATTGAAAACAAAACCAGAAATATTTTTGGGTGATGCAAGATTGCTCTTACATCTAGGATGCTCCTGCATCAGACACCCGAGGTAATTTGAGAAGTGACCCTGTCATGACTTAGGTGTGTAGAGGAAAACCAAGACGGTTAACCTCCTCCTTTGTTAGCCATGATGAATCTTCAACAAGTCATCCTTTCCACTTGACCAGATATTCTTCATATGTCTTTTTGCTTGTGCTTCTGCTAACACAACTATCCAGTATGCCCTCAATCTCCTTGATAGCTGAACTAGTTGTTGGAATACTCCACTATTCTACTGTAACCTCATCTTCAACACCTCCTTCATGATACTCTGTCAAATATAAAATATTAAATACTGGTGAAATATTCAGCTCAGTAGGCAACTCGACGTCATATGCATTTCTTGAATCATGCTTCTTTAGTATCTTACATGGCCCAAACATCTTCATTTTCAGCTCCTTATATGTATCAACTAGAAATTGCTCCTTCCGCAAATAAACCATGACTTCATCTCCAACCAAAAATTCTTTATGCCTCATTTTCTCATCTGCCTTAGCCTTATACTATGCATTCATCTTGGTAATATGCTTCCTCACCTCCTCATGGATGTTCTTCAAATGTTCTACAAAATCCTCAGCTTCAGCACTACTTATTTCTCTTTTATTTAGCTTTCTCCACTCAGATGCAATTCTTGGACTACTTCCATATACAATTTGTGGATGATGTGATGAACTAAACTTCAAATCTATCTTCAACTCTTCACTTTCTGCTAGTGTCATTCTGTGTGCTGCCTTATTTAGAAAACTAGCTCCTAGAATCAAATCCATCTGATGATTGATCTTCCTTACCAGTGGTAATCCATTAGGTACATTATCAGATACAATATCTTGAAACTCATTTAACAAATCTGCAACCTCTACAGGTACATCCTCTACTTCCTCTTTACCAACCTTTGGAATTAAGGTAAAACACATATGCTCATGCCGCATACCATCTAATAAATTTTCTCTATCAACAAAAGTTATTTTTGCATTACCACATACCTTTTCTTTTGTTTCCTTAAATGGTTTTAGCTTATGTCGCACTCCATCCTTTGTCAGGGAATAGGTATTCGCATGGCCATCATGTACAACACACCTGTCAAACTGCCAAGGTCTACCCAACAACATATGACATGCATCCATAGATATGATATCACATAGTACCTCATCTTGGTACCCGTTGATCTTGAACTTCACTACACACTGTTCACTGACCATGACCTTGTGTTCATCCTGTACCCAGGCAACCCAATATGGATGTGGATGTTTCTATCTCTTGAGCTTCAATTTGTCACCATCTCTTTTGACACCAAATTATCAGTACTGCCACTATCAATAATCACATCACAACACTTACCCTCACACTTGCACCTGGTGTGAAATAGGCTCCTCCTTTGTTTAGGTTCATTCTCACCACTCAATAGGACTCTTTTGTTAATCAACATTTCTCCTCTTTTAGCATCTCTAGAATTTGATGATCTGACATCTTCATCTACATGTGTAACTCTGGCCTAGCCTTCATTCCTCCTATCCATCCTTCCTTGGCATTGAGGACATTCAAATGCCCTATGACCTTCTTCTCCATAGTGAAAACATGTTCCACGAAAGCCTCCTCTTCCTGAACCTTGTCCTCTTCCTCTTCCTCTCTAATCTCTATTATTCTGATCATGGAAATGATTGAAATTATCTCCTCTCTGATTCTAACTGTTACTGGCCTTATCTTGATTTTTTGAATCTTTATTTCGATCTCCATATGACTGTCCACTAGATCTTCCATCATGACCTCTTCCGCTTTGTTTGTTCTCAAACTTCTTGTTCAACTTTTCCTCTACTTTTAGGGCAAACTGGTATGCCTCTTCAATACTATTCATTCGAACCAAATTCAAGTCCTCCTAAATGCTCAGCCTCAACCCATTAAAGTAACGGGCAACTTTCTCCTTATCAGCTTCTACATGTCCTATTCTAATGAGGATTTGATAGAACTCCTCTGTATACTCCTGAAGAGATCTTCCTGCTTGCTTCAAACTTTGCATTTTCCTCAATAGGTCAAGCTCATAATCAATAGGGATGAATTGTCACTTCAATTTATCCACCATTCAATCCCATCTTGTGATTTTATCTTTCCCTCTTCTATTTCACTCCAATTGAATCTCTTGCCACCAGATCTTCGCATGAACTTTCAGTCTGGCCTTTGTGAATCTGACCCTATTAGGATCTTCAATATCTTCATACTCAAAATATTCTTCACATTCATTGATCTAGTCAATCAATTCTTTTGGGTTAAGATTTCTTGAAAATGCAGGAACCTCAATCTTAGGTCTTTTCCCAATCTTGGAAATGGCTTGAAAAAGCCTTTCTTCTTCTTGATTCAAAATTTTGCCTTCTTCTTGATCATCATTTCCTTCTTCGGCTTTATCCTCACTTTCATCTCTGACATTAAGATTCATTCCTCTGTGAATCTCTTCTTGTAATGCTCACACTTGTCTCTGGAGCGCTCTAACCTCAGGTGTTACAACACTGGCTCTTCCGCCACATTCCCTTTGTGGAGGCATTTTTGCAATGCGCGTTGAAACCCTAACCACGGTCCTGGTGCAAACTACCTCACAGTCAGTGATCTGTTTACACACTCAAGAACTCCTGCTCTGATACCACATGATGAAGGGTGCTCCCCTTAATACCAAAAACACATAACAGAAACAGAGAAACAACAACAATATGTAAGAACAGAAAATGGGCTTCTTATTATCTACACAAATGTGGAATTACAAAATTTCAGGATTACAATATGCAAAGCCACATGGGCATTCCCTTACAATATTCTATAGGACAAAGCCTCGAATCAATACCTAGATCTACTACCCAGAACTGCCCTAGACAACACTACGTGCCTTCTTTATATAGGCAATTTCCACCGCCTGAGAAGGTTCCAAGAATTTAGCCCTTAAGGCCGACTATACATAGAATTATTTTATTTTCACAATTTTTACAATAGGGTCGGCTCAAAAGAAATACAAAATATGCTTTTAGGCAGCCCAAATTTCAAAGGCCATAACTTTTTAACCGTAGCTCTATTTTTCTATTGCAACCACTTTTTGAAAACGTCATGATGAGATCTATAGTGCTTAACACGCGCTAGCGCCAGTCAGTCAGGGGTTGATCGTGATCTAGAGCCTCTAAGGCCTTCAAAATTGACCTAAAAGATTTCGTACCCAAAAACCTCAATAACTTCACCAATACAGATGATGTGGCAATGAAACTCAACTGGTAGGCTGAAATGACTAAGATGAACCTCCAACTGTGAAACCAAAACATTCTGAGATCATATGACCAACATACTAAAAATAGTAAGTTTCCATAAATAGCAGCTCTGCACAAGATAGCCCTTATTGAAAACAAAACCAGAAATATTTTTGGGTGATGCAAGATTGCTCTTACACCCAGGATGCTCCTACATCAGTCTGTGACTAGACCAAAAAGGCCTTCTGATCCTCCAAGGCAGTGCATCTCAAACGAATTAGAGTGTCCACTGAAAATCAAACTGATATTAGTATTCTAATTTTTTACAAAAATCAAAGAGAACCTAGCACTCGCAGACTATTTTCATAAATATGCTTTCACAATCGTAAATTAACGAGCGTAGATCGATCTATTTATAAGTCATGATTGAAATTATTTCCCCTAAAGATCTAATTAAATCATAAGATAAATGGTAACTGTCCAAAAATCTCCAAATCTTTCATATTTAATGCAACAGTGAGTGAAAATGGAAACAACACTTATGATAAGACATTTTCTATCTTGGGAATAATGAAGCCTGAAAGGATCACGCCATGGAGGTGGACATAACAATTCTTTATTATAAAAATAAACTTGAAACCTGTGCCCACTCTGTAGAAATAATAAGCAAAGTACATTAGCTGTGAAATGGCGGCAGGAAATGAAGCTTTACCATTGATGTAAGATCATCAAATGGTCAGAAAACAATGTCCTTATATGAGATGTCTTTTTCATTCAAGGCATTATTCTATCGAAGTAATGAATAGTTATATGATGTCACACATATCTATCACTGAAAATTGAAAGGCGCCATCTAAGAAACCATTAATTCACATTACTTTAATTGATGTCATTGCCATTAAGCCTTAACTTTAACTCATCTACTCATCACCATTAATGAATATTTTTATTTAATATTACCAAAGGTTGCCAAAAGAATTCTACTTTTCTGGTGTCAAAAAATGAGGTCATAGACTCACAGTGTCACACATTCGTTCAATTACAACATATCAATGGCCAAAGGTGAATTTCGAGCGTATTGTTGGTCTTCATAATCTTTATGGTAAATTCTCAGTGGAATCATGACATGTGGTATGTCACGTGGTATGATCCACATGTCATGATTCTGCCGAGAGTTTTTCGTAAATATTATGAAGAGCAACAATAGGCCCAAAATTCACCTTTGGCTATTGATATGTTGAAAATCCAACAGACGTGTGTCATGTGAGTCTGTGATGTCATAGTGATGGGAGTGGGACCCGATGCAACTTCAACATCAAATCGCAACCATTGGATTAAGAGATGAATAATGGAAGGTGCATTTCGGAGGGAATGTGGTGAGATAACTCCTTTAGTGAAAACTCTCTCCGGAATCATCACACATGTCATTCTTCAAATTTCCAATTATTCAATCGTCATACCAACTATAAATTTTTTAAAATCATTCGCCATGACAAATAAATTAATTCGAATATTTGAAAAATAGTTTCGCCATATTTTTATAAAAATGGTATCTATTATTAAAATATTCGCCAACCAATATCCTTAAAGTTATCCATGTATGCCAGACTATGGTGTACATTACTAAATATTTTCCTAAGTTCGCATTAAAGATCCATGTAGATCGCATTTGAGATCCCAAATCCATTAAAAAAATCAAAGGGGAGCACTTGATGGGGAAAATTAGATTGAGGAAAGTGAGAGGTAATTATAAGATGTTCATGGACATTAATTAGAATACATTTTATATTTGGTTATATATATATATATATATATATATATATATATATATATATATATATATATATATATATATATATATATATATATATATATATATATATATATATATATATATATATATATATATATATATATATATATATATATATTATACTTAATTAATTATTAATCTTGAATATACATCAATTATAAATTAAGGTCGTATACTATGGGAATTAACTAATTATACATTGTTTATAAATTTTTATTTATTTTCATACAGTTTCTTGAGAGTGGAATGCACTACATTTGTATGTCTCAAACAATCTTGATTGGATGATGATATGGATTGAACAATGTCAATAATTTGGTCACACATTAACATGAGAAGGTGTGGCTTCATTGGTTAAATAATCTCATTGTAATGGAGATTCCAATATTACACCAAGGGAAATTTATTTAACATATAGTTTAAGAGATAAAAAGGTACGTATAAATATATTAATCACCATATTATTTAATTTTTTTCAATTATATTGATCTGTGTGTGTGTCTATATATATATATATATATATATATATATATATATATATATATATATATATATATATATATATATATATATATATATATATATATATATATATATATATATATATATATATATATATATATATATATATATATATATATATATATGTTTGTGTGTGTGTGTTGTTTTTTTGCATATATTTTACCAATAATAAATATGCTTTGTAATAATGTTTACATGTTTGACATATTCTAGGTGAAACACCACAAGGATATGTGGTGCAATGGTCATTATCTTGAATAAAAAATTTGGATGACACATAGAAAACTTGTTATTCTGGGATAATTGTAGTCTTTCAAATGACTAATGTTTCATCTAGAAGCGATATACATCTTGAAGTCTTAGAAAATCTATACTATGGGATTTTGGATGATATACTTGAGTGTGACTTTAAGTCTTTCAAATTAGTTACGTTTGTCGTCAAACGGTACATGCTACAATTGAATGAAAATGATCATGAGAGAATTGTTATTGAACATGATAATGAATTTATAATTGTTAATAAAAGGTCTTTCGAGCAAGCTGGAAATGAGCCCTATGTTCTTACAAGTCACTATGAGAAGGTATTTTACTCAAAGGTTCCGCATAAACCAAGTTGGTCATTTGTTGTTAGACATGATCCAAGAGGAAGTCTAGTAAAGTATAATGTGATGGAAGAAGAAGATACCAAAGAAGTATAAGATGATGTAGATGATGAGAAGGATCACCAGTTAGTTGATGATGTGCTTGACGAATATGTTGAAGAAGAGGAACTAGATCACGATGATGTAGGAGTTAATGTTCATGAAGATAATATGTGTGTGGATGATGACATTATCAAAATAGATATCAATAATGATGATGATATGACCAATCCTTACAATGTCAAATCTGAATCAGATGATATAGACAAAGAGTTGGATGAAGAAGAAAATCAATGACATGACTGAAATGTATGAGGTATGCGACTATTATATTATCTATTTGATATTGATTTCTTGATATAAATTTATTTGAATTATATGGTTACATAATTAATTCAATATATTTTTAATTTTAATGCCATTACATAATTAATTCATGATGTACCTTTTATTATTTTTAATTCATGGCCTCCACCTCCAGCAGGTCCTAGTAGTAGCACCATGACACCTCTAGGAGATGGACATGGAGAAAGAGTTCACCAGCCCTCATTTTGGATGGAATATTTTGAACCTTTGAGGATTTTGTATTATGATTGATACATTATTTTTTGATATATATGATATGAGGCATGATTTTTGGCAACAAACTTATATGATGTGTTTATTGATGGAATATGGGGCACTGTTTATTATTTATGTGATGAATGGTTATTTATGATGCACATGCTATGGATTAAAACATGTTTATGATTATTCTAATGTGTCGTGTATGTAGGATGTGTGATATGCTTATGATTTATTATGATATGATGTGCTAACATGTGTAATTATGCAAGATGGATGTGATGCAATGTATGATTATGATGTTTATGTATCATGTTCCTATATGGATGGGTGATGGTTATGATATCTATGCAACGTATGAATGCATGATCTCTATAATGAGTTCCTGTTATGATGTATGATGCACCTAATGAGTTATGTTATATTATGCATATGATTCCTATGATGTATGTTTACAATGGATTCTTATGGTGTTTATGATGGATGAAAATTATTAGGACCCCTTAGGATATTTATTATGCATTAGGACCTCTTAGCACCCATTATGTATTTGTAGACACCCAAAACTGGGCAGGTGTCTTAGAATCATTCAAATTTGCAAAATCTTAACCAAATGCTCTAATTTTCATCAAAATGGATCAAATCAATTTTAAATGGACATTTATTAATCAAAATTGGACAAAATCATTTAAATCAAAGGAAAAATCAAATCATGACATCAAATAATCAAATACAAGCTTAAAGGGATCAATCACACTATATAATTGATTTTAATCAATTAATGGTATAGTTTTAAATCAAAAATCAAATTGAACCTATTCCCTTACATGGCTAATTTAATTAATTGATGGAATTTAATTAATCCTAATATATTTCAACATAATTTGAGCAACCAATAAGAATTGAGAACACAATGCACATGGATCACTCCAAATTGTTGAATCTCAATCACTCATTTTCAACTTTGAATCTCAATCACTCAAATTTGTCTATTTGTCCAAACATTTGAGACAATCATTTAAATTGTCCCCCCATTTAAAAACATTTCAAATTTTTTGACTCAACCAAGGCTAAACCATGATCAAGTCACTCTACCCCCTACCCTTGGGATTTTACTATAAATAGAAGTCATTTTGAGAGCATAATATACTAGAAAATTTGAATGCATAACATCATCACTATAGGAAATTTGAGAGAAATTGAGCAATATCTTGAGCATTTTTAGAGAAAATAGTGAGATTTGATAGCATTATCATGAGCATTTGAGTTAATCTTTGTATCATTTTGAGAATTGAGAGCTAGATTTAGGCATTTTATCATAATTTTCTCATTCTAGGATTGTCACTAGTAGAGAATAAGGCTGAGAGCTTTACTTACCAAGCTTAGATAGAGAACCATGAGATGATATGGATGTTAAATGCAATTCTTTAGATTAAATTTTTATTGTCTTTTCATAGAATTGTTGCTAATTGTCCTAATTTCATGAAGGTGTAAACACTCACACACAAATGGCACCCACCGTGGGGCTTTGAGCCTTATTTCTATCATTTTTATCAAATTTTGTGTGTTTTTGGCTTCACTTTTACGTGAATTTTGCAGAAAATAGGATAAATGCCACCTACAAAGGATTTAACGATGCCTATGAGCATTCTGACAATGCCTAGAAGAATTTGATTGACGCCTACCAGATTCTTTCTATTATGTCTTTTCTTCTTCTAATGCCTACAAAATAAAGTATTATGCCTGAGAGCGTAAAGCATCACCTAAAATCTAAGAAAAAATGCCTATTAGCTTTTCTTTTCTGCCTATGATACTTTATCTTACACAATTTACAATCATTTGTAACGCTTAGCAGTTAAATTTTTACACTTAATAATTGTTAAAAGTCGCTTGAGTCACTGGAAAGTGATGCCTGTGAGCTTTAAAATAATGTCTACTAGCTTTTAACTGATGCTTATTAGCTGATAAATGATGCCTAGAGTTTTTTGTTTAATTTTGCTATCAGATTATTAAATTTTGTTTTCTAACTCTCTGTCTGTATTTTTCCCGCAGATGAGCAGACATAGGAAAGTACAGAAACCAAAGGGCAGAGTTACTCAAGAAAGAAAAGAGGTAAGAATTCAAACCAAACGTCTAAAGGAAATCCATACTACTGCAATTTTAGATAGTTTGGAACTAGAAGAAAAGCTTTATAAACATTACATTAGGGTGTTGGATGCTTATAAAAAAAAATTTCCTACTTTGAACTAAATTGCTTGCATTAAGTTGTTAGAATTTTCTTTGCAAAATCTTGTTAAGAACACTTAATTGCATTTCAATTTGTTCCTTTTGGTTTCCTTCACTTTTTATTGCTGTGTTGACTAATTTGTTGGAGGAGTCGGAATGGGAATGATAGCCACTAAGTAAGTGAGAAAATAAACGTCAAAAAATTCAAAAAAGCGCCTAGCATTTGCTAGCTACAAAAGAGGTATTTTTCATATCAAGCTTGCATTGCTTAAATTGTGGCTTTTCTTTGGATCTAGTTTATTAGGAAAAACCTTACTATTGTCCAAATTGAACAAACATTAGGCATATGCTCTCCATTTTGTGAAGTGGATAAAAAAGCCAAATGTGTGAGTTCAACTTGGTAGAAAGAAAGGGATGAGGAATTAACCAAACATTTCATTTATAAGAATCTCCTTGTCAAGAGGTTGAAAAAGAAAAAAAATTTCTTGAAGTGTTTGGAACAAGGAACAACAATAGGGATATGCTCTTCACTTTCTAAGTGAACCAAACTCCCAAACTTGTTGAGCCAAGTTTGATTTCTTGTTTTTCTATATATGCTAGATAAATTCAATCTTTAGAGGGCTTGCCTCCCAATAATTGCCTTACGAGGATGGTGAGAGGGAATGACCCAAAGTGGGAGACAACCGCTTTAGCCATGATACTATCCAACCCACTATAAACAAATACACCCTTCCTTAATAGGAGAGTGACTAGGTTGTGTGCAAGTATTCTTCACTTCCTCTAGTAGTCCTTTGGATTGCGCCAAATCATGCTTTCATGCATGTGGGAAGCCCGTAAGTGGGTAAAAGAACTTGACATGATCTAAAATGGAGGTGTTCATTAAAAATCCTGTTAAGTAGTAATCTGCCTTTTAGAGCCAAATGTGTTTAAAAGCCAAATCTGACTCTAGGTAGATTACTTGGAAGACATTCTTGTTTATACTTGTGAAAATGATCAAGAACATACACTTTTGGTGTGGTTTTAGGGATATGGTACAAATTTGATGTGTGTGTGTTGTGTTTGTACTTTATTTTCAAGCAAGAATATCCTGCAGATCTAATCAAATCACTTTTAAAAATTAAAATTTACAACCTGATCAGTAAAGTGTTGACTACACACAGAGAAAAATCACTTATACACAATGAAGTTACGCCTATGAATATTAAAACAATGCTTGTAAATGATAAAGTCATGCCTATGACATTTTAAGAAACGCTTGGAAAAAGTTAAGAAATGCCTATCAACAGAAAAAACCTACCTTCTCTCTACAGAGCGCTGCCTAGGAAAATTCCAATAACCGCGTACTAAGTTTTAAGTCACACCTGAACACAGGAAAGTGACACCCAAAAAAAAAAAAGGGAAAATAGTGGATATTTCTTGGGATTTTCAAAAAAATTGGATTTCATATCTGAATGCCATTTTGAACGTTCTATCTGTTCCAATATTCCACATGGTCAGAAATCTTGGTTTTAAACATTTTTGAAAATTTTGTAAGGATTTGGCCACAAGCAAGTGATATAAATCCTATTTCCAAGAGATTTATGCTCATGTCGGCTTTCACTCAATCTTACTATGTAAAGAAAACCTTGTAATCAGACAAAACATATCTAAGGCAAGAACTTCCTTTTTCAAGTGACATATTTACCTCCTCAAGAATACCACAAGAACCCACTCAAGAGGTAGAAACCAACATGACTTTTCCTTTTGGCAACTCGGGTTCAGATCAAACCAACAACAATGGAGGAGTCATTGACCCAAACAATCTAGGGTCAAATAACAACAATGGAGAAGGAGGAATAGACCCTAACAATCAAGGGTTGTACAACACTAACAATGGGGGAAATGGTGAGCCAACTATTGAAGATGCAACCAATGAAAAGGTTAATGAAGCCATAAAAATCCCATACTTCATGAAGCTCATGGAAAAAGCATTAGAAAGAGATAAGGAGAAGTATTTTCTAGACCTATCCCGAGTAGGTCTTAAACTTCCTCATGACTACAATGTCAATCAACTTAAGAAAAAGGAAGTTGAAGATACTCCGATTGACATCATGAACAATCAATTTAAATTATTCTAAATGCAATTGGACATAATGAAGAAAACTGGGGCTCAAAAACCCTTTTCAATAGAGGCATTGTGTCCTTTCCCATTTGTCAAGAGTTTAATCATGATACCATTCCCTAGTAATGTGGTCTTTCCTAAGTATGACAAATATGAAGGAGCATCTAATCCTCAAGATCATTTAAGGGAATTTTGTGCATTAAGCTTGGAATTCATGCATGACACTACTTATTTAATGAGGTTGTTTCCTATAAGTTTGGGAGGCATGGCCATGGAATGGTTTTCAAAATTACCTTCGGGCATCTAAACTTTTGAAGATTTAGCTACTAAATTTGTAACACATTATTCATATAATATCAAACATGAAGTTACAATTATTACCTTATGCAACACCAGGCAAAGAGAGGGATAAGGATTCCTACTTTTCTTATAAAGATGGAGAATAGTATTTGCTAGATACCCTCAAAGTGTACCAAAAAAGGAAAAGATGGACATCTTTATAAATAGCTTGAGTAATGAAATGAATTATCGATTGAAGCTGCAATGTCCTAGGTCTTTTCAAGATCTTATTGAAAATGGAGTGACTATGGAGGAGGTATTGGTTAAAAGTGGAGAAATAAAGTTGTACAAGGATAACAAGAATTACAACAATAACAATACCTCCAACAACAATAGCAATCAAAATAAGAATCCACCTAACAACTATAACTGATTTGGGTTGAGGAACAACAACAAAGGTGTGGTCAATGATGGGGTTGTTGATGCTAATAATTTGAAACCCACTCCTTTTACTCTCACAAGAACACCTACTCAAGTGAATAATGCAGATCAAGCTCCCAAAGTGCCTTTTAACAACAATACCAATAATAACAACTTTAGGAACAATCAAGGGGCTAACAAGCCTAATCCATTCCTTGCACCATCTCCCAAGAGGACATTCACACCTTTGGGTGAACCCCTTGATAATGCATTCATAACTCTCATTTCTAATAAGATTATTGATTTACCTAGAGCTCAACCATATGAACCACAAAACAAGCCCAATTGGTGGAAGGAGTCTAGTCATTGTGAATACCATAGAAATAGAGGACATACAAAAAATGATTGCTTGCAGTTGAAAAATGTGGTACAAGATTTGATTGATAATGGTGTGATTAAGATAGAAGGGCCTCAAAATAATGAGGATCACATGGCCTTTAAGCAACCTTTCTATAATCATGAGAAGGGTGAATCTTCCAATTCGAATAAATGATGCAACAATAATGTTAATTTTTCTCATCATTATGATAACATTATCAACACATTATCCAAACATGAGCATGTTGTCAATGCTATTGTAATCAATGAACCCAAAAAGGAAACATCTTATGCATCACTAGGGGGAAAAATTCAAGGATTACCCTACAAGGGGTTGATCCTAAACCTATTGGTCCTACACAATCAATTATTTTGGCTAAACAATAATCTACAATAATAAAGCCATATAATTTGGTGGACCAATTACAAAAGACTCCAGCTCAAATTTCTATTTTGGAGTTGTTAAAATTATCTCCAAATCACAAGGAGATCTTGGAAAAAGCCCTAGTGGAGACTAATGTTCCTATTAACTTGGAGGAAGAAAAATTTCAAAACATGGTGGGACACCTCATTGCACCACATTGTCTCTCATTTTCAGAACAAGATGATATGTCCATCACTCATCCTCAAAATTTTCCATTGCATATAGAAGTCCTCATTCAAAGACATAGGGTTAAGAGAGTTCTCATAGATGGGGGAGATGGTCTTAATATTTGCACTTTAAATCTTGTCAAGTCCTTAGGTTTATCCAAGTCTTCTATTGATCCTAAGAATAAAATTACCATTAAAGCTTATGATGAGGAGGAGAGATCTTCAAAAGACATGATTGTCTTACCTATTCAAGTTGGGCCTATCAAAAAGGACACCATATGTCAAGTCCTAGACATGAAGTTAACTTATAACATCTTATTGGGGAGGCCATGGATACATGAAATGCAAGCGTTTCCTTCTACATATCATTAATGTATCAAATTTCCACACATGGGAGAAGAAATCACAATTGGAGGGGATTCAAATCCTTTTCAATATTGTAACACATTGAAGCCTCTTCATGAATTATTTATTCCTTGTAATAGAGAAGGGATTGTTCCAAATAATACCATTGAAGAAACTAAAGGTGATGATCCTAAGTTAACATCAAATGTTACCTCCACCTCAAACCCTTTTCAAACTAACTCAACTATATCGGCTAAGGGAAAGGAAAAGTGAGTTATGAGGGTCCAAGTTCAAATGAGAATTCAGGTAAAACATCCACACCAGAGGGGGAACATTCTAAACCTTCCAAAGAGGAGAGAGACAAATCCAAAGAAGACCATTATGACCAAATGAGTGAGATGATGCACAAGTTTGAAAAACAATGTAGAATCAATTCTAAAGGAGTAGGGGAATATTCTATTTCCCTATTTGATTTCCCTACTTCCCCAAAAACACATGGAAAACCTTCCAAGGTGCATCCTCCTCACAAATAAAACTCTCATTTTGTAAGAGAGAGTGACAAGTCAGCACTTGAGAAAGAAGATGATGAGGTTCTACAATGGCTTTACAAAGATGAAAGTGATACTTCAAACAATCCCGTGGAAAGTGTTCAACACATCAATATCCAAACTAACCAATATGAAAAGGGGTTTGAAATTATGCAAAAAATGGGGTATAAGGGAAGAGGACCCTTAGGTAAGAGAAATAGAGGTTTTCTTGAACCTATTGAACCTTCTTGGAGATCAAAGGAAGAAAAATCAGGAATAGGTTATCAAGACAAAGGAGAAAGTTCTAGTCCTATGCATGATTTTTATGAACAAGTGAACATGGTAGACTTCAATATTGATAGTGATGATTCCAAAGAATATGAGTGGGATTCTTTATCCAAATATTCTTTCCATGACAAAGAGATTGTCATAATACATTCTTATACTAATGTTCCTAAAGAACAAACTCAAGATAGTGAAGATCCAGAGATACTTCCTATAGGGAAAGTAGACATTAATCATCCATGGGTAGGTGAACCTTCGGTACCTTCATGGGAGGGTGATTCAAATGTTAGGTTTAACCCACATGTCTTCTTTCCCGTAGAAGTCTTAGAGGACTCAAGTGAAGAAAACTTTGATCCTTCTTCCATGAATCATCTTGAGCAAGCTCATGTTATTGACCTTAATGATACAATGTATGAACCATCTAACGAGGTCATGTCCTTGAACCCAGTTAATGACAACTTGCCAATTTAATCTTTACCCTTAATGCATCTTGAACTTATTGATTGGGACTTGACCAAACCAAATGATTTATTGTACTTTCCCAATGACCAAGCAATGACACAATACCTAAATGTGATTGATCCCTCTTCCACCGATGAATTTAATCCAAACATGATAAGAAAGGAAGGGGTACAACCTCTTAATCCAAAAGAAAAAATGAAAAAAAGTAAAAAATTGAAGAGTTCTAGTGGTGAAAACCACCATGTGGCAGTACTAGAACCAAGAAAAGTAAAAATAAAGGATGTTTCTGACGGTGAAAACCCAATTGTGGCACCTAAGGAAGAGAGGTTGGATACCTTACCAGAACATGAGGAAGAAAGATCACCAATTCTTATAGAGCCAATGGAGAAAGTCAATATTGGAACCAAATTGGAGTCCAAATTCATACATTTAGCAACTTAACTTACACTTTTAGAGACAAAGGATTTCATCAAATTTTTCCAAGAAAAGAAAGTAAATTTTGTATGGTCCTATGCTAACATGTTGGGATTAGATCCAAACTTCATCATGCATCACTTGAATGTCAAACAAGGAGTTAAACCTGTCAAGAAAAAATTAAGGAAAATGCATCCACACATAGCTCTTCTACTTAAAGCAGAATTGGAGAAATTGTTGAAGGTGGGGTTCATAAGAGAAATTGCTTATGCAGAATGGATATCAAATATTTTACTAGTTACCAAGCATGACAAATCCATTCACATATGTATCGACTTTCAGGATCTTAATCTTGCATGTCCCAAAGATGACTTTCCACTTCCAAGTATAGATGCAATAGTGGACTTAACAGTTGGTCACTCCATGTTTTCATTGATGGATGGTTTTAGTGGATACAACCAAATTAAGATTGCACCTGAAGATCAAGAAAAGACAGCCTTCACATGCCCTTGGGGAACTTGTTGTTGGAATGTAATGCCTTTCGGCCTCAAAAATGTTGGAGCTACTTACCAAAGGGCAATGACTACCATTTTTCATGATATGATGCACACCTTCTTAGAAGACTATGTCGATGACATATTGGCTAAGTCACATCAAAGAGAGGATCATTTACAAATTCTTGAGAAGATATTTACATGCTTGGAACAATTCAAAGTAAGGCTCAATCCAAAAAAGTGTGCCTTTGATGTTCAATCTGGGAAATTACTAGGATACATAGTTTCAACAAAAGGCATTGAAGTGGATCCTAAAAAGGTTCAAGCAATCATGGACATGTAAATTCCTAGAAACATTAGCCAAATGAGTTCTCTTCAAGGAAAACTTCAATCAATAAGGAGATTCATTTCTCAATTAGCTGAAAAGTGTCACTCATTCACTAGATTGCTCCACAAAGACACCATTTTTACATGGGATGAAGAATGTGACAAGGCCTTTACTTTGTTGAAGACTTACTTAATCAATCCACCAATTCTAATGCCTCCTATCAAAGGAAAACCATTTCTATTGTACATATCAGCAACCGAGAGGTCTTTAGGAGTTCTTTTGGCACAAGAAGATCAAGGAAAAGAGAGAGCTATCTATTATTTGAGTTGAACATTGATTAAGTATGAATTAAAATACTCCTTCATGGAAAGAGAATGCCTAGCTGTTGTCTTCACTTCACAAAAATTGAGACACTACATGTTGATGCGCAAAGTGAAGCTCATTGCAAAAATTGACCCTCTAAAATACTTGCTTAGCAAAACTGCCTTAAAGGGAAGAATAGAAAAATGGGTCATGGTGTTAAGTGAGTTCAATATTGAATATGTGGATAGAAAGGCCATTAAAGGAAAAGTGATAGTAGATCACTTAGCTAAAAATATATTGGTTTCTACACATCCCATTCAAGTGGAGTTTCCTAATGCAGCAATTGTCAATATAGAAGCTAAGACATGGAAATTTTACTTTGATGGATCATACACAAAAGGAGGTTCTGGAGCTGGCATATTGTTGATTACCCCTCAAGGGTATACTATTCCTAAATCATACAAGATCTTATTCCCATGTACCAACAACATAACTGAGTATGAAGCTTTAGTCATTCATATCAAAATGGCTTTAGAATGGAATATTACAGAGCTACAAGTGTATGGTGATTCTCAATTAGTGATCAATCAAGTCAATAATGAGTACAACACAAAAGATGAAAAGTTAATGGCTTACAAGACAATGATTGATGCTTGGAAAAAATACTTTGTATTGATAAATTTTGAGCAAATTCGAAGAGAGAAGAATATAGCGGCCGATGCAATGGCTACCTTGGCTTCATTACTCCAAAAGCCTGATCAAAATGAAAGGTACAAATTCTTGGTGGAGGAGTTGGCAAAACTGGCATTTGACCTTTGTGATACCCAAATTATTGCTTTACTTAATGGACATGACTCACCTTGGTACGGTCCTATGTACACATACCTTAAAGACCAAGTATTACCCTTAGACCAATCCTGAGCCCAAAAATGACACTTCATTAGACAATCAGCTCGTTACATTATCCTTTCTGACACATTGTATCGTAAGGGTCTTTACGGAACTTTACTTAGATGTCTAGAGGAAGAAGAGTCTAAGGTAGCTTTACGTGAGGTCCATAAGGGCATTTGTGGGTCGCATTCAAGCGGGTTAAACTTAGCTAAGAAGATCCTTCGCATGGGGTATTTTTGGAAAACCTTAGAAAAGGATGCTTGTCACTTTGTTAAGATATGCACAAAATGTCAATATCATGGTGATATCATACATGTACCATCTCAAGAACTACATCCTTTTGTTACACTTTGGCCATTTTATCAATGGGGGTTTGACTTTATGGGCGTGATTTATCCACCTTCATCTAATGGGCACAAATACATTATCACAACTATGGAATATTTCACTAAATGGGTAGAGGTCGTTCCTTTGATTACTGTTATAGGGAAACAAATTTCTATGTTCATCCTTAATCACATCATTTGTAGATATGGTATTCCTCATGCCATAATTACCAACAATGGAAAACAATTTAAGAACAAAGATCTGGATGAGCTTTGTGATACTTTTCATATTACCCATCACTATTCTTCCATGTACTATCCACAAGGAAATGGACAAGCCGAGGCTACTAATAAGAATATCTTTAAAATCTTGAAGAGATCGGTGAACAAATTAGGAAGAGATTGGCAAGTACAAATTAACCCAGCTTTGTGGGCTTATAGAACTAGTATCCAAACACCTATAGGAGCTACACCATTTTCATTGGTTTATGGAGCCGAAGCTATTTTTCCTTTGGAGGTTGAAATCCCATCCCTAAGAGTATCATTGTAAGGATTAATAACATATGAGGATTATAGGGTTGCCCGACTTCAATAATTGGAATTGTTAGAGGAACATCAAGCACAAGCTTATGAACATTTGAAAGTTTACCAAAATAGAATTTCAAGGAACTATAGCAAACACATTAAACCAAGAGTCATTCAAGTGGGTGATTTAGTGCTAAGGGAGAACCCTAAAAATCAGGTGGAAAGGGAAAAGAAGGGTAAATGGGAAGAAAATTGGCTTGGTCCTTTTGTCATTGTTTCTTCTTTTCGAAGGGGGTTTACAAATTAGCCAATTGTGACAGAGAAGAATTACAAGAGCCCATTAATAGCATCCATTTAAAGAGGTTTCATACCTAATCAAATGAGAGAGTATTAGAAGAAAGAGTATCAGATGAGTGTGTATCCGATGACTCAAGCATCACTTTTGTACATGAGAAAATAAAAAAGATCAAAAACATTGAGAAAAATTCAAAAAAATAAAATGAAAAAAGATAAAAAAAAGTGCCTTGGTGAAAACCTAGCAATAGGCGCCTTGGTAGAAAAAAAATGAAAAAAGAGAAAAAGAGCAATAAACCCAAAAGGTGAAAACTTGGCAATCAAGCACCTTTTTTTCCCCTAAGTCTTTCCTAGTTGTATGTGTACATATTGCATTTCCATCCTCTCACTTGTACTCTTCATTGCATCTGCCATTTGTGCATAGTCATAATAAAACCTTTCAGCTACCTTGTTGTATTTTAGAATTCCTATTGCCCTAAGTTTGTCACACGATCACATCTATTACTTGAGGGTAGGAAAGGATTGGATTTTTGGTACAAACAGATTCAATAGTGGTACTTTCAGTCACACATCAGAGGGAATTATCAGAGCTTCAGAAAAGAGAAGGATTTTTTATTGAACCTTTGATGGATATCATTGTTCACAACCAAGTATTTTGATCCTACAACTTGATCCTTGAACCTTCATTGACTTTATTATTCAAGATTAAAAATTGATATCACTTAAATGATCAGAATGTTTGGAAATTCTTTTTGGAAAATCTTGATACATTGCAAAACACTTGAAGCTTTTTGATTATCTTTATTGGCTTTTTATCATGTCTTTTTAGCTAATCGATGATGTTTCGACTAGATTGGTGATGATGGAGACATGATATTTTTCTTTCCTTTGAGTGATTGTCTTGAGGAAGATCCAACAACTTATGTGAATTCATCTAACGACATGGTCACCAAAGAACCATCGAGGACTTTCAAATAGGGTGGAGGGTTGACCTTTGTTTGTTTTATGCAAATAGATACCTTGGCTATTTAGATCTTCCATATCTTAATACCAAAATCCAATTGCAACATTGAATCCATTGAAACCGGTATTCATACTCCCATAGTTGGTTATTCAACTAGTGAGGGTTGTACTAGTTTCCTAAAAGGTTACCAAATGTGATATAAAGTAGTATTCATATCATCATGATGTGGTCAGTGATGGTTGTACTTTATTTTTGGTCCCACAATTCTCAATGATGAAAATATTTCTCTATGGCATTTATTTGCTAAAATCTGGTGACAATTAATTGCATTGCATTTTCATGGTAGATTAAGTGCATTGGTTTGTAGTTTTTTTTCAAGAGAAAGGGGGTTCATTCAACGATTATCTTAATCAGTCATTAAAGGGGGGTTCAATTAAACACCTTATCCTTTGTTCAAATCAACAATGTGAGATTATCTTTTGCATTCATTCATAGTATTACTCATTATTCATTATCCTTATATCTGAAAAAGAAAAAGAAAAAGAAAAAGATTCATTAATCATTAATCATTTGCATACATTTAGTTAAGGATTGTAGTTTAAGAGTTGCATACATAAAAAAATCAAAAACATAGATGCATTCATTATCCATATTTCCATAATAAACCATTTGCATCCATACATTGAAAATCAGAAAAACATATCAAAGTTACATTATCATTTGCATTCATTTATCTATATGATATGTAAGATACATTGCATCCATAGCAAAATCAAAAGTAAATGCATCATAAACATCATATAGAATTGCATATAAAGATAATGTCACATAAACACATCAAGAATCAAGGATAGTCCATAATCATATAAATGTCCATAACATCAAAGATCCATCAAATCTATATATGAAAGATACAATATCATTGACAAAATGATACATCAAAGTCTTGATCAATAAATATAACATGATACAAAATCATTATCAAGGAAATCATTTTGATTAACTAGGGGCAACCTAATTCTCTTCATTACTTGTATCTACATCTGCACCTGATTCATATCAAATGACCCTATCTATCAGCCTCCCACCATTAATCTTCTCATCAAATCATATCAAATCAAATATCAATCAGTCAAATCATCCAATTGATCATCTAATGTCAATCAAGTTATCCTATTATCCTATTTTCTCTTCTTGAGCGCATCAAATCTCCTAACTCTATATTGTGAGGAAGGAAAATCATTGTTTTGTCTCTCTAGATCGTGAGAGAAAAATATCTATCCTATCATTTTTCTACCCTATCCGATTGACATCAATACAACATCAACCAAGTGATTATGACTACCATCAAGTAATATCCAAACATCATCAAAGTTATCTCAAACATCAACAACATTTTCTCAATCATAGCTTTTCTCATCAAATTCTTCTATAAAACTAGGGCATTTGTTGAGGCTAGGATCATCATCACTATTTTTCATAAATGAAAAAAAATTGGATCTATTTTCAATCAATTTCATCATATTTTTATATCTGGCGATCAATCTATTTCATTTCTTAGGGGGCATTATCAAAGTATCAAATCTGCATCAATATTGAATCTGGGGCATTAAAATTTTGAACTATTATCAGTGGGGCATGTTGCATCATTTTCAAATTAGGTTTCAAATCAGTTTTGTATCAATCAATCAAGTATCAAATTAGTGATCAGGACATGCAATTTTCTTTGAATCAATGCACTATGCACATCAATTCAAAGAGGGGCATTTGTAGACACCCAAAATTGGGCAGGTGTCTTAGAATCATTCAAATTTACAAAATCTTAACCAAATGCTCTAATTTTCATCAAAATAGATCAAATCAATTTTAAATGGACATTTATTAATCAAAATTGGACAAAATCATTTAAATCAAAGGAAAAATCAAATCATGACATCAAATAATCAAATACAAGCTTAAAGGGATCAATCACACTATATAATTAATTTTAATCAATTAATGGTATAGTTTTAAATCAAAAATCAAATTGAACCTATTCCCTTACATGGCTAATTTAATCAATTGATGGAATTTAATTAATCTGAATATCTTTCAACATAATTTGAGTAACCAATAAGAATTGAGAACACAATGCACATGGATCACTCTAAATTGTTGAATCTCAATCACTCATTTTCAACTTTGAATCTCAATCACTCAAATTTGTCTATTTGTCCAAACATTTGAGACAATCATTTAAATTGTCCCCCCATTTAAAAACATTTCAAATTTTTTGACTCAACCAAGGCTAAACCATGATCAAGTCACTCTACCCCCTACCCTTGGGATTTTACTATAAATAGAAGTCATTTTGAGAGCATAATAGAATAGAAAATTTGAATGCATAGCATCATCACTATAGGAAATTTGAGAGAAATTGAGAAATTGAGCAATATCTTGAGCATTTTGAGAGAGAATAGTGAGATTTGATAGCATTATCATCAGCATTTGAGTTAATCTTTGTATCATTTTGAGAATTGAGAGCTAGATTTAGGCATTTTATCATAATTTTCTCATTCTAGGATTGTCACTAGTAGAGAATAAGGTTGAGAGCTCTACTTACCAAGCTTAGATAGAGAACAATGAGATGATATGGATGTTAAATGAAATTCTTTAGATTAAATTTTCATTATCTTTTCATAAAATTGTTGCTAATTGTCCTAATTTCATGAAGGTGTAACACTCACACATAGTATCATAAGGGTCTTAATTGGTCCCATGACCACTTAAGAATTATTAAGACTCATTAGAGAAAATTAAATCCCATTAAGACACATTAGGTACCATTGGAACACCCTAGGACACCCTAAGCACATTAACTATCGTATGACACACTAATGGGTATCGAGTAGTCCCAACATATGGTAAGGGATCATAATGGGTCCTAAGTGGTCCTAGGTCCTAATGCATAATAAGTATCCTAAGGGGTCATAATGAGGTCCTAATTGGTACTAATGGGTCTTAAGGGGTTGTAGGACCACTTAGGACCAATTAGGACACATTAACTATCGTATGAACCTAGGACCCCTTATGAACACTAAATATCAAGTCCTAATTGGTCCTAAGTGGTCCTGGGACCCCTTAAGACCCATTAAGGCCTAATTATTAATGGATTCAATGAAAATAAAAATGTATCTTTACATGTCTAGTCATTTATACTTTTCATTTTAATACCAAAACCAAATTGCATCAAAACCTTATATATAAAGTTTCTTATTGGATGACCATAAAATTTTTTGTTGTAGTTGAAATATCAGATATAGGATCTATTAGAAAAAGATTTGAATGGTCAAGGAAAATTCAAAGGCCTTTGAAGAAATTAAAAATAGTAACTACTATACCAATTATATAAGTTCCTAATCCAAAAGGCCATTTTAGGAATATTGTTGATGCATTAGGAAAATCCCTTAGGAAAAAAATTATCTAGGAAGGGAAAGTTATTTCCTATTATTTTATGAAATTGAAGACATATAAACAAAATTACGCTCCACATGATATCAATCTAGTCATAGTTAACAATTTCCCATTTATAGTTTTATATGATGACATTTATAAACAAAGGGATTTGTTTCCCATCAACTATCATGACTTGAAAATTAGAGTTTGGATAAGAAAAATAATTGAGTTCTTTAGCTAATATTCTACCAATAAAGTTGTGTGTGCTACCACTATCAACTAACACTTTCAAATTTAGCTTTTCAATATTACCTCTTACTTTAAGTGTTTGTGGTGCATTTGTTGTATTGAATGCATGCAAATAGATATTAGTGATTTTATTTTTATTGGAATCCTCATTTTTAAGTTTTATATTTGGTTCTTCATCAACATAATTTTTTTTTTCTGACTACTAGAACACTTATGAATCACTAAAATTTTCTATCACAATTCTAGCATAGTCATTTTTCTCTTTATAAATCTATCTCTTGTTAAGGAAAGAGTTTAGTAATTTATCCATGTTCTTGCTAGAAGGATTAGTGAAAATTTTTTGTTACCCCAATGGTTTCACCTTTTGTGGTATTTTGTTTCTCAATATATAATGCAAATAATGTGGATGGATAATAATGTATTGCATATGACTTAAAAAATTAACTAAATGTACCTTATATGACTCATTTTACATCTATAGATTATGATGTACCTAAACCTTATATTGAGTTAATAATTATAATTAATAAACACCTTAGGGTTAATGAATATGAGGCATAGTTAAACTAATATGTCTATATGCACATATTTGGTATTAGGGTAACCCTTAAATAAGGTACATTTATTTAAGTATATGCATTAGTCTACATAAGATCATATAAGGATTATATAAAGTGTATTGACTTATAATGAAGGGTTTCTATAGGGTGTATAATGAAGGGTTTATATAGGATGTATTAACTTATAATGAAGGATTTCTAAGGGGTCCTAATCGAGTCCTAATGGGTCCTAATGGGTCTAAAGGGATCCTAGAACAACTTAGGACCAATTCGTACCTAATTAGGACCCACTAAAACCCATTAGGATCCTTATGATACATAATTGGTCCTAAGTGGTCCTAGGACCCCTTAAGAACCATTAGGTCCATTAAGACCTAATGCTTGATGAGTCCTAAGTGGTCCTAGGTCCTAATGCATAATAAGTATTGTAAGGGGTCCTACTCGAGTTCTAATTGGCCCTAATGGGTCTTAAGGCATCCTAGGACCACTTAGGACCCTTAGGACACACTAAAACACATTAGGATCCTTATGATACATACTGTGTCCTATTGCATAATAACTGTCTTGAGGGATCCTAATTAGATCATTATACATTAGTATCCTTATAATTTTACATAACAAATATTTGCATCATGATGTGTTCCCTACTGAAACATTTATGGAAAATTTAATGGATGAATCCTTTTAATGGTTTGTTATGAAATAATAAAATGATTCATTCCCACAACCTAGTTACTCATGAACACATATAGTACTAGAAAGTGAATGCAAAATCCTAGCTAGTGCATGAAACCTTATATAACCCTTAACCAAATTAGAGTAACTTAACCCTTCCATTTATACTCTAATCAAATGAGAATATACCTTTCATTTTAATACCAAAACCAAATTACATCAAAACCTTATATATAAAGTTTCTTATTGGATGACCACAATAGATCCTGTTGAAGTTGAAATATTAGCTATAGTAGCTATTAGAAAAATATTTGAATGGTAAATGAAAATTCGAAGGCCTTTGGACAAATAAAAAATAGTAACTACTACACCAATTCTATAATTTCCTAATCTGAACTTATAGAAAATAGTAACCACTATACTAATTCTATTATTTTATTCAAAATAGAAGCACAAAGAATTATAAGTATAACATTATACTTTTTTTTATAATAAAAAAATGAAATTTCAAAGCATTCCCCTATGCTTAGGAGCTCCCAACCAAAGGAAGAGCGAAAAATAGATTATCGGTGAGCCATCACTTAGCTTCATCTTATGTGCATCTCAATCATATTTTGATTACATGTTGGTTGCAATACCTTAACATCTTCCCATCAAGTACGACATTTTTTTATCTCTCTGAACAAAGCCTATACGACCACGGGAGACTTAATTGAGTTTGTACCATTATATTTTAGTTCCTTCCTTGCATATTTTGTTTGTGTTTCTTGGTTATGATATTCTAGCAACTCGAAGGCTCTCTGGAAAAAATTATGTGTCTTTAATGCATAATCAAAATTGTCATCCTTTTTTCTATGTTTTCTTTTGTTAGATATATTATATGCTTCCTATGTATACTATCCTCCATGTACAAGCTCTTCTTATATTCATAAAAAGATGAAAGATGAATATTATTTGATTTTATATACCTATGCATGATCATGGCTCTGCATTTTACTTCACTTTGGATTGTCTATAGGCATGAGGTTTTATATCTATGCTGGTCTCTATTAGTCCTAAGGGTCCAAGATTGTTGAGAGGGGGGGTGAATCAATAATCTAAGATATCTGCAAATTTCCACTTCTTTAACTCAAAATCAACATTCACAAGTTTTTTGATTGATAATAAAATCAAACTTAATCAAATAAATACAACCATCATAATGCATGAAACACATACATAGATATTTTCACAACCCAAATCGGTGAAAACCACAGTGAGAATGATGACCTGTGAATAATGTACTCTTCTGAAGTATGCCCTGTATGGAGCTTAACCCTGTTAGAAGTTTATAATGACACAGTTAGGTTCCACCCAGCTATGAGATTTACCTCTAGCCCTATTAGGAGATTTACCATGTAAGGAGTAACTCTATTAGGAGATTTCAAACTCAAGTCAATGAGCCACTCTATTAAGAGAGTTAGAAATAAGAAATGGTAGGATGTACCCGATTAAGGGATTTACAAATAAGAAACATGTTAGGGTCTTGTGATATAGAATTAGCAACTTCTTTGATTGATCAGATCCTCTGTAACACATACATTCTCTCCTTAGAAGAATCTAGAATACCTTGGCTTGACCGCACTGTCACAATCACAATCTACACACACAAATATTTAATTTCATAATATAAATATCACTACTCAAGCCGTAATCCTACCACTTCCCTAAAAACTCATCCAAAACATTTGAAATCACTTTTTAAATCTTCACACTCAGAGAAATCACACCAAAAAAATACATTCCAATATAACAATTATCTTTACCAAATAGGTCACCCAAAATATAGACCCTTACAATTTATTTTATCAAGAGAAGTCAAACACATTTTGACCAAATCGGCCTTCATCTTGATAAAATATCTACCTCGATCAATGTAATTCCAACACATCACCATAAATGAATTGAGACATGTCAACATGACAGATGGAACACACATGAATCATCACAACTGGATTATCAGTCGCCAATAGAAGATTTACAATCGGTAGCTCAAGAAAATTGTCACCTTTCACTAAAACAACTTATGCAACCACAAATCAAGCTTACCAGTTATCCAAATCAGTCACGGTCATAAAAATTGCATCAAAAAAGTATCAAAAAAATAATTACATGATCACACCACCTAACTCATCATAGATTTGATGAACCAATCAAATCACTCATTACCAGTCAAAGACTATTTGAGAAGTTGGCCTATCATACTTTAACCAATCATAACTTAGTAAAATATAAGCCTCGATAGTTATGATCATAAAATTATCATCTAAAGACATTCCCAAGTCTCCCTTAAGGACCATGACCACTAAAACCACTTATAGTATACTATTCATCTTTCTCTCACTTGGCAACATACTAGGAACACTAGGTCAGTACTTGACATCAATAAAACACAATAACTAATCATCACAACACCAAATATATACCATCACATCACTTTTGATAACTGCATCATTTATGCCAACATGTTTCAACCTTCATATTTTTTCTAGTTCAAACCCTTTCTATTTTGCAACACTTGAAGTGCTACTTTTTTCAAAAAAACCAAGCATGAATTATACAACAAAAATGGTAAAATACTTTTATGCTAAACTGAATTGGGTTTCTACATTTCTTGATGACTCTTTTCTTTGATATTCTAATCCTTTATACACTCAAACTAGACATGATCATTATGTATCCATGTAATTGTTAAGATGTTCCAAAAGAACTTTGTTTACTTCAAATTTGGAAATTAATGTTCTACTAAATTGCTTACTAGTCTCTATACTAAAAGTTATGGAAGAATGACATTTTTTTTAGCATGAATATAATAAAATTATCTTATTATGTGTCCTCTATCATACAATATTATATATACATTGATGCAGAGGATAGTAGGATTCACACACTACAACTTAACACAATGTAATTTCTTCAACATTGTTTTGTGAAAACACCCTAAAAGAGTTCTCAAGAGGAAAAAACACTCCTTAACTGTTAGAAAGTAAAGACCACCAAGATAACTAAGAAGGGGGGGGGGTGGGGATGAATAAGTTATCTGATAGTTAAACCATTTATCAACTTCAATAGCTTTAAACCATATAATCAATGCAGTAACCAACCATAGAAAGATAATCATACACAATGACACAATAACACAAGATATGTTAACTAGGGAACCTCTTGATCAAAGAGTAAACGTCGGTGGGAATGATGCCCACAAAATGATGCAATAATATGAAAGTTCCTTGTTAGAGGATGGACCCTATTAGGAGTCTTATGGAATACATTTAGTACATATGAATCTCTGTTAGGAGATTTTGAATCCCTGTTAAAAGATTCTAACCCTGTTAGGAGTTATGGAAGATAGAAGGACCCACTGCCCAAATAGCTTCAAGGCAAGATCTCTGAACTCACTATCCAATAGATCTTAGGATTATTCAATAGAATAATATGAAATATGTTACCTCCTTCACACTATGCCAAAATGACACTCTCTGCTACACAAGATCACAAATCCAGATCTCCGTTCTTCACAAGTCTTCCTTCATCACTGAATTAGCTCTATTCTTCACCTCATGCATATATTCACATCACAACTTTCACAATTTCATATCACAACTATTACAATCCCATCAAAAAAAGGAAAAAATTCCTTCCTTTATACCACACTCAAATAATTACAAATGAGTCGGCATGCAAATACAAAATAATAATTTCAACACGCTACATCAAAATTACATAAAACTATCAGCTTCCAGATACAATAACTTTCCAATCATGTGACCTCAAATTTTGTGCTATGAACCACATCACCACCAATGAGTCTCAAACTTCCCTTTAACTACGCAAAATCAGATTCCATCCCAGTTAGGAGATATCCTCCGATTACCAAAAACCGCTACTCAGGAACACTGCCAGAATACTGCTTCCACCAAAATGCTTATAACTTTCATGAATGAATGAATTTCTTTATGTGATGTTAACCATGGGCTAATAACACACCAAAGAACATACCATCAACTACACATAACTCAATCTACAATATAACATGTGCGCAAAAAAAAACTATGCCTACTTCTCTGCTAAACTCCAGAATATCAGTGTTGACATCAATGACAATCATAGTCATGAATGCAACAACCAATACTATAGAATGACTACCAAAGGCTTCAACATTCATTCCTAACAATCTCCCCCATTTTCATTGATGGCAACATAGATAAAAAACATCCAATGTTCCAAATATCCAATCACTGCTGCTCAACTGCTCTGCTGCTCGTCATCAATCAAATCTTGCTTCATTTTCCTATTCAATCTTCTCTCTCAATATAGTTCCTCAATGTTTTTCATGATTTTCTCCCCCATTGACATCAATGATAGAAATTCCATCACTATGTCAAACAATAGCTCAATGTCAAAAGACACTGTTTAGAAAAAAAATATTCACTAGAGTCCTCAATGACTCAGCTCAAATACACATACTCCCCCATAGAGAAAGTACCAATATCCAATCCAGAACATAGATAGGGCCATATTCCACTAGATAGATGCAACCAACTACATCATTATTCAAAAGTAGGCTGGAGCATAACCCCAAGCATACCTCTCAGATACTCAAATGTATCCTTAGGCAAAGGCTTAGTAAATATATCTACTATCTACTCCTTTGTGCTTATGTACTCCAGTCTAACTTCTTTCTCAGCAACTTTCTCTCTTACAACATGATACTTGATCTCTATATGCTTTGTTTTAGAATGTAAAACTGAATTTCTTGACATACTAACTGTACTTGTATTGTCACAATGTATAATAGTAGGCTCATCAAAATTAATTCCAATATCGTTCAACATCTACTTCATCCAAATTGTCTTTGCCAAATCACCTTCAAACAACATAGCTCTAGCTGCTTCAATCACTGATCTATTCCTTCTTTCTGCAATACCATTTTGTTCAGGTGTTCTAGGGGCTAAAAATTATCTCTTAATACCATTTACTTCACAAAAGATGTTAAACTCTTTAGATGTAAATTCTCCACCTCTATCAAATCTCAAACATTTAATCCTCATTCCTGATTCATTCTCAACTTTATTCTTCATGACCTTAAACTTATCAAATGCTTCAAATTTTTCTTTCAAAAATGTAATCCACATCATTCTTGTAAAATCATCAACAAGAATCATATTCTCAACTTTATTCTTCATGACCTTAAACTTATCAAATGCTTCAAATTTTTCTTTCAAAAATGCAATCCACATCATTCTTGTAAAATCATCAACAAGAATCATAAAATACCTTTCTCCATAGAATCCTCTAGTCCTAGTAGGACCGCTCAAGTCTGTATGAACAATCTCCAAATTTTCTGTAGATGTGAACTTCTTGCTAGGAAATGAAGTCATTTTCTGCTTAGCCATCACACATTCCTTGCAAATCATGTTAGTAGGCTTCATAATCTTAGGTAAATCTCTTACTATAAGTGTAGAACTTACTTTCACAATATTATCAAAGTTTATATGACAGAACCTTCTATGCCATAACCAACTATCATCAATCTTAGTCATCAAACATGTCATCTCAGTAGGGTTCAACTGAAATACATTACCTCTAGTTCTAGATCTAGTTCCAATCAGATTTCCATCTTTATCCTTTATCACACAAGTTTTCTCAGTAAACCAAACTTGATATCCCTTATCCACTAACTGTCCAACACTCAAAAGATTATGTTTCAATCCATCAACAAAGTAAACATCATTAGTATTAGTCTTTCCATCAAGAGTAATAGATCCTATACCTTTAATCAAACAAGGTGCATTGTTACCAACTCTAACAACTCCTCCATCATAATTGTTAAACTTTATGAACTTTCCTTTATCACCAGTCATATGATGTGAACAACCACTATCTATAATCCAATCAGCTTTCTTTTCAACTTGGGAAACTAAGGCTTTTTCTTCTTTAATATCAGATTCAGACTTTTCTTCCTTAATTGCTACAAATCCTATGTCATCAAAGTTATCATTATCACTGTCACTCAAATGTCTTTCAATTCCTACTTCAATTTCTTTATCATTTGCATAATAACATTTTGTAGGTCTTCTAGGCTTAAAATTGTTTCTATACTTCTTAACTCTCTTAGGACACTTAGATGCAAAATGACCATATTCTTGACATGTCCAACATTTAAAGATTTTCTTACCATCTGGTTCTCTTTTCACAAGCAAGGCAATACCTTCTTCAATCTTATTATCTTCATCAGATTTGGATCTACTACTACTGGCATAATCTCCATTCACACTTGTACTTCTAGACAAAGTAGGTCTAATGCTAAGAGCACTGAATGATGTCTCCACTCTAGGTAAGTCTCCTAATAATCTCAAATTCATTTGTGCTACTTCCAATATTCCAAGAAGAGTCTCTCTTGAAAATTTTGGTGTACAAGGTATCACTTCTTCAATCATTTGTGTAGTCTGCCTGAATACCAGTGTCAATGTTCTCAAAATCTTCCATATTACTTCATTCTCTGTCTTTTCACCTCCATAAGACTTTATTCTTCCAACAATTTTTGACATCCTACCAATATAGCTTCTAATAGATTCATCTTCAATCATTCTTATGTCTTCAAATGCACAAATCCAATTATGTAACCTAGCTTTCTTTGCATGTTCATCACCTTGAAAAGTAGAATGTAAAGCTTTCCAAATATCATAAGATCTAGTTAAACCTTTTACCTGACTATATTCATTCTCTGGAAGTGTTGATAAAAGTGCTTCTCTTGCATGTTACACATGAATAGATCTACCTCATCTTTAGAACTTGTTTCAAGATTGTCTTCTTCAATTATAGTCCTTTCATTCTTTGTAATCAACCAATAACCTGGTCCTAAACACAAGAGATGTGTCTTCATCTTTTCTTTCCAGCTGTCAAAATTTACTCCATCAAACTTAGGGCTTTCTTTCCTAAAATTCACCATAGATCTCCTTAAGTTGTTAAACTTCTCTTTCAAGGACCTACCGCTCTGATACCAATTGTTAGAAAGTAAAGACCACCAAGATAACTAAGAGGGGGGGGGTGAATCAGTTATCTGATAGTTAAACCATTTATCAACTTCAATATCAACTTCAATAGATTTAAACCATATAATCAATGTAGTAAACAACCATAGAAAGATAATCATACACAATGACACAATAACACAAGATATGTTAACTAGGGAACCTCTTGATCAAAGAGTAAACCCCAGTGGGAATGATGCCCACAAAATGATGCACTAATATGAAAGTTCCTTGTTAGAGGATGGACCCTGTTAGGAGTTTTATGAAATACATTCAGTACATATGAATCTCTGTTAGGAGATTTTGAATCCCTGTTAAAAGATTCTAACCCTATTAGGAGTTACAGAAGACAGAAGGACCCACTGCCCAAACAACTTCAAGGCAAGATCTCTGAACTCACTGTCCAAAAAATCTTAGGATTATTCAATAGAATAATATGAAATATGTTACCTCCTTCACACTGTGCTAAAACTACACTCTCTGCTATACAAGATCATAAATCCAGATCTCTGTACTTCACAAGTCTTCCTTCATCACTGAATTAGCTCTATTCTTCACCTCATGCATATATTCACATCACAACTTTCACAATTTCATATCACAACTATTAAAATCCCATCACAACAAGGAAAAAATTCATTCCTTTATACCAAACTCAAATAATTACAAATGAGTCGGCATGCAGATACAAAATAATAATTTCAACACGCTACATCAAAATTACATAAAACTGTCAGCTTCCAAATACAATAACTTTCCAATCATGTGACCTCAAAGTTTGTGCTATGAACCACATCACCACCAATGAGTCTCAAACTTCCCTTTAACTGTATAGAATTAGATTCCATCCCGATTAGGAGATATCCTCCGATTACCAAAAACTGCTACTCAAGAACACTGCCAGAATACTGCTTCCACCAAAATACTTATAACTTTCATGAATGAATGAATTTATTTTTGCACTATTAACCATAGGATAATAACACACCAAAGAACATACCATCAACTTCACATAACTCAATCTACAATATAACATGTGCGCAAAACAAAACTGTGCCTGCTTCTCTGCTAAACTCTAGAATATCACTGTGTTGACATCAATGACAATCATAGTCATGAATGCAACAACCAATGCTACAAAATGACTGCCAAAGGCTTTAGCAATCATTCCTAACAACTTAACAGCTAAGTTCCTAAATGACATTCAATCTTCCTCAAAATTTCTTATCAACTTGACATTAGAAAAAAACTCACAAATTAGTATTAACAACCTCAATGGAATCAGAAAGATAGGCCTATTAATTGATCACAAACTGAAATCCAATAACTTGTCTATCCTTTGCATTATATGGATTGTCCACATTCACAATTTTTACTAATCACAACCATATTCTTTCCCCTTCGAACCATTAAGTGAAGGGCATTCACTGACCCCTACAAAGACATCTGATACAAAATTCCATTGTCTTTAAGTACCTTGATTAGACAAGGAGGCATGCTCTTACAATAAACACACTTCCACTTCCCACTTAGATGAATGTTCACTCAACTTCAAAACCAAATTAAAGATGGGAATGTCCTTTCAAGGTAATAACTACTTGATTCACAAATGAACTTAAATGGTAACAATATTACTTGGGTAAAAAGGAACTTTCTAACTATGACTTAACAATGGCTTGTAAAAGGATTCAAAATTTATTGACACGCAATTCAAACCATAAAAAAGAACTTCATACCCTTCAAGAGAAATTAATATGTTACTATCCCCATTAACATAGATTCAAATATAAATGAATAAGTACATTTACTATAATTTTAACTATCACTGTCCACATGATAGTTCAACACTGATTTGGTAAACAAGGTCTTAACTTAAGAATTCTTTTCATGTACTAAAAAAAATTCACTAAAATTATCATAATTATGCAATGTTGCCTTGCCAGAACAACAATGATACACAAAACTACATTTCAGACCCCTATTCTTATTTCCATAAGTAATTCCATTCTTCCTTTCCCACACCAATGGGGTTTCAACCTTTATGGCAAGAGTAACAACACCATATTTAAACCAACACACCAAGCCACTATTGACAGATTGCTTAGAAGTGTGTAAAATCCTCAAGCATGAATATTATATATATAATGCACACTACATTTGGATTTTATGATGCCTCATCTCTAGCATTAGACTTGTTCTTTGTAATGTTTGGTTTTGTGCATGCAATTTTCATTGTATCATTGTCCTCTCTGATTACATGATTGTGTAAGCTATTTTATCATCATTTCCTCTCAAAATAAAAATCGACCCTCTACCAACCATCTATGTCATTTGATGGAGTGTAGCTACCACAAAATAGGTATTTGTTAGATTTATCTTCCTCAAGCGAGGGGAATTCAGGAAGAGAAGATGAAAGAAAAACATGTAGTAGGTCTAAAAGAGGGAGATCAACTAGAGGTCAAAATATTAGAAGAAAATTTTGTAAACACATGAAATTTTTTCTTGCTAAAGGGGGGGTCATGTTATTATGATGATGAGAGCATAGGTGAGATTGAGGCTCCCTTGAGTTACAAACATCTACATAAACAATGGGTACCCAAGAAAATTCCTCCAATAAGCACTAATTTTTGTGTTAACAAGAGGATATATTACATAACACCATCATCATTACATGGTTTTTGATGCAATGGAAATAGGGAGAGGGGCCAAATGCACTGCTAAGCAGGTCCACCTTGCAGAGATCACATGTGGTAGCAAAAACACAACAAGTGAGAGAGAGAATGTAGATATCTTTCATATATTATCTTCAAATTGATTCATACATGCTAGGCTTTAAGGCCTTCTTAGTTTAGGCTAGATATTACAATCAAGTACAAAAGTCTTCAAACATGTGATGATCTACCAACAACCTCTAATCTTCTATCTTCTATCAAAACTGACTCTCAACTGACTCCCTAAACTCTAACCAAACAACTACATTTATACAAGAGGCTACCAAACCAAGTCGGCCTTCAGATCCATAATCAACAGAAGGAATGACCAGATCTAGCTCCATACGCTTCCTAATGATAGATACCAACATTAAATCTATGACTCAAATTAAATGCACAAGTCAACCTCAAAAGAAAATCCAAAATAAACAACTCAGTAAGAAAGGAAACTGAGTGTCAAACAAGCATCACTGAGCGCCAGGGAAATTCATGGAGTGCCAGAGAGATAACCAACCAACACTGGTGAACAAAGGAAATTGAGCAACACCGAACCAACCTGGTCAAAGAAGGAACCAAGAAACACAGAAAACTACAAACATCTTTTTGGTGACACAGGATTGCCAAGGACCCAAGATGCTCCTGCATCAAACACTTGGGGTTATTTGAAATGATTCTCCTAATCATGAAACATGTACAATCTAAGCTGCATCCAACTCAGATTGTGAAATCAATGCACTGCCTTCAATCAGTCTATTCTTCCACTTTACCAGATATTCCATATACTATTTTCCTCTTGTACTTCTACTAATTCTTTGCTCTAAAATCTTCTCAACTTCTTCCATCTATTTCTTGGGATAATCCATTAGTACTTTCATGTCTTCATCAGGTTCATGATATTCATATAAATCAACAATGTTGAAAATAGGTGATATATCCATGTCATCAGGTAACTCAATCTCATATGCATTTCCACTATCAAATTTCCTCAGAATCTTACAAGGGCCAAACTTCTTCATTTTTAGCTTTCCATATGTTCTAACAGGAAATCGACCTGTCTTCAAATGAACCATTACTTCATCACCGACTACAAAAATTTTATGTCTTCTTGATCTGTCAACTTTGTCTTTGTATTTCTGATTACTTTTCTCCAACTTGTATTTCACATCTTCTTGCAATGTCTTCATGTACTCAACAAACTTCACTCCTTCAACACTTCTCTTTCTTTCATCAGCAATATCCCTTAAATCAAATATACCTCTTAGTTGTATGCCATTTACAATCTCAAAAAGTGTTTGTCCAGTACTCCTATTCATTGAATTATTGTATGCAAACTCTTCTTGCACCAACATAGAATCCCAATTACTTGGTGTGTCTCCAACTAAACATCTCAAAAGATTTCCCAAACTTCTATTCACAACTTCTATCTGTCCATCGGTTTGTGGGTGAAATGTAAAACTATATTTCAACTCGGTACCAAACTTTCTCCAAAGAGCTTTTCAAAAATATCCAACAAATTTATAGTCTCGGTCAGAGATAATACTCCTCAATAATCCATGCAATCTGACAATTTCCTTAAAGAAAAGATCTACTATATGTACTATATCTGATGTCTTTCTACAAGGTATAAAATGTGCCATTTTAGAAAATATATCCACAACAACAAATATAGAATCATTACCTCTTACTATCTTCGGTAAGCCAAGAACAATATCCATACTAATGTCAATCCAAGGTTTCTCAGGAACAAAAATTAGTGTATACAATCTAGTATTCTAACTTACACCTTTTGCAACTTGACAAATTCCATAACTTTTCACAAATTTCTGAACATCTTTATACAACTGTGGTGAAAAGTATTTATCCTTAAGAAAATTCAATGTCTTATCAATACCAAAATGTCCAGCCAAACCACTACTATGTTTCTCCTTTATCAAATTAGTTCTGATTGGTCCTCTCAATATACACAACTGAATACCCTTAAACAACATACCTCCTTACATAAAATATTCATCCCATTTAGTACTTAGTTGATCTTGAATAGGTGCTTTGCACTTTCTCCATGGCTCAGAAAAATCAGGATCAAATTCAAAAGAATCTCTCATGTCATCAAATCCAAGAACTTCAATTTTCATCTCAATCATCAAAGATCTTCTTCTACTCAATGCATCAACAACTTGGTTAGTGACTCTGCTCTTATGCTTTATAAAAAATGTATAACTCTGTAAATACTCAACTCATTTCATATGTCTCTGATTCAACTTATTCTAACTACCCAAATATTGTAAAGCCTTATGATCGATATACAACACAAATTCACTTGGTATCAAATAATGTCTCCATTTCTTGTTGACTACAACTGATTTGGAATCTGATTGAAGAATCTGTGATTGCAAGATCACTAAGGAGTTGATGATTAGATATGTAATATGATTAAATCATTATTATGTTGTCATTGATGTCAACTAGTTTGACAACACTTATCTTGTAAGTTACTATACCAAGACATCTAAAAAAAGGTGAAAGAGATGAAGAACAAAGAAATCTACATGAGGAAAGATGTACACGGCAGATGAGGATAAGGAACACAATGAGTAACTTGCTGATGAGTCTATGACTTGATGATATTAACTTTATTATGTTGCATTCATCTATGATGAAGTATAGAGCTGAAAGACACAAAGCAGTGTTGTTGGTAAATGAATAATTTCTAGTATACACCGACGGAGTATAGTGTATACCGATCACAGTATTAACTAAGTAGTCTTCACTGACACATTTCTTTGTTAAGCAAGCAGAACAGAATGTATTAAATGATTAGTTTAGCTGATAAGATTAATGAGCTGGCAAGAGTATAACATCGAGGTAATAGATAATGTTTGTTACACAAATCAACGACTGAAAAAATTCAAGGAAGATCTAATGGAAAAAATTGAAATGTGTTATTGACACAAGTACCGAGAAACTTTGAAGCGGCAAAATCTGATGGTGGAGAAGAAAATGATTTACTCATCTATATAAGAGAACAATTTTTCTTTATGAAAATTCTGGAAGAAGAAGAAGCTGTAGGAATATCACATGAACAAGGATTTCATGTATTCTGATCACACTGGTTAGTAAGAACCGAGCTACAGAACCATTACCAAGCTACAAAGAGCAATTACTGACAGATAGTAAGTTGATACAGTATTGAATCTGAAGTGAATTATTGATCAGAAGGATTTGTATGGACTAAATATTGATCTGTAATCTGCAATTGAAGTTGTATTAGGGTAGGTCATTTACTGTTACATATTTAACCATTGTATACAATCAAAATCTCTTAATCAAGTGGACTTTGAAAGTCTTATGATGTATCATTCATAGAATGAACATTGTTATCCTGTCAACCCCATAGTGAATGCTGGTTGGATGATAACTTCTAGTCTAAAATCCTCTAACAAGGTCACACCTTACAATGTGTTTGTAACCTTTAACAAGGTTGGGTCTTAACCGACCTCACTTTAGAAGAGTGAACAATTTTGGGTTGTCGGTCCCAGGTGGTTTTTCCCTTTACAAGGTTTCCACGTTAAATCTCTTGTGTTATGTGTTGATTGTGATATTTGTTTGTTATCATTCTTTACATGTTACATGTTAGATTTGATCGATAAAATGCTTTAGCTTTAGATTGGTAATCGGTAAAAGCACAGACAGTGAGAGTTATTATTGTTTACCGATGAGCAGAAATTGAAGAAATTGTTTTGAATTATACATTTTGATTTGGGACACTAGATAACTGATTCACCCCCCTCTCAGTTATTCTAACAATTGGTATCAGAGCACTGGTTGCTTGGAACAGAGTTTTAAGGACTTAAGCATAAAGTTCTCAAGATGTATAAGAGGGAAGTACCAAAACTGAACAAAGAGAACTTCACAGTATGGCAAAGCAGAATGAAGCTACACATATCTGGAATTGGGAACTCTGCACTAGAGCTGATGGAGAATGGCTACATGCAACCGCCCACTGGTCCCCTAACTATTGATCAACTAAAGGACAAGCATGAACACAATGTTACTATGATGGAACTTGTTGCTGCCTATACCGACGCTGAATTTGAAGATATCAAGACATGCACAACTACCAAAGGAATGTGGGATAAATTAGCACAAATATATAGTGGAGATCTGAATGTCAAAAGAGCCCGAGTTGAAAGTCTGAGAGGTAGATTTGATGATATGAGAATGAAAGAAGGTGAGAACATTGTCCAATATTCAAATAGACTCAAAGAGGTAGTACATGCTATTAGAGCATCTGATGGAGTGATTGATGATGAAACATTGATAAGCAAAATTCTTAGAACTTTGCTACCAGTTTATGCAATCAAGATTTCTATAATTCATGAAACAAGAGCGACATCCAACCTTACTCTTGAAACTTTGATTGGTAAACTTACAAACTTTGAATTAAACAATTTTGATAATAGTGTTGTTCCTTCTATTGAATTCGCTTTCATGTCTTCTTTGAAGATTGGAAAGTCTACCTGGAATAGTAAGAATTGTGATAGTGATAGTGATATCGATGATGAACTTGATGAGCTTGAAGCACTTATGGCTAGAAGATTTCCCAAAGGAAAAGGAAGGTATAGAGGTAAGCTACCTTTAGCATGCTTTAATTGTAAAGAAGTTAGTCACATCACTACTAGATGTCCACAGAAGAAAGATGATGATAGATCCAAAGACTGATTTGATGGAAGCTATGGAAGAAGAGTCAATAGAGGCTACCCACACTACAACAAAGACAACCGAGATGAAAAAGGAAAAAATGTATGTTACATAGCTGAAGATATTGAAACTGAATCTGATTCTAATGATAATATAGAAGTTGTATTTGTTTCTATGAAAGATGACTCAGAAGAGGAAGAGAAACATGAAGAGACAACACTGATCTCTAAAGTAAGCAGAAATGATGCATGGATCATAGACAGTGGCTGTACACATCATATGACTAGTGATGTAGATAAGTTTGATCATCTTGTTGATTATAATGGAGGATCTGTGAGAATGGGAAATGATGCACCTTGTATGGTAAGAGGTAAAGGCTCACTGAAGATCAATGACAGATTACAATGTGAAAATGCATACTAAGTAGATGGACTAAACTATAATTTGTTAAGTGTGGCTTGGCTAAATAATTCAGGCCAATGATTGGCTTTTGAGAGAAGAAGGGTGAAGATCTATGATGATGGAGGAAGACTTGTTGGAACTGGTACACAATCTAGAGGTAATCTATTATATCTTGATATGGATCAATCTTCTTGTTTGTTAATAAAGGATGAAGATGCTTGGTTGTGGCACAGAAGGTTATGCCATGTGAACTTTGACAACATGATCAAGATTAGTAGAAAGAGAAGAGTTAGAGGATTGCCTAACTTGACAAAACCTGATCATGCCATGTGCCATGAATGTCAGAAAGGTAAGATGACTAAGTCTAGTTTTAAAAGCAAAGACTATTCAACAAAGAAGATACTTGAGTTGGTTCATACTAACATTTGTGGTCCTATGAGAACTCAAAGCTATTTTGGTGATAGATATTTTATTCTTTTTGTTGATGACTATACTAGACTGATGACTGTTATGTTCTTGAAAGAGAAATCTAAAGCTTTCAAAATGTTTAAATGGTATAAAGCTAAGGTAGAGAAAGAAACTAGAAAATAAATAAAATGTTTAAGATTTGATAGAGGAGGTGAATTTATCTCTAATGAATTTACTAATTTTTGTAATGAGCATGGAATCAAAAAGCAGGTATCCACACCGAGGACACCTTAGAAAAATGGCATTACTGAAAGGAGGAACAGGTCTATAATTGACTGTGCTAGAACATTGATGATATAGAAGAATGTTGCTTAGACATACTAGAGGGAAGCTGTTAGTATAGTTGTGTATGTTCTTAACTGAGTACAACTAAAGAAGGAATCAAACCGAACACCTTATGAACTATGGTTCGGACACAAACCTACTATAAGTTATTTTAGAATTTTTGGAAGTAAATGCTTTATTTTGAAAGATGAGAGAAATGGAAAATTTGATTCTAAAGGAGATGAAGGAATATTTCTAGCATATTCCACTTCAAGTAAAGCATACAAATGTTTGAATAAGGCTACAAATAAGATAGTTTAAAGTACTAATGTTTGTGTTGATGAGTTTGATGAAAAGTACACAAAGGAAAGTATAAAGGAACCAGAAGACTATGGTAGATTCACTTACATTGAACATCCAGAGTATCTATCGACACCGTAGATTGTGTCAACTGGTCAGCAGGGAAATAATGCAGGACAATAGGCAATACAAACCAAGGAATAAGATGGAGCTACCGAGCAAGAAAATGACCCTAAACAGGATGAACAAGAGAGGAGAAATCAAGTTTTGGCTAGTTTTGTCAGAAGACATCATCCTGAGACACAAATCATTGGAGAGAGACATGCCGAAATGCAAACTAGAAGCAAAACAAGACAAAGTACATGTTTAATTTGTGAATTTGAATGTAAAACTGTGAAAGTTGCATTAGAGAATGAAGAATGGGTTAATGCAATGAAGGAGGAAATAGAGAAAATAGAAAATAACAAAACCTAGTCCTTAGTACCCTGACCAAAAGATAAAAATGTTATCGGTACTAAGTGGATATACAGGAATAAATTGAATGAAAATGGTGAAGTCACAAGAAATAAAGCTAGATTAGTATGCAAGGGATATGCATAGGAAGAAGGCATTGACTATGGTGAAACATTTGCACCTATTGCTAGATTAGGAGTTAGAATGCTACTTGCATATGCTGCACATAAGAAATTCAAAGTCTATCAAATGGATGTGAAGTCAACATTTTTGAATGGTATACTTGAAGAAGAGGTCTACATTGAACAACCTGAAGGATTTGTTGATCTTGATAATAAAGACATGGTATGTAGACTACATAAAGCATTATATGGATTGAAGCAAGCATCGAGAGCATGGTATGAAAGACTGCATACTTACTTGTTAAGTATTGGATTTGTTAGAACAAGTGAAAACAACAATTTGTATGTGAAAGGTGATACTGATGATCCTATTATCATTGCTAAAATATTTGTTGATGATATTATTTTTGGAGGTTCAGATCTTGTCTGCAAGGCATTTGCTGATGAAATCCAAAAGGAATTTGAAATGTCTATGTTCGGAGAGATTAAGCTCTTTCTCGGACTATAAGTGATTCAGCAGAGTGATGGGATATTCATCACACAATCTAAATACATAAAGGAAGTACTAAAGACATTTGGCATGGAAGATGCTAAACTTGTAGGAACATCGATGGCTACTGGATGCAAATTGAAAAAGGAGGATGAAACTACTGAGGTAAACCAGACACTTTACCGATCCATGATTGGTAAGTTAATGTACGTAGTTCACAGTAGACTAGATATAGCACATGCTGTGGGAATTGTTGCAATATTTTCTGCTAATCCTAGAGAATCACACATGATAGCTACAAAAAGGATCTTAAGATACTTGAAGAAAACAAAGAATTTTTGATTATGGTATCCTAAGGAAGGGAAGTTTGAACTAAAAGTTTACACCGATGTTGATTGGGCTGGAAATGTGGATGATAGAAAAAGCACCACCAGAGAAGCATTTTTCTTTGGTGAAAGACTTGTAACCTGGACAAGTAAAAAGTAGGCTTGTATTTCTCAGTCTACAGTTGAAGCAAAATATGTTGCTACTACTACTGACTATTCAAACATTGCATATATCAAACAAGTGTTGGAAGGAATGAATGAGGTAATCACTGACCCGGTGATTATATACTGTGACAATACTAGTGCTATTAATATTTCAAAAAATCATGTGATAAACTCTAAGATAAAGCATATATCTATTAAGTATCATTACTTAAGAGAACAAGTGCAAGATAAGAAAGTAAAGTTAGAATTTGTTACATCCAAAGAACAACTTGCAGATATTTTTAAAAAGCCCCTACCAAAGGACACATTTGAATACTTGCGGACTAGACTTGGGGTCTATCCCCTATCTATCAGTCACTAAGGTGATCTGGTTGTTGCACAGCCTACTTTTATCAGAAGATCATTCATGTTGATGTAGCATAGTTCACACTTTGAATCATGTTCAAGGTTTTGATTAAGTTTGTGAACTTGAACCGATTGGAATATCAGTATTTAGAGATACAAAGGAAGGCAGAATTATTTGTTTATTTGTTTCTTTGGCATTGCTGTCAAAGGGAGAGATCAACAATATGAAATGAATATGAATATGAAAAGGAACAAGCACCTACAAGAATTATCTAAGGGAGACACAATAGTTGTATTATTTAATGCTGGTTTAGTAACGTAGTGATTAAACATATTTAGTCTATTTGGCTTACAACATTTGTTCACAAAGTTGTAGAATGTATGTTTGGTATGTGTATGGTACATTTCATATTACTTGAGTTGCCATCAATGCCAAAGGGAGAGATTGTTGACTACAACTGATTCAAAATCTATGATTGCAAGATCACTAAGGAGTTGATGATTAGATATGTAATATGATTAAATCAGTATTATGTTGTCATTGATGTCAACTAGTTTGACAACACTTATCTTGTAAGTTACTATACTGAGACATCTGAAGAAATGTGAAAGAGATGAAGAAAAAAGAAATATACATGAGGAAAGATGTACATGATAGATGAGGATAAGGAACACATTGAGTAACTTGCTGATGAGTCTATGACTTGATGATATTGACTTTATTATGTTGCATTCATCTATGATGAAGTATAGAGCTGAAAGACACAAAGCAGTGTTGTCGGTAAATGAAGCATTTCTAGTATACATCAATGGAGTATAGTGTATACCAATCACAGTATTAACCGAGTAGTGTTCACCGACGCATTTCTTTGTTAACCGAGTAGAATAGAATGTATTAAATGATTAGTTTAGCCGATAAGATTGATGAGCTGGCAAGAGTATAACATCAAGGTAAGAGATAATGTTTGTTACATAGATCGACAACTGACAAAATTCAAGGAAGATCTAATGAAAAATATTGAAATGTGTTATTGACACAACTACTGAGAAACTTTGAAGTGGCAAAATCTATGAATGAGGTTAAGCAACAAAATCTGATGGTGGAGAAGAAAATGATTTACTTGTCTATAAAAGAGAATAGTTTTTCTTTATGAAAATGTCAGAAGAAGAAGAAGCTATAGGAATATCACATGAACAAGGATTTCATGTATTCTGATCATACTGGTTAGTAGGAACCAAGCTGCAGAACCATTACCGAGCTATAGAGAGCAATTACCGACAAACAGTAAGTTGATACAGTATTGAATCTGAAGTGAATTATTGATTAGAAGGATTTGTATGGACTAAATATTGACCTGTAATATGCAATTGAAGTTGTATTATGGTAGGTCATTTACTACTACATATTTAACCATTGTATACAGTCAAAATCTCTTAACCGAGTGGACTCTGAAAGTCTTATGATGTATCATTCATAGAATGAACATTGTTATCCTGTCAACCCCATAGTGAATGCTGGTTGGACGATAACTTCTAGTCTAAAATCCTCTAACAAGGTCACACCTTATAGCATGTTTGTAACCTTTAACAAGGTTGGGTCTTAACCGACATCACTTCAGAAGAGTGAACAATTTTGGGTTGCTGGTCCCAAGTGGTTTTTCCCTTTACAGGTTTTCCATGTTAAATCTCTTATGTTATGTGTTGATTGTGATATTTGTTTGTTATCATTCTTTACATGTTACATGTTAGATTTGATCGATAAAATGTTTTACCTTTAGACTGGTAATCGGTAAAAGCACAGACAGTGAGAGTTATTATTGTTTACTAATGAGCAGAAATTGAAGAAATTGTTTTGAATTATACATTTTGATTTGGGACACTGGATAATTGATTCACCCCCCTCTCAGTTATTCTAACATTTCTTCTATGCTTGAACAATAGCATATAATTTTTGATCATACACAAAATATTTCCTTTTTGCATCATTCAACTTTTCACTAAAGAAACTAATAGGTTTACCTTCTTGACTCAACACAGTTCCAATTGCACTACCACTTGAATCACATTCCACTTGAAATACCTTATTGAAATTAGGCAATGCCAAAATAGGCAATTCAACAACCTTCTACTTCAAAGTCTCAAAACTTTTATTAGCTCCATGTGTCCACTTGAATTCTCTTTTATCTTTTCTCATAGTCTCAATCATAGCATTAAAAATTAAAATGAAATTCCTAATGAACTTTCGGTAAAAAATTTCCAAACCATGAAATGATCTTACCTCACTAGCACTCTCAGGTGTAGGCCAATTCAAAATAGCTTCAACCTTCTCAAGATCCATTTTCAACCCATCAACTGAAATCAAAAATCCCAAATCCATAATCTCCTCTTTCATGAATGAACACTTTTTTAGATTTATCAGCAACTTTTCTTCTTTCAACCTCTGCAAAACTTTTCAACATGCAACAAATGTTCTCTAGTCTTACTGAATATCAGAATATCATCGAGATATAAAATCAAAAACTTACCCAAGAATTTCTTTAAAAATTCATTCATCAACCTCATAAAAGTACTCGGTGCATTAGTTAAACCAAAGGGCATAACCAACCACTCATACAAACCTTCTTTTTTCTTGAAAGAAGTCTTCCACTCATCACCTTCTCTAATCCTGATCTGATGATACCCACTTTTCAAATCAATTTTGGTGAATTACTTTGCTCCAATCAAACTGTCCATTATGTCATCCATTCTTGGTATAGGAAACCTATATTTCACTATTATCTTGTTGATTTCTCTGGAATACGTACACATTCACCATTCTCCATTCTTCTTCAGTGCTAATATAGTAGGTACTGGACAAGGACTTAGACTTTCTTTGATCAAACCTTTCTGCAATAATTCTTGAATCTGTCGGTTCAATTCCTGATTCTCAGTAGGTGTCAACTAATGTGGTGCGTTATTTGGTAAACTAGCTCTAGGGATTAGATCCATGTAATGATCAATGCTTCTCTTCGATGGAAAACCATCAGGTACATTATTAGAAATGATATCACTATTCTCGGTGAGTAACTTATCAATCTCCTCAGGGACACTATCCTCTATTTTCTTACTCAGTTTGTTAGGAATCACAACAAAACATACATCATTCCTCTTCAAATCCTTAACAAACTTTCTTCCTTCCATCAAGAAAACTTCCATAGATGTGCAAACATTACTAATAGGTTCTTCAATCAAAGATACCAAGATTTTTCTTCTCCCATCATCCCAAATAGTATATTTATGTAATCTCCCATCATATATAGCATGTCTATCATATTGCCAAGGTCTACCCAACAAAATATGACAACAATCCATAGGCATGATATCACATAACACCTTATCATAGTACTTTCCAATTTTCAAATTCACATTACATTGTTCACTTACAAAGAGTGTATGCTAATCTTTGATCCATGAAATATGATAGGGCTTCAGATGTTCCAACCTTTTCAACTGCAGCTTTGTGACCATTTCCTCAGATGCTAGATTCTTCAAGCTACCTTTGTTAATGATTACCTTCCAAAATTCATCAGAAACTCTACATCTGGTCTTCACAAAACTTTTCCTTTCTAGATCTTCCTTTTTACCTTCATTCCAAAGTGCTCTCCTTACCATCATATTACTTTCCTTCTTAGGTTCATTCGGTGACTCTTCTTGCACCAAAGAATTTCTACTACTACTAGCCTTCTTACTTGCATGTGTACATTCAAATGATCTATGTCCTTCTCCACAATTGTAACAAGTTCCTTAGAAACCACCTTTGTTATAACCACCTCAGTATTTACTGCCTCTACCTCTAGATGAACTTTCACCTTTCCACTCGGTCTTTCCTTTATCCAGAGTTGTCTTTTCAGGTTCAAATATACTAGTTTCACCATGAGATTTACCTCTTCCTCTAGGTAATCTACCACCTCTAGCTCTTTGTCTTTGCTCATGTCTTTTATTCAATTTCTCCTCAGCTTTCAGTGCAAATTGATAAGCCTCCTCAATGTTCTCCAATTTGACCAAACTGAGTTCTTCTTAGATGGAAACTCTCAAACCATTCAGGTATCTAGCAATTCTTTCCACATCATCTTCATCATGTCCAGATTTGATATCTAATCTATAAAATTCCTCAGTATATTCTTTTACCGAGCTATCTTTTTGCCTCAAACTTTGCATTCACCTAACTAGGTTAATCTGATAATCACAAGGTAAGAACTTTCCTTTCAATTTATTCACCACTTTACTCCATACCTTGATTTTCTCTTTGCCTTTCCTCTTTCTATCTAACTGCAGATGTTCCCACCATAAGGATGCATGACTCTTCAGCTTTGTGCTTGCAATTTCACCTTATTTTCCTCAAGTACATTTTCATACACAAAGTACTTTTCCATCTCAGTGATCCAATCCACCAAATCATCAGAATCCAATTTTCCACTATACTTAGGAGAATTAAAGTGTGGTGTAGACTTCAAACTTGTCAAAGCCTTCAAGAATCTTTCCTCACCTTGATCCATCATAGGTGCAGGTTCTACATCACCTTGTTCTACCTCAATTTCATCATTACTAACATCTTCATGATGTCTTCCTCTTCTCTGGGCTGTTTCAACAACATATAATCTAGCAACAAGTTGTCTCAACAAGTCTACCAATCCTAGATCCTTATCTCACCTCCCATGAACCATCTTTAAAAACCTCTGCAATTATAGGTCAGATCACAATCTGCTACCCCACAACCAATTCAACTAGGGCTTCACAAGAAGGAACCTTCAAACATAGATTCAGAAACCTAGATCCAGATCTCACCTCGCTCTGATACCACTTAACGCAATGGCAACAGGGAGAGGGGCCAAAGGTAGACCCTAACTAGGTCCACCTTGCAGAGATCACACACGGAAACAACACAACAAGTGAGATAGAGAATGTAGATATCTTTCATATATTATCTTCAAATTGATTCATACATGTTACACTATAAGGCCTTCCTGGTTTAGGCTAAATATTACAATCAATTACATAAGTTCTCAAACATGCAAGGATCTGCTAATAATCTCTAATCTTCTATCTTCTATCTTCTATCTTCTATCTTCTATCTTCTATCTTCTATCTTCTATCTTCTATCTTCTATCAAAATTGACTCTCAACTGACTCCCTAAACTCTAACCAAACAAAAACATTAATAAAAGAGGCTACCAAACCAAGTTGGCCTTCAGATCTACCATTAATGGAAGGAATGACTAGATCTAGGTCCACACACTTCCCAATGATAGATACCAACATTAAATCTGTGACCCAAATTAAATGCACAAGTCGGCCTCAGAAGAAAATCCAAAATAAACAACTCGGTAAGAAAGGAAACTAAGCACTAGAGAAGCATCACCAAGCGCTAGGGAAATTCACCGAGTGCCAAAGAGATAACCTATCAACACTGGCGAACAAAGGAAATCGAGCAACACCAAACCAACTTGGTCAAAGAAGGAACTGAACAACACAAAAAACTACAAACATCTTTTTGGTGACACAGGATTGCCAAGGACCCGAGATGCTCCTACATTAGTTTGGCCCTATTTTCCATGGACGACATAAAGGTATGTGACAAAATTTTTTTTGAATTGATGGAGTATATAAGAACCTGTTACATTTACAAAGATTAGATGCAGTTAGTTTGATATACACAAAGTATGCATAGGTATGCACTGTTAGAAAATTATATATAACTACAAGATAATGATAAAAGTAAAAGAGTGGTTATGTACATTGACAAAAGGCCAAAAGAAATAGAGAATATTGTAGGGTTTATAAATAGTACACAACCTGGGTGAACAAATAGGCAACCCGATTGCATATTTGAGGTGTGCGAGGGAAACTATGTATTTGTATGTGTAATTAAATCAATAATTATAGGGGAAGATCTACTAATCAGTTACAATTTGAATAACTTAGATATAAAAAAATTTACTATGCTAGTGGTACATACTATATACCATTTTAACCAACCTCCAATTAATGAATTCAATATAAAGTTTTATTATTATGTTTTTTTTTCATAAGTGTAATGGTTTCATTTCACTAATGCTTTTTATATTTAATTTTTCTCACAACAAGATTTTATCATAGGAGGAAGTCTCCATCCCATGTGACAAAACATGATTCATCGCCAGGCACTTCTACCCAGTAGGTATACCTCATTGTAATTGTACAAATTAGATATTGATTAACTACAACTGATTTAGAACCTAAATGGAGAATTTGTAATTCAAGATTACTAAGGAGTTATTGATTAGATATGCTAGATGATTAAATCAATATTATGTTGTCATTGATGACAACTAGCTTTACAATACTTATCTTGTAAGTTACTATATTGACACATCTGAAGAAAGGTGAAAGAGATGAAGAAAAAAATTATCTACATGAGGAAGATGTATATGTCAAATGAGCATAAGGAATACATTCAGAAACTTATTGATGAGTCTATGACTTGATGAAATTGACTTTATTATGTTGCATTCATCTATTATGAAGAATAGAGCTGAAAGACACAAAGCAGTGTTGTCGGTAAATAAAGCATTTTAGTATACACTGACGGAATGTAGTGTATACCGAGCGTAGTGTTAATCAATCTTGTGTTCACCGACACATTTCTTTGTTAACTGAGAAAAATAGAAAGGAATTAAATCATCAATTTAGCTAATAAAGTGATGAGCTGTAAAGTGTATGAAATCGAGGTAACAGATAAGGTTTGTTATGAAAACTGATGGCTAACATAAATAAAAAATGATCTAATGGAGCAAATTGAAACGTGTTACTGACACATCATCCAAGGAAGCTTAAAGGGGAAAAATCTATGAATATGATTAAGCAACAAAATCTAATGGAGGAAAAGAAAATGATTTACTTGTCTATATAAGAGACATTGGTTTCATTATTGAAACATCGCCGGAAGAAAAAGATACTGCACAATTATCGCGTGAACAAGTTTTCATGCATTTTGATCATACTGGTTAATAAGAACCAAGATGCAGAACAATTAATGAGCTACAGAGAGTAATTACCAATGGATAGTAAGTTGATATAGTATTGAATCTAAAGTGGTATATTGATTAGAAAGATTTGAATGAGCTGAACATTGATCTGTAAACTACAATTGAATTTGTTTTGAGGAAGATCATCTACTGTTACATATTTAACCATTGTACACAGTAAAATCTCTTAACCAAGTGGACTATGAAAGTCTTTTGATGTTTCATTCATAGAGTGAACATTTTTATCCTGTCAACCCCAGAGTGACTGCTGATTGGATGATAACTTCTAGTCTAAAATCCTCTAACAAGGTCACACCTAATAGTGTATTTGTAACCTTTAATAGGGTTGGGTCTTCACCGACCTCACTTCAGAAGAGTGAACAATTTTGTGTTGCCGGTCTGAGGTGGTTTTTCCCTTCACAGGGTTTCCACGTTAAATATCTTGTGTTATGTGTTGATTGTGATATTTGTTTGTTATCATATTTGCATATTATATGTTAGATTTGATCAGTAAATGTTAGAAAGTTTAGATTGACAATTGGTAAAGACATAGACAGTGAAAGTATTTTATTTTTACCAAGTAACAAAAATTAAAGAATTGTTTTGGATTATACATTTTGATTTGGGACACTGGATAACTGATTCACCCCCCCTACACACCCGCCCCCCCCCCCCCCTGCCCCCCTCTCAGTTATTCTAACAATTGGTATCAGAGTTGTGGTTGCTTAGAATAGAGTTTTAAGGACTCCAACAAAAAGGTCTCAAGATGTATAAGAGGGAAGTGCCAAAGCTAAACAAAGATAACTTCACAGTATGGAAAAGCTGGATGAAGTTGGACATATCTAGAATTGGGAATTCTACACGAGAACTTATGGAGAATGGCTACATTGAAACAACACAGGTCCCTTAACTCTTAATCAACTAAAGGATAGACATGAACACAATATTACTATGATGGAACTTTTTGCTGCCTGTACCGATGCCAAATTTGAAGACATCAAGGATTGTGATACAACTAAGACCATGTGGGATAAACTGACTCTAATATATAGTAGAGATGCGAATGTTAAGAGAGCCAGAGCAGAAAGCCTAAGAGGTCGATTTGATGACATGAAGATGAAAGAAGGTGAGAACATTGTGCAATACACAAACATACTAAAAGAGGTAGTACATGCTATTAGAGCATCTAGTGGAGTTATTAATGATGAAACAATGATAATCAAGATTCTCAGAACATTGCTGCAAATTTATGCGATCAGGATCTCTGCAATTCATGAAAAGAGGGCTACATCCAATCTTACTCTTGACACTCTGATTGGTAAGCTTACAACCTTTGAATTGAATAATTTTGACAATAGTGTTGTACCTTCTATTGAATCTACTTTCATGTCCTCTTTGAAGATTGGTAAGTCTAGTAGCAGGAATGATAAAAATAATGATAGTGATAGTAATACCGATGATCAACTTGATGAGCTTGAAGCTCTTATGGCCAAAAGATTGCCCAAAGGTAAGGGAATGTATAGAGGCAAGCTACCCTTAGCATGTTTTAATTGTAAATAAGTTGGCCACATCACTGCAAGATGTCCGAATAAGAAAGATGAAGATAGATCCAAAGACCGATCAGAACGAAGCTATGGGAGAAGAGTCAACAGAGGCTACCGACACAACAACAGAGATAACCAAGAGCTATGACAAAGGGAAAAAGGTATGTTACATAGTTGAAGAATTTGAATCTGAATCTAACACTGATGATGTTGTAGAAGTAGTATTTGTTACTATGAAAGATGATTCAGAGGAAGAATAGAAACATGAAGAAACAACACTAATCTCTAAAGTAGGTAGAAATGATACATGGATCATAGACAATGGTTGTACACATCATATGATTGGTGATATCGAGAAATTTGATCTACTTGATGAATATGATGGAGGATCTATTAGAATGGGAAATGATGCACCTTGTATGGTGAGAGGTAAAGGTTCACTGATGATTAATGATAGAATAAAATGTGAAAATGCATATTGGGTAGATGGACTGAATTATAATTTGTTAAGTGTGGCACAACTGAAAAACTCAGGCCACCAACTTGCTGTTCAGAGAAGAAAGGTAAGAATCTATGATAATGGAGGAAGACTTGTTGGAACCAGTACACAATCCAAAGGTAATCTATTTTATCTTGATAATTATCAGTCTTCTTGTTTATTAATGAAGGATGAAGATGCATGGTTGTGGCATAAGAGGTTATGTCATGTGAATTTTGATAACATGATCAATATTAGTAAGAAGAAAAGAGTTAGAGGGTTGCCTAACTTGTCAAAGCCGAATCATGCTATGTGCCATGAATGTTAGAAAGGTAAGATGACTAAGTCTAGTATAAGAGAAAAGACTACTCAACAAAGAAGATACTTGAATTGGTTCATACTGACCTATGTGGTCCTATGAGAACTCAGAGCTATTATGGTGATAGATATTTTATTCTTTTTGTTGATGACTATACTAGACTAATGACTGTTATGTTCTTGAAAGAGAAGTTTGAAGAATTTAAGATGTTTAAGTGGTATAAGGCGAACATAGAAAAAGAGACTAGAAAAGAGTTAAAATTCTTAAGATCTGATAGAGGAGGTGAATTTATCTCTGATGAATTTATTAATTTTTGTAATGAGAATGGTATTAAGAGATAGGTCTCTGCACTAAGAACACCTCAGTAGAATGGGATTGCTAAAAGAAGGAATAGGACAATCATTGACTACGCTAGAACACTGATGATACAAATGAATGTTGCTTAGACATATTTGAGAGAAGCTATCATTATAGCTGTATATGTGCTTAACCGAGTAGAACTGAAGAAGGACACCAACCAGACACCTTATGAGCTATGGTTTGGACACAAACCTACTGTAATTTATTTCAAGATTTTTGGAAGCAAATGTTTTATTCTGAAAGATGAGAGAAATGGGAAATTTGATTCTAAAGGTGATGAAGGAATATTCTTAAGATATTCTCCTAAGAGTAAAGCATACAAATGTCTAACTAAGGTTACAAATAAGATGATTGAAAGTACTAATGTCCGTGTTGATGAGTTTGATGACATGAACACATAAGAAAGAAAGGAACTATAAAACTATGGTAGATTCACTTACATTGAACTTCTTGATTATCTACCAAAGTCACAACCTGTGATAACCGGTCAACAGGAAAATAACCCCGAGGAATAGGAAAGGGAAACTGACAAACAAGATGGTGCTACCGAGCAAGCATATGAACCTGAACATGTTGAATAAGAAAGAAGAAACTAAGTACTGGCTATTTTTGTTAGAAGACGTCATCCTGAGACACAAATTATTGGAAATAGACAAGCTGGAATGCAGACAAGAAGCAAAACAAGACAAGGTACATGTCTAGTCTGTGAATTTGAACCAAAGAATGTGAAAGTTGTATTAGAGAATGAAGAATGGGTTAATGAAATGAAGGAGGAGATAGAACAAATAGATAAAAACAAAACTTGGTCCTTAGTACCCCAACCTAAAGATAAGAATATTATCGGTACTAAATGGATATTCAGAAACAAGCTGAATGAAAATGGTGAAGTGACAAGAAATAAAGTGAGATTGGTATGCAAGGGATATACATAGGAAGAAGGCATTGAATATGGTGAGACATTGGCACTTATTGCTAGATTGGAAGGAGTTAGAATGCTACTTGCATATGCTACACACAAGAAATTTAAATTTTATCAAATGGATGTGAAGTCATCATTTCTGAATGGTATACTTGAAGAAGAGGTCTACATAGAACAACTTGAAGGATTTGTTGATCCAGACAATAGAAACATGGTATGTAGATTACACAAAGCTTTATATAGTTTGAAGCAAGCATCGAGAGCATGGTATGAAAGGTTGCATACTTACTTGTTAAGTATTGGATTTGTAAGAACTAGTGAAAACAACAATTTGTACATGAAAGGTGATACTGATGACACTATTCTTGTTGCTGAAATTTTTGTTGATGATATTATTTTTGGAGGTCAAGATCATGTATGTAAATATTTTTCTGATGACATGAGGAATGAGTTTGAAATGTCTATGTTTGGAGAGATTAATTTCTATCTCAGATTACAAGTGATTTAGTAGAGTGATGGAATATTCATCACACAGTCCAGGTACATAAAGGAAGTCTTGAAGACATTTGGCATGGAAGATGCTAAACCTATAGGAACACCGATGGCTACTAGAAGTAAACTGACAAAGGAAGATGAAACTATAGAGGTAAACCAAACACTTTACTAATCCATGATTGGTAAACTAATGTATGTAGTTCACAGTAGACTAGATATAGCACATGTTGTGGGAATTGTTGCTAGATATTCTGCTAATCCTAGAGAATCACACATGATTACTTCTAAAAGGATCCTAAGATATCTGAAAAAGATAGAGGATTATGGATTATGGTATCCTAAGGAAGGTAAGTTTGAGTTGAAGGTTTATACTGATGCTGATTGGGCTGGAAATGTGGATGACATAAAAAGTACCACCAGAGGAACATTTTTCTTTGGTGAAAGACTTGTAACCTAGACAAGTAAAAAGAAGGCTTGTATTTCTTAGTCTATAGCTGAAGCAGAGTATGTTTCTACAGCTACTAATTGCTCAAACATTGCATATATCAAGAAAGTGTTGGAAGGAATGAATGAGGTAATCACTGACCCGGTGATTATATACTGTGAAAACACAAGTGCTATTAATATTTCAAAGAATCCAGTGATGCACTCTAAGACAAAGCATATATAAATTAAGTATCACTACTTCAGAGAACAAGTGCAAGAGAAGCAAGTGAAGTTAGATTTTGTTACATCCAAAGAACAACTTGCAGATATTTTTACAAAGCCTCTACTGAAGGACACATTTGAATATTTGAGGACTAGACTTGGGGTCCGTCCCCTGTCTATCAGTCACTAATGTGATCTGGATGTTGCATCAGCCTAATCTTATCAAATGATCAAACATGTTGATGAAACATAATTCACACTTTGGATATTGTTCAAGGTTGTGATTAAGTTTGAAGAACTGAAATAGATTGCGATATCAGTATACAGCAATACAGAGATTGTAATGGACAACAACGAGTTACTTAGCTACTACAGAGCTGATTGTTTATTTGTTTCTTTGGCATTTTTGTCAAAGGGAGAGATCAATAATATGAATATGAAAAGGAAAAGGAGAGATATGCACCAATGAGAACTATCTAAGGGAGAGATAATCTGAAAGAAACAAACAAGAACATGAACCTAAGAGCTGAAAAGATTATATCTACAGAATGAAAAAGCTATATTTTATAATGCTGGTGAGTAACGTACTGATTAAACATATTAAGCTAGGGAGAGCTTACACAACATTTGATTATAGAGTTGTAGAATACATGTTTGGTATGTGTATGGTACATTTCATATTACTTGAGTTTCCATCAATGCCAAAGGGAGAGATTGATGAACTACAACTGATTTAGAACCTGAATGGAGAATCTATAATTCAAGATTACTAAGGAGTTGCTGATTAGATATGCAAGATGATTAAATTAGTATTATGTTGTCATTGATGTCAACTAGCTTGACAATACTTATCTTGTAAGTTACTATACTGACACATTTGAAGAAAGGTGAAAGAGATGAAGAACATAAATATCTACATGAGGAAGATGTATATCTCAGATGAGGATAAGGAATACATTGAGTAACTTGTTGACGAGTCTATGACTTGATGAAATTGACTTTATTATGTTGCATTCATCTATGATGAAGAATAGAGCTAAAAGACACAAAGCAGTGTTGTCGGTAAATAAAGCATTTTAGCATACACTGACGGAATGTAGTGTATACCAAGCGTAGTGTTAACTGAGCTTGTGTTCACCGACGCATTTCTTTGTTAACTGAGAAAAATAGAAAGGAATTAAATGACCAATTTAGCCAATAAAGTGATGAGTTGTAAAGTGTATGAAATTGATGTAACATATAAGGTTTTTTATGAAGATCGATGGCTAACATAAATCAAAAAGTATCTAATGGAGAAGATTGAAATGTGTTACTAACACATTAGCCAAGGAAGCTTAAAGTGGAAAAATATATGAATATGATTAAGCGGCAAAATCTGATGGAGGAAAATAAAATGATTTACTCGTCTATATAAGAGACATTGGTTTCATTATTGAAACATCACTAGAAGAAGAAGGTACTGGAGAATTATCACATGAACAAGTTTTCATGCATTCTAATCATATTGGTTAATAAGAACCAAGCTGCAGAACAATTACCGAGCTATAGAGAGTAATTACCGACGGACAGTAAGTTGATATAGTATTGAATTTGAAGTGGTATATTGATCAGAAAGATTTGAATGAGTTGAACATTGATCTGTAAACTAAAATTGAAGTTGTTTCTAAGAAGATCATCTACTGTTACATATTTAACCATTGTACATAGTCAAATCTCTTAACCAAGTGGACTATGAAAGTCTTTTGATGCTTCATTCATAGAGTGAACATTGTTATCCTATCAACCCCAGAGTGTTTGTTGGTTGGATGATAACTTCTAGTGTAAAATCCTCTAAAAAGGTCACACCTAATAGTGTGTTTGTAACCTTTAACAAGGTTGGGTCTTCACTGACCTCACTTTAGAAGAGTGAACAATTTTGGGTTGTCGGTCCCAGGTGGTTTTTCCCTTCACAGGGTTTCCATGTTAAATCTCTTGTGTTATGTGTTGATTGTGATATTTGTTTGTTATCATACTTTGCATATTACATCTTAGATTTTATTGGTAAATGTTATAAATTTTAGACTGACAATTGGTAAAGACACAGATAGTGAAAGTATTTTATGTTTACTGAGTAATAGAAATTGAAGAATTGTTTTGGATTATACATTTTGATTCGGGACACTGGATAACTGATTCACCCCCCCTCTCATTTATTCTAACAAATATGATATAAATGTTATATTATTATGCTCTTTTAATTAGGGTTTCAAATAGATTAATTTTGATAATGTTAGTAATATTATTTTCATAGCTTGATATTTGGGGAAGGCAACCGCAATACATGAGAGCATCAATACAAAGTGGGACTCACTATTATGCAATGATGACATCGCATATTCCACAAAACCTCTTGATATGATAAGAAAGACTTTTTAAAAATGTAATAAAGAACTCCTACGATTTTTATTCATGGTCCCTCAAATTGGAGTCTACTAGAAATTTGAAGAGAACAACATCTGAAGAGAATGTTGTACCTGCAATGAAATTTTTCATCACAAGTACAACATTCTTATCAAAGCATGCTGCTCGGTTTTTGTCAAAGGTTCGACGAAAATGTTTGTCAAAATTCTGATGAAAAAGGGCATTTGATGCCTCTCATTTTTTATGACACTTGTGTCAAACTTCTAACAAAATATTATTCATTGAAGACTCCAATGAAATTCTAGCAAAAAAGGCTAGGCAATGATTCGTTGAACCTTCGACATCCGACCATCAAAATTGCGATGATCTTTCATCGAAAAATGTACCCAAATGTGTTAGTGATGTTATTTAATCCATGAACAATACTTTTCACATGATGACCATTCTTATTTCTACTTTTTATTTTTGGATAAAAAATTAGACATATACTTAAAATATTATTAAAAAATAGGTAATGAAAAAAAATGTTCGGGTCCGAAAGAAGATGAGATTTAACAAATGATACCAAAAACAAAAGATAATGTTGACAAAGATATTTGATACTCTCACATTTTGTAAAAGTTTATAAAGGATCAAAAAGATCTAATTCAAATAATGTTTCTATTAGATCTATACAAGAACAACCTATTCCCATTACACATTTATTCATTTTGATACATTATACTCACTATTCTCCTCTCATATATATTGTATCTTATGATGATTTATTCTTTTTGATAAATTTCCTTATTATTGGAATTATTCTTATACATTGAGTAATTAGTAGTATTTTGGATAACCTATTAGTTATGCAACATCCAAGGTTTAATAATTACCGTTATAGTGCATACATTGTCTTCTTGAAATGAGGAGGGGAATGATCTCTAGCCTAGAAATGAAATTAGGGACTCATTCATCATTTACAATTTTATATTTCATTTGGGAATAATTAATTATCCTCAACTTCAATCATCTAGGAGAGTTAAGCACTAGGATTAATTATTTTCTTTTGACGGTTGATTGATTATCATTGAATTAAAGATAAAAGAACTAGGTAAAATGATGCAAATTTGAAAATATTCAACATAAAAAGACATAAAAGAAAACTAAAAGGTGAAAATATTTAAATGAGATACATAAAAGAACTTGTCACTGAAATTTAAGCCTAAAAACATCAATCAAGTGTGTTAGGTGTCTTAGACCTAGATATGATTCCATAAGATCAGGGATAACTTTAAGGAACCCCCCTCCCGAAAAGTATAAAAATGTGGTGAATCACATATTTTGGAGGGAAAAATTTTAATAGTGATGATGAATTATGTGTCAAAATATGGATATTTGGTGGTGAATTTTTTAATAGTGTATACCATTTTTATAAAAAAATGGCAACTATAATTTTTTTTTAGGAAAATTATTAATATTGATGGCGAATTATGTTTCAAAATATGGATATTGGTTGGCGAACATTTTAATAAAGGATACCATTTTTATAAAAATATGGTGAAACTATTTTCCAAATATTTGAATTAATTTATTTGTCATGGCGAATGGTTTTCAAAAAATTATAGTTGGTATGTCGATTAAAGAATTGGAAATTTGAAGAATGACACGTGTGATGATTCCGAAGAGAGTTTTCACTAAAGGAGTTATCTCACCACATTCCCTCTGAAATGCACCTTCCATCATTCATCTCTCTTAATCCAATGGTTGTGATTTGATGTTGAAGTTTCATCAGGTCCCACTCCCATCACTATGATGTCACAGACTCACATGACACATGTCCGTTGGATTTACAACATATCAATGGCCAAAGGTGAATTTTGGGCCCATTGTTTCTCTTCATAATATTTACAGAAAACTCTCGATGGAATCATGACACGTGGATCATACCACATGACATACCACGTCTCATGACTCCACCGAGAATTTGTCGTAAATATTATGAAGATCAACAATAGGCTTGAAATTCACCATTGGCCATTGATATGTTGTAATCAAATGAACATGTGACACTGTGAGTATGTGACCTCATTTTCTGACACCAGAAAAGTGTTGGAAATATTCAGGGATTAACCGAGTTACTGAGAGGGGAGGGGTGAATCAGTAACTTCAAATTTTCTTACAATTATAGATGTATTAGCATATAGTTCACTTTTTATTTATGCATATAGAAAGCATGAAACTTAAAAGCATTCACAACAATGACACATAGATTTGGTTACCCAGAAACCTTCCAAAAAGAAAGTAAAACTGGGGTGGGGATGAAACCCACAAAACTTTAGTACTGCAGAATAAAGTTGGCTGGTTAAGGCTTACAATTTGATCACTTCTGATGATCTGCCCTGTTAGGAGCCAAAAGGATTGCTAGATCCACCTTGTTAAAGGATTTACAAACATACAATGAAGTATGCACTCGGTAAAGAGATTTTACAATAGACTGTTAAGTCTACGTGGTTAAAGGATTTTAGTACTGATTCACCTGTTAGGATAAAATAGTAGATCTCTTGCTTTGCAACTGGATTGCTGATTGAGATTCACTGAATGTACTGATCACCTTCTGTGATGAATTTGTCTTTGCTATTCCCTATACTGATGTAGCCCTTTGTAATTCACTTATCTCTGCCTTTCCTTTTTATTCACATACATACTCATATAATTTTTCATCTTGACATATTTACAACATTGTTTATATACAAGTCTAAACAATTAATTACAATTACAAAGTCAGCTTGACAAATAAACATAAGTGCCACTAAGTCGGCCCAAGTATAGTTACATAGTTCCTGCAAACTAACTCGGTGACTTTCTGATACTCGGCATCCACTGCATTACTCGGCATCGTCATGCACTCGGTAGAAGTGAAGGCACGGTTCATACTAACCACTCGGTAGGTTTTGAACTCGGTAAGTACTGGTGACTTGGTAGACATAATGTTACTCGGTTTGCATTGTCTTGCTCGGTTTTGCATTAACTTGATCGGTTTGCACTGTCTTGCTCGGTTTGCACTGTCCTGCTCGGTTTGCACTGTTCTGCTCGGTTTGCACTGTTCTGCTTGGTTTGCAAGCTTCTGCTCAGTTTGCACTGTTCTACTCAGTTTGCACTATTCTGCTCGGTTTGCACTGTTCTTCTTAGTTTGCACTGTTCTGCTCGGTTTGCACTATTCTGCTCGGTTTGCACTATTCTTCTCGGTTTGCACTATTCTGCTTGGTTTGCACTGTTCTACTCGGTTTGTACTCAGAATGCAAATAAGTGTTGTCACTAGTGGCAATTCTGCTTAATGCCAATAATCTTCCCCTTTGGCATTAGTGACAAAAACACTTATTGCTCAAAACTTATATACACTTATTGATTTTTTTATTTTTTTTTGTCTTGTCATAGGGCTTTATACATTATCTCCCCCTTTCAATGTGCTAACTTTTTCTTCTATACATATCTCCCCCTTTTTGATGATAATGCCAAAGGTGTATATACAAGTGATTTACAGAGAGAATCCAAAATTTGATAGAAAATCAGAATGTACCTTCATGATTAGTGCCAGGGTTCTGTCCCAATTTTCTTGCAGAATCTTGCATGTTTGGATTGCAATTTGGACTTCTGCAGAGAGTTCAATCATGTGATCTGCTATAGAGAACTGATTGTCATGAATCAATGTTTTGGAATGTTCAATGTGCTTATACATTGTATTCATGATGGGAAGGATCATGTTCTGGATGTCTAGCAGTGTGGACCGGATCCTTGTGTCTTCTTTTAGTAGATCTGACTGCATATTTGATAGGTATGAGACTTTCATGTGATGAGCAGAGCTTGAACTTGGTTCAAGTTGTAGCTTCTGTATGCTAATCTTCATATCCTCATCCATTTTATTCATTTTATCCTTAACATCCTTTGTGAACTCAGCAATATTGCACAGTCTGGCCAAAAGAGAGGTGACATTCGAATAGGTGGATTCAATATTTGAAAAATCTGAAGACAATTCCACTTGATTAATAGCTATGTGCTGAGCAATGTCCTCAAGCACTTTATTGTTGAATCTCTTCTCGGCTCTTTCAACTAACTTTTCTGTCCCAGATGAATCCTCATTGTATTTATTTAATGCTTCAGCTAATTGTACCAAAACATGTTGAGAGGAGTCTACTTTAATACCTAATGCATCAGACAAAATGTCTTTAGCATCCTTAATGATTTGATATTCCTTGTCTCTCTCCTCTTTAAGCTTCTTTTGTTTTGCTTTCCTTTGGAGGATCTCACCTATATTTTGCATTTGGTCCGCTGATAGATTTGCAAAATCTAATGTTGGAATCTCTATTTCTTCATCTAGGTCTATATCCTCTACTATATTCTTACCAAAAAAATTTATACTCAGTAGAGCCTTAGGCTTATCTGTACTTAATGCCTTAGTAGTAGTGACAATAGACATAGTAGGACTAGCTATAGAGATTGGCACACTGTCTACTGGAGAACTTAAAATATTTACACTTGTGGAATCAAAAATTGGAATACTTACTGCTGGAAAACTTGATGAAGTGGGAGACTGCAACTCGGTAGAAGAAATGGTGGTTTCTTCGGTTGTTGCTATAGGTGATTGGACAAAAGGTGAAGTTGTCACAACCATGCTTGAAGGTGTCTCCGGGCTAGATGTAGAAATATTTACTGAAGAGGTAGGAAGTGATGCAATGACTTCTGCTACTATCCTCACAGTATCATCTACCTCAGTGGCTTCTTCTTGTTCATCACTGTCATCTTCAATATCTTTTATTATTACTGTTTCAATACTCGGTTGGTGAAGATGGTATATGTTCTTCCATGTGGCATTTGCAGCTTTCACAACCGATTCAATATTGTTGATCAGAATCAAACAAGTATTGAACCTTAGTGTCATCTTACTTTCATTTTCCTTTAATGCCTTCTTTACTTCATCATTTTTCAAGCTCGGCATTAACTGTCTTAGGGTTTGATCAAATATGTCTATCATAGTTTGCTTTGCATTGCTCCATCTCATTTTTATTGGATTTAATAAGACTGCTGGAACCTGTGGGGCTATTTCATCAGGAGAGTATTTCCACTATCCCATCTTTTCAATAACAGCATCTTCTATTTCCTTCTGTTCTGTTTCCGATCTAGTTTCATATTTAAAAGATTTTATGTTACTTACTCCAGATCCTGATCCGTCTCTAAAAAGTTTGATCCTCTCTTGAAAGTTTAGAGGAGGCCTTTTGAATACTATATCTTTGTCTGCCTTGTCTACCTTATCTTTATCTGCCTTACCTCTTGCACTTCTCCTTGTAAATACAGTAGTGGGAGGCTTAGGTGCCTTAGTGATAAAAACCTTTCCTTTCTTCTTTGCAGGTTCTGGTTCCTCTATTTTCTCATCCTTTTCCTCTTCTTCTTCATCATTATCTCCTTTGTCCTCGGTTAGCATTTGCATTTTGGCTATCCTCTTCTTTCCTTTGTTTACCACCTGTGGAAGTTTTATGCTTAATTCAATTCTCACCTTTGCTTCATCATATGTTCCAAAATATGGAGCTTTGGGATTAACAGGCTGATTAAGAAGGGCTTCAATGATATTCTTGGTTTCATCAATATTTACCTCATAAGGAAGAGGTTTTACATATACAATCCTCGGTTTAGCTGCTTGAATATATACATTGTCACAGTCTACCATGAAACAAATGTCATCCTTGTAATCCTCCACCAACTTCTGTGGAATCCAGAATCTGTCATTCATTTTCTCTTTGAAAGACTCAAAATAACTATCCATGATGCTTTCAAAATTTTCACCCATTTCTGAGATGTATTCATTTATCTCATAAAGGACTGGCACATCTTTTCTCCATACAACTTTTCCTTTGGAAGGGAAGAATTTTTGAACATAGAAGAATAAATAGACCAGTAGGGATCCAAACGTACATGGATTGTTTTTGGAAGTTTGAATGCTTTCCATGTTCTTGTTAAACTATTTTAACAATAAATCTGCAAGGTCAAATGATAAGTTGTTCTTCACCACTTTGTATGCTAGGTCAATAGCTTCACAGGAGACACTATTCTGTCGACTTGAACTGTATATTTTATGGGCAATTATGTGTGTACCAAACTTTAGTTCAGCATCGGTAATGCTGCTAACTTTCATGCCTCTACCGTCCCACTCGGCTAGGGTTTTCTTTTCCAGTTCCGACCGGCCTAGGGTTTTGGTAGTTTTTGCTTTGTTCAACATGGGAAGACCGGTGATTTGATGAATCATCTTCTTGGTGATCTCTATGGGTTGCTCAAGCCAAATCTTGCCATCATGTATACGGCTGAGAATGTATCTAACCCATTTCTCTCGAAAGTTTTGAGGTAAATGTGCAATGTGAACTAATCCCTTATCTTCCAGATGTTTGTGCTTGGGTTTCAGAATACCATTCACACACAGTTCTTCACGCACAATATCTAGTTCTAGGTTTCCCATTTTATGAATTGCACAGTTGAAATGATTGCGAATATCGTTAATAAGTAGTACCTTAGGAGGAATCTGAGATTGAGCTCCGTTCGGGTCTAGGGCTGCTGCAATTGCGGGCACGATCTTGAAATCTGGTGCTCTCCATTCCCCTTGGACTAACATTTCGGATCCTTTCTTCGCTGAGGTACTGGATGATGCCATGGTAGCTCATAGAAAATTCTTTTCGCAAAAGGTATTTGAGTCGCTGGATTTCTCTTGAAGTTTTCTGCTCTCAAAGTGCTAAAATTTGCGGTGAGAAATGAGTTCAATTTCTTGCCTTTTGTTTACACCTCTGTCATTAATGCTTAGTACAAATTAGGGTATGAATTCCGACAGACTGTCACCCACTAAGAATTAATTTCTCGGTGAAGAATTCACAACTCGGTGAACTCGAGAATTCATATTGCTCCGACCTCACTCGGTAAAGACTAATACCGACCTTGTTCGGTTAAGACTGGTACCGAGCTTCCTGTGATCTTACTGCATCTTGTATGCTGATTTAGATCTTTCTTTTAATTCAGTTCTGGAACTGCTTGAAGTTTGTCTAGGACAATATAGTTCCAGTGCTTTCTTGGAAATTTAGTTTGAGTCGGTAGAGCCACCCATTCCATTACTTGGACTGGTTTGCTCGGTAGATTTAGGAATCCACTTTTGTCTCACCTATTTCCTGACCTTAGTTGCTTCATTCTTCTTTCCATCTTCAACTTCACTAGCATTCATGCAGTTTCTGGCTATGTGACCGAGTTTAGTGCATTTGAAGCATCTTACGGTAGTATCTCTTTTCCTTAGATGATGCTTTATGCAGTTCATGCCAATGTGTCCATATTCTCCACAGTAATGACATCTACACCAGGTGTTGTAGTCCCATCCAAACATTTCTTTCATAATTTGTTCTGCTGGATTGAATGTCTTGGATCTGCACTCGGATGCTTTGTGACCTTGTTTGTTGCATTTGTGACAATTACCTCTGAATCTTGGTTTTTCCCTGCATTCATTTGCTTTGTGACCATGTTGATTGCAGTTGTAGCATTTTCCATTGAATTCTACTTTTTCATTGTTCCAACATTTATTTGAAGTATGTCCTATTTTACCACAATGATTACAAGTAGGTTTTTGATTTCTTTGAGTACCTTGCTTAGAAGATTCACCTTCTCCTTTGTATCCAAGTCCTGCTTTTCCTTTCTGCCTATGCAGATTTCGCTCATATAGCTGATTCAAGTCCTCTTGGCTTTTTAGCATTCCTTCATTGATTTGTTTTTCAGCGTTTAGGTCATCCATCAATCTTAGATTGATTTCCTTTTCAGATCTTAGTTCTTCTCTTGTGTTTTCTATTTCTGATCTTAGATTCAGAATTTCCTCATTTGTATGGGAGATCTGATCAATTAGGTTTTCTAGCTGAAGGTTTTTATTTTGGACTTCATTGTTCCTTCCATCTAATTCATCTTTCAACTTGTTTCTTTGTTCTAAGATCTCACAAAATCTTGTTGAGTGTAGCTCTTGTTCTCTTTTTAATTTTCTCACTTCTTCCTGCAGAGACCCATTCTTTTCTAGGAGTTCTTTGACAGCATTGTTTGCTTCATCTGAGCTATTTGAAGGAAAAAGATCTTCAACCTTTTCTTCAATGTAATTCTGATCATTCATCTGATTTGCAAGTTCCTTCCTTCTTCTTAGGGATTGGGAAAGATGTTCTTTTGCTTCCTTTAGTTTAGCTATGGCCATTTCCAGATCTAGCTTTTCATTTTCAATCACCTTGTTTAGTTTGAATACCTCCATTGTCCTGGATCTTTGCTCAAGCTAGTTAAGCTTTATCTTAAGAACCAAAAATGCTCTGATACCAATTGTTGGAAATATTCAGGGATTAACCGAGTTACTGAGAGGGGAGGGGTGAATCAGTAACTTTGAATTTTCTTACAATTACAGATGTATTAGCATATAGTTCACTATTTCTTTATGCATATAGAAAGCATAAAACTTAAAAGCATTCACAACAATGACACATAGATTTGGTTACCCAGAAACCTTCCAAAAAGAAAGTAAAACTGGGGTGGGGATGAAACCCACAAAACTTTAGTACTGCAGAATAAAGTTGGCCGGTTAAGGCTTACAATTTGATCACTTCTGATGATCTGCCCTGTTAGGAGCAAAAAGGATTGCTAGATCCACCTTGTTAAAGGATTTACAAACATACAATGAAGTATGCACTCGGTAAAGAGATTTTACAAGAGACTGTTAAGTCTACATGGTTAAAAGATTTTAGTACTGATTCACCTGTTAGGATAAAATAGTAGATCTCTTGCTTTGCAACTGGATTGCTGATTGAGATTCGCTGAATGTACTGATCACCTTCTGTGATGAATTTGTCTTTGCTATTCCCTATACTGTTGTAGCCCTTTGTAATTCTCTTATCTCTGCCTTTCCTTTTTATTTGCATACATACTCATATAATTTTTCATCTTGACATATTTACAACATTGTTTATATACAAGTGTAAACAATTAATTACAATTACAAAGTCGGCTTGAAAAATAAACATAAGTGCCACTAAGTCGGCCCAAGTATGGTTACATGGATCCTACAAACTAACTTGGTGACTTTCTGATACTCAGCGTCCACTGCATTACTCGGCATCGTCATGCACTCGGTAGAAGTGAAGGCATGGTTCATACTAAACACTCGGTAGGTTTTGAACTCGGTAAGTACTGGTGACTTGGTAGACATAATGTTACTCAGTTTGCATTGTCCTACTCGGTTTTGCATTAACTTGATCGGTTTGCACTGTCTTGCTTGGTTTGCACTGTTCTGCTCGGTTTGCACTGTTCTGCTCGGTTTGCACTGTTCTGCTCGGTTTGCACTGTTCTGCTCAGTTTGCACTGTTCTGCTCGGTTTGCACTGTTCTGCTTAGTTTGCACTGTTCTGCTCAATTTGCACTGTTCTGCTCAGTTTGCACTGTTCTGCTTAGTTTGCACTGTTCTGCTCGGTTTGTACTTAGAATGCAAATAAGTGTTGTCACTAGTGGCAATTCTGCTTAATGCCAACAGAAAAGTAGAATACTTTTGGCAATCTTTGGTAATATTAAATAGAAATATTCATTAATGGCAATGAGTAGATGAGTTAAAGTTTAGGCTTAATGGCGATGACATCAATTAAAGTAATGTGAATTAATGGTTTCTTAGATGGCACCTTTCAATTTTTACTGAAAAATATGTGTGACATCATATAACTATTCATTACCTTGATAGAATAATGCCTTGAATGAAAACATCATCTCATATAAGGATATTATTTTCTAACTATTCAATGATCTTACATCAATGGTAAAGCTTCATTTCCTGTCACCATTTCGTAGCTAATGTACTTTGCTTATTGTTTCTACGGAGTGGGCACAGATTTCAAGTTTTTTTTTATAATAAAGAATTGTTATATCCACCTGCGTGGCGCAATCCTTTCGGCCTTCATTATTCCCAAGATAGAAAATGTCTTATCATAAGTGTTGTTTCCATTTTCACCCACTGTTGCATTAAATATAAAAGATTTGGAGATTTTTGGACAGTTGCGATTTATCTTACAATTTAATTAGATCTTTAGGAGAAAAAATTTCAATCAAGACTTATAAATAGATCGATCTACTCTCGTTAATTTATGATTGTGAAAGCATATTTTCAAAAATAGTCTACAAGTGCTAGGTTCTCTTTGATTTTTTTCAAAAATTAGAATATGAATATTAGTTTGATTTTTAATGGACACTCCAATTCATTTGAGATGCATTTCCTTGGAGGATCAAAAGGCCTTTTTGGGCCTGGTCATAGACCCAATCTTGGCGTCTATTGCTACGGAATTGGGAGCCTTCACCAAGGAGGCGATAAGGATGGTGCTCGGACGTGAATTTATGGAGAGTGAAAATAGGTATAGAGTGAACACTGACATTTCATCTCGGTTCATGACATCTCTATTGGACCTAGGGAGGAAAAGGTGTATATTATCATGCTTCTGAGGAAAGTTTTCAAAGAAGAGTACCTCAGCAATGATATGCATGTTGTCGTATTTTCAGAAATTGGGGTTGGAATTCCTTAGGAAAATGATTTGCCTAAGATTCTACAACCAAGAGTAAATGTTCCTTGGAAACCATTTCTAATGAATCTTGATGTTGAGTAGCTCACGCATCATTGGAAGTGGGTACAGATTGGGAGGGATTTCCTCCGGAAGTGGTACCTACTAGAGGAACCTGAGGACTATCACTGGCTAGAACAATTCCTCGACATTATCCTCTCTTCAGACTTCCAAACAAAAGGAAGGGATCCTTAGTCGGATAGTTTGTGATTCTACGTAGTCTCCCTCTAGTGGTAGTAGCCTACCAGGGTTTTTGAAATGATATAAATTGTAATCACATATGTTAAAAAATATAAAATGAAAATGTTTTAAGAAATTTGAAGTGCTACTACTTTTATTTTTTGTTTCGATTATAAGAATTGTTAATAGACATGGTCTATGGGCATATTTGAATTGTAATGAAATTTTTCCTTATATAATATAAAAAATTTGTGTTGCACTTTTGTTTCATGTAATATTTTAATGTTTCCAAACTTTATCATTTAATGGTTGGTGACTAGTTTAAATTTCATGGATAAGCTATTCTAAGTGAATATAGTTAATGATTAATATTCATTAGTGTGTATTAAATTATCAATATTTTAAAATCATGACAATCATTGGATTACGAGAGATGAACGGTTGAAGTTGTATTTTGAAAGTACTATGGGTTTCAAATAGCTTTTATGAAAACTCACTCCAGAAATGTGACACGTTGACGTGTAATTTGTTGAAAACATTATGTGGTACGTTTTAGAAAGATTACATTACACGTAGTATGTTTTAGAAAGATTATGTGACACATAGTATATTTTAGAAAGATTACATTACCATTATAGTATAATTATATACCATTACATTTAAAGAAAGGTTTTTGACATTACTCGTAGCAGCAGAGCTAAAAAGAACAATTGAATCATTGCCAAAGATTTTGAGACTGTAATTTTTGAGAGCCTTAGCCGTTCTAACTTCTATCTATCTAGATTTCAAAGTTTAATTTCGGGTAAGATATCTAGCCTGATGCATCCCGATTTTGTAATGTCAAAAATTTAGTTTAACTTGATTTTGAAATTTTAATTCTTGCATGTACAATTGGGGTTTTCTTAAATAGTTAGTTAATTCTATGATTTTGTTAGTAAATATCTATGAATATATGTTTTTTCATTCTTTTGAAGAACAATGGGGAAAGTGAAAACTCAAGGGCAAGGGCAAGAAAATGGGAAAACTTTAATAGACTGTAGAAAACTAGTAGAAATCCTTAGTTTCATTGATGAGTATCACAATGTTTATGATCATTTTATCGACGGTGAAAGGAGAGTTATAGAAATTAAACATTCATTGTGCAGTAAGGCAATTGGGCCAAAGAGGTCTGATTTTATAAAATTTAACCCAGCGATAGGTGCAAAAACCAATAAAGTTACTTCGTGGGATGTTGGTTTGGGTTACATTTTGCTACCCAAAGTTTTCCCTTGCCTAGAAATTATCTTGATTTGTGCAAAAAATTAGGATGAAGAAAGAAAAGCAATTGTCAATAAAAAAAATTAGGAAGAAATTTTATCAATAACCCAGGAAGAATTTCTCAGTTTGCTAGAACTAGGGTTTGACCGACAAAACTGTAATGTCCATATTGACTTGGGATTGCAAGCAGAGCAATATGAGGCAGTCCTACCAAATGCTAAAGATTCATTTATAAAGGGTCTAATAGTTGCAGAGGCAAAGGCTTCATTGGGTGAGAACCATAAGCCTCCTTATGATTTTAACATTTGTGTGCCATGGGTTCAGGATACTATATCCTCACTAGCATTTTTCCTGGGAATGGAAAACAATAAAGAAGTGGGTGCCAGCATTCTTCAATTCATTTGGGATATCCATTGTGTCAACGAACTAGTACGATATAATTTTGTTGGAAACGTGGTTCAATCGATGAAAGAACAATTAGCATTGATTAAAATAGGAAATTCTAAGACATTTAGGTTCACAACCTACTTGTGCTATCTTCTGCTAGCCAAGCATGCTGCAATATTAATGAGAAATGGAAACAAGCTTCAAATTAAGAGGGTGATAGGTACACCAATATATAACTAGACACCTCAGATAAGAATGTATGATAACAAGAGGAATTGCAATAATTTTTTAGACTTCTTTTTGGCACCATTGTAAAAAAAAAAAAAAAGCACTCCAATGCCTAGATTGTCGGCTTCATGTAGGGATTGCATCCAACTTGGAAGCACAATTCAATTGGCTGACTAGTACTTAATGGAAGAAGACACTGTGCTAAGGTTTTAGGGATCAAATCTGCAACCCCACAAACTTCCAATTCATGTGATAGACATGGTGTTTGCAGTAGAATATTTAGTACAACTAGAGAGCATAGATAGACTCTTCACTGGCCAATCGAAGAAGAGCATATTCCCTTCCTTACCTTTTTGAATTGGTGGGTTAAAATTTGAGAGAAAGGCATTCAAAGTGGAAATTTTTTTTTAGATATTTTTCAATTTGATTTAGAGTGGTACTGGAAGTATGATCCACTCAATGTCATTCAAATAATGCTTGTTGCTAATAAGAACTCTGCAAACTTATTTCAACATGAAAGTAAACCATTGCTAGAGAAGTTGAAAAAAAAGGATAGCTGGGATGACGTTACAAAAGAGATGCAGAAAGTTTCTGGTCAAGAAAAAATTTCAATTCAATAGTTGTCATCACAAATTATGACAACAATAAACCAGGGCATTATACAGCCTAGGATGTCCTACAATTTCTATGAAAAATCTTCTCATCCATCAAACATAAAAATACCAAAGATAATAGAAGAAGCTTATAAGGATAGAAAATGGACTAGAACAAAAATGGATGATTTTTGGAGTATGAGAAAGGATCTTGGTGAGCCAAAGACCAGTGAAGATCTAGATGAAATAGATGAAGATATAGAGTTTAGAAAATTATGGGATTTGGAGCATCCTAACATGGCATACGACAGTGAGGATGATAATCTAAACACTGAGGATGATAATCCACCAATTACATTTACTCAAGGGACTGGGAGTCAGAGTGGAATCAACAAAGACTAGAAAATAGTATATAGGAAAGGGGAAATCATTGCAAAAAAATTGGGTTATCAATGTGGTGGTTTGGGTCCCAAAGGAGAAGGTGTCTGGAGTACAATTAAGATAGAAAAAACTACTCATGATCATGGTGCAGACCTTGGGTTTGAATCTATTAGTACTACTACTAGGTCTGGTAGTGGAACTGGTGCTAGTGGGACTGGGAAAATTATACAAAAAGTTCCCTCTCTAAAGAGGCCACTAGAATCTACATAGAATCCCATAAAAGAAAATAGTTTCAAGAAGCAAAAACTTTCCACTACCAGAACAATGAGAAAAATGACATTCGATCCTAAAGAACTACTTGCAATTTCAGGTTCAATAAAACCCTTGAGAAGTTTAAATAATCAAAGAGAATTAGTTAGATGAAAATGCATTGCAAGATATGCCTCTGGTTCACCTTTCAAACATTCAAATCCTTTTGCAACACCAGATTTTCATTTCAAAGATTTCAGTAATAAATTTGCAATTTAAACAACCAAGAATAAGGAAAGAGAGAAGACATTGCAGACTGGTGCCCTTACTGCATCTATGGAGGAACAACTTGCATCCAACAGGGTTTTTCCAACATATGACCCAAATAGAAACATGATGGAGTTCATGGTTGTTATTCCACCAAAAAAGATGGAAACCCACCAGAGAGTTAGATAGATTCATTTGAATTTTAAGTTAGCACTCTCCAAATGGATTTTCCAAAGTTAAAAATGTGGACAAAATCAATGTGTCAAAGTCTACAAACCAAGTGGTCTACAGTGCACTGCTAAAGCTAGAAAGAGAGAAAAGCAAGCTTGAGAAAAATATAGAAAAGTTATAGGCAGATATTGGCAATGAAAAAGAAAAGAGGAAAGCTTCAGAGAATAGTTTGAAAGAATTACCAAAAAAGATTAAAAAATTGACCTCTACATTAGCAGATACAGAGCAAGAACATGCAAAGGCAGTAGTGAAGGAACATGAGCAGGCAAAACTAAAGGTATTGAGGGGAAAATTGGCAGAAATTAGTTAAAAACTAGAGGAAGAAAGAGTCAGTTCAGAAAAGTTATTTAAAACCATGGAGAGTAATGTTGCCTCCAACTAGGAATTGCAAAAGCATTTGGACTCTCAGGAAGATAAAACCAATCATTGGGAACACAAAGCAGTGGAAGAGAAAGAGAATTGTGAAAAAATGGTAGAAGAACTAAAGAAGGCCAATAATACAATTCAAACTTTAACAAATACTAGTGATAATTTAGTGAATATTACAAAAGAACACATTTGGGGCCAAATAGTGGGGATGTCTCATAGCTTGTGTGAGTGGTTTGAAATGCTTCAAAGTATGAGAGTATGTTATTTGAAGCTCCATAAGAATATTAAATAGAATATGGATGTTATCAAGAAAGAAAAAGAAGCAAAAGATATTATGCAACAACTCTACATTAAGAGTGATAGTTATCTATCAAACAAGGGAATTAGCACCCACCTTGATGCCTCAGTAAAGGTATCGAGTATCATTCAAAAATGTGAGAAGCTACAGGAAGCACATGAATTGGATGACAAAGCTAAGAAGAAGATCACAAAGATGGAACAAAGGAAAGAGACTATGGAAAGTCTTGGTTTGCCTAAGGGATTTGATGCAAATAAGTTCTTTGGAATAGAATCTTACAAAAAAATCTTGTAGGACAAAATAAATATTGATTTACACTTTCTTCCTATAGACATGTCTCCTAATACATTCATGGATTTCATCAAACCAGTGAGAAAATTGAATGGAGTTTTAGAAGCAACAGTGTTGTCAAGTCACACTTCCAAATATGAATTGCTAACAAAGTTGTAGGAGTGTGACTATACTATGAACCAAATTGTTTAGCCATTAGAGGATGTTTGGACTAGCCTATAAAGATTGCTCTAAATTTTGAACTTCTGTAAATTGTAATATATTGCAAATGAATACAAAACAAATTGTTCTCTATCTAATTTTCATGTTTTCCAATTCAATGTATGTTGAGTTACTCTATTTTATTCAGTTATTCTTAGTTGATTTACTCTATTATATGCTATTGGAATACAAAATTTCATTCAGGAATTTCAAATTCAAATCTGAATGATCATTGATTATACGATACCAACTACACTCTACAGTAATAATACTCTTTGTTCTCAAATTTTAATGATGAAACATAAATTATAATACATTCTTGCTTTTCTAAAATGAACATTGAATGATAGGATATAGTAGTTAATAAGTTCAAAAATAACCTATTGATTGCTACTGCTAATTTAGTAGAAATTTCCTAAATTTGCCAATTCATCTCTATGTCATCATCATCATCCAATTCTGGTATTCCACTTCCTTCATTGTTATCTTCATTTTCATTTGTGTCTTCTTCACTTTAACCTCCACTTCTATGACTCCCATCGCCACCTGTACTTGTCCCACTCAGAGTCATTGTCGAAGATTGGTTAATGGTGTTTCCCAACCCTCTTCTTTTGCATCTTTTCTTCCAGATTTCTATTGCTTTTTTATAAGGAAAAGTATTGACATCATACCTAGATGTGTTGACCCTCAAGCATGTTTCCAAATTCTTATCTAGTTTGTTTCTTAGCTTTGATTTTAGGAAGAACAAAGCACTAAAAACTCTCTCATCTTCCACTGAACCCAATATCATGGTTTGTAATAGATCAGCAAGCTTGAAGAACTCTAAAATTTCTTCACACAACATTGTGCTCTATTTTAGTTCTGTCCAAAGCCTTGTTTTCGAGCCCTCTTCATGTGGGTTATGCATTAATTGATATTGATGCTTCATAGTCTTTGCAAAAGTGCCTAATTATTGTCTAAGAAGACCCTCATCTAAAATTCCATTGATAGTCACTCCATTGAATTCTACAGATTTGCAAAATTCCTTTATCAAAGTCATCAGCCTATTACAATAATCTTCCTTAGAGTTTAAGGACCAATATTGAGGAAACACAATTGCCATGGCCTCAAGAAGTTGTTCATATGGGAATCAGGATCTTATTTTAGAGGAAACTTTAAAGGCTATGTCCCTTGCATTACCTACTATAGACTCGATGATCTTGGTAAACTCTTCCCTTGTAAATCTTGTAGCCTACTTCTCTGGGGCACTGTAGTACATTGGTATCTGAAATCCCTTTACAAAAACACATAAATCCTCATTTTCAATGATCTTTAAATAATTATCAGGATTGTCCAAATCTGTTAGTTTCCGCTAGTGATTAAATCTTTCATCAAATAAATTAAGGTCATTTCGATAGAGACTATCGAGGGCTTGACATTACATTTTACGCAAGTAAGTATATTCTACAATAAACATGGCTCTTTGCTTGGCTTTTTTCATAATGACAGTCATTTCTTCTAGCATGGGAAGAAGAGATGCTAAAGACAAATGTGTCTCTATATTGCTTAACCTCCGAAGTAGGTCACCACATCTCTGATTTTTTGCATTGTCCTGATTTTCGTACATCAGTCCAATCAAAGATTGATATTGAAAAAACTCGATGCGCTGGTCCATCCAAAGAGATCCATCTGGTATCAACATCTTTAAGAAGCTTGTTTCCATTGGTAATTCCATCAAAAAAGTGCTGAAATTCCCTAAAACATTTAGGACTTTGACAAAAATATGAGTACAACTCTCTTACTAAATCTTCAACCTTGTTTACTAAAGGAAACTTCTTCACAACTCTAAAATAATGATTCATCCTGTGGGCCATACAATGAATGCCAACAACATATGGTGAACAAGAAGCCTGCATATTTTTGCAAAGACCATTCCTTTGACCTTGCATTACTGAAGCTCCATCCACTGCAACACAAATCAACATCTTCGCTATTATCAATTCCTCCATACATCCATATTCAATTAAATGGCTCTTTACTAATTGAAATAAAGTTTCCAATGTCGCATTGTCCCTTAATTTTGCAACAATTAGTTGATGTGGTTGGTGGACATTATTCTATATAGTATAAACATGCATGCATACCCATGAAGTATTATCTATTATCATAACTTTGTCGAAGGACAATGCAATAAAGGTTGACTCTTTTATTTTTCTCTATACATCCTCTATTTCAACCTGGGTAATACAACTTGCCAATTACCATCCACTATTTATTGACCAATGAGTGACATGATAGTTAGGAACTTTCAAAAAGTGTAACAAACCACTCATTTCTGGATAGTTTGTCATTGGACACCCTCTGCTCAAAATACAAAAAACATTACTTAATTGAACAAATTTCTTGTGTTCTTCTACTTCACTTACTTTTGCAAAAATAGCATTAATAGAAACTTGAACTTCACCAATCTTCATCTGAAATTTATGAAACAAATAATATTCCTCAACATTCCTTTTATGTTCACATTGCTCCTTTCTTTTATATCTTACCACTTTTATTTCCTTTCCATCAATAGTTGAGGTTTCGTAAACCTTTCCAATATGTTTCTTTATGGTGTCTAGTTTAAGCTACAACCGCTTTTCCTTTTTATACTTCCAAGTACAAATCATACATCTGCATTCTACAAGTGGCTCACCTACAATTGGATTGTCCACAGGTTCAACAAATGGATACTTTTCCACTCAATCAAATTTAAATCTCCTTGACATCTCCCATTGACGATCTATTTTTTCTTTTTATTTTCCTCTCCCTTTAGTGTTACTATTAATTGAACCATCATCATCAACAAAATTGATCAATTCATCCTGGTACTGGTTATTTACTTGAAATTCTTCTTCAAGGTCATCTTCATCAGAGATATCAGGTTTCGCAACTTCATCACCAGATTTATTAGGCTCCCTAATTTTTTCATTAGTTTCCTATGTAGGTTGAGAACCTTGAAATTGTATAGGATTCTCTGATGATGTACCTTCCTCACTTTGACAAACACTATTGCATCTGCCCCCACCAAAGTATGAAGATATATTTCTACATTTCGTTGGCATCTCTTGGACATCTCCACCTTCAATAGTCCTCTTCTTATTTAACTTTGACTGTGATATCTCCAACAAATTAAGGCTGCAATAAAATTTTAATTGAATAAGATACTACGGACACGTAGTCATTCCTATTTGCTACCGATCGCAATTGTGAGCTCAAAGTCAACTAAATCTCTTGAAGTCTCCTTCTCTCCGAAATGTTTCAATAATGAAATTCATATCTCTTAAATAGACAAGTAAACCATTTTCATATCAGCCATTAGATTTTGCCTCATAATCTCCATCATCCATTTTGGCGAAGGGGCTAACAATTGTTTATGATAACAACTAATATTTGGTGAACCTTGTGTAATTTCAAATAATTGACTGGGCAAATAGGGTGGGAATTTGGGACACGGTTATGTATTATGCATGGTGAATTGGGTCCTAGTGCAAATAAAAATTTCACTTGGGACAATGGGCCTTTGGTGAATGGTGATCCTCGATAAATACACCTTTCCTTAATCCATGGCCAATAAGAGTAAAATACAATAGAAATATGGGTGAAGAACCCGACTACCATAGTGAAATTATGTAAAAATAGTAGCGAACAATCCAACCACTAAATGTGTATTTTATAAAATCTGGGTGAACCGGTCAACCAGTATACTGAGCTTTTATTCACCAATTTCTATACGCCGATCGGGACATATTCGCCAATTGGCAAATAATCACCACTAAAAAAACCCCTGCTAGCATACAATATATCCAGCCATCATAGAAGCCTTAGGATGTGCTCTTTGTCAAACCAATTCCTTCAAAAATTTCAAGTGCCTCTCAACCATCCATATTGACCTTGTGTGTATAGGTGCACACAATTCAATCTCCTCAACTTTGTGCATGAGGTAGTGATCTTGTGCATTGAAAAACGTTGAAGGTGGACACTTTTGCATTTTACACATTAGACAAGGAATTTTTCTATTCCAATAATTATATCTTATTTATGGATTTCTTTAGATGGAAACCATCCACAAGTGATTCAAGACACAAATATATTAATGAGATTTAACAAAATAATATACAATATACTAAATAGTAAGTAAAACAAATGGAAAATATAATATCTATACAAAAAATTGAACAAATACCACTACTTACCTCATGTATTTTCCAAGATCATATATAGCTTGATTTGTATTATTTTTGAAGTGGTCTGGGAGAGATAGAGGTAGAACGTATTGCAACAATTATAAAATGATCTTTTCATTATTTTTCAAAAACTAGTAAACATAATACAATGAAAAGTAAATGGAGTATACAAATATATAGTAAATATACAAGAACATGAATTTCCTTAATGAAGGTATGCCAATCATGCATTTTCATCCCTGACCCAAATTCACCTTTCTCTGTTATGATATTATTTAAGTTCAGAGAAAATCCTATGGGAAATCAAAATTTTCCTATGACTTATTTTATAGCATTTCTTTGTTGCTCCATTAATAACCAAGGAATGACACTTATATTAATTTGGTCTCCATCTCTATTTAATTGAATGAATTTTTTCATTGTATGCTTACATTCTTGAATGTCATTACAAATTTTGACATTTTTTTATTTTCCATGTCTTCCATCCAATATTTTCTATAATATCTTTGTTATATTATTTTTGATATGCATAGTATTGTGTGTGTGAATTTTGTACCTGGTCTGTAAACACAACACTTCAGTAAAACATTAGAGGTTAGCTATAATTGAAATCGTGCAAAATTGAAAACTATCTAACCAAGCGATTTACTGCCTTCTAGTAGGTGTGAGATTGATGTTCTCAGATTGTAATCGAGATCAGTGACCTAGATGACACCTAAATGAAGGATTTGAATGCAAAAGATGGATATGAAATTGAATGCAATTAATCTATATTTTTTATATTTTCTATGCAATAAGAATGATAAACTGATATGAATCTATGCTAATATGAAATTGATATGCTATGAATGCTATTGAAAATTGACATGCAATTGAAATTGATCTCACAAAGCTTTGAATTCGCAAGTTGATTCTTTCAAGCTCCAATTGTGCAAATTCTCCAAATCTGATATGCTATGATTCCTGTAGAGTAAGTTTGCAATTTGCGAGATGATTGAGAGATGTGAGAGATGAATTATGAAGAGCTGAAGCCTTGATTTTATAGAAATCCAAGGCTTTGGAGGTGCATGGAAAGAAGCCATAAATCACTCAAATAACTCAGGTTGATTTTTGAGTTATTTTATAATAAATGATAATTAACTCAAAAAAACATGCAAAAGCTAAGTTTTAACTCAAAATAGAGTTTAGCTTTAATTGATAATTGATAGTTGTTTGTTTTTATGATTGTGCATGTTTTAATTATGAATTAATTTAATAATAAAGTGATTTATGCTCAACTTAACTGATTTTTGAAATAAAATAATTAATTTATGGGTTAATTAACTATTTTACCAAACTTTTATTAAAAATTATATTATTAAATAATGACAAAATGCTTTAATTAATTAAATAAGAATTTAATCAATTATTCATATGATATTAGATTTATTGTCAAAATTAAATAATAAAATTAATAATAGATAGACTTAAATTTAATTAAACAATTAAGTGGCAAATATTAAATCTAATTAATTAAATATGAAAATATTCAATTAATCAAACTTTAGGATAAATGTGATTTATTGCCAAATAATTATAAAATTAAAGATAATTATGATGATTAGGAATATTGCTAGGAATATTCCCTGATGCAGAATTTAAGATAATCAATTAGATTTGATGATGTTCAGATGTGCCTCAGATTAGGACTTCGATGTTGATTTTGTTCGAATTGAAGATGTAGGAGATTAATGAACTTATAGCCCATTTTGGGGGTATTACAAGTATCAAACAAATGAACAGTTTGTAGATTCTCATAATAGGGAAACCTACTAAATTGCCTGGGATAACTTTCAGTCCCTTTGGAAGCTATTCATTAATGCCTTGACGACCTTCATGAAGCATATAAGTTAAAAAATATTAACAACAACAATCATTTTCAATTAAAAAATGTGTAAACAAAACACAATATAAAATATAAATTCCAAACATATCATATAAGATAGATAAATAATTTAATTGAATGGTAGGATTACCTTGATGATTAATTATATTATATCTCAACTTTCTGCATAGGTGAGCTGTCAGTCTTCATGGTTTTGATGTTGTCTCTTCTTTCCCATTGAAAATATTATTTTTAGTAGTTCGATACTTAGGATTTCTATAGAGGAAGTGCCTATACTCATCAAATGACTACTTTCCTAAACTTGTTGAATGACAAGATTGTTAGAAATAGGAAATACTGAGAGGGGGGGGTGAATCAGTATTTCACAAAAATTTTCTTTTGCCCACTTATGGATATAACAGATTACTTTAGTGCATACAAAGATTATCAAGCTGATTAACAAACATAGCAGTAAATAGAAAGAACTCATAACACATGATATGTTCTCGAGGAAACCCTGGCCAAGGGAAAACCCCGATGGGGATGGTGCCCACAAAGATCACTAATCAAAAGTATCCTGTTAGGGATATTGGACCCTGTTAGGAGTCAATTTACAATATATAGTAGATCTATCCTGGTTAAAGGACTTTAGGCCTTGTTAGAAGCCTTAACCCTGTTAGGAGTTAGATTACAAAACCTGATCACCAGCTGAGCTCACTGCCCAAAAAGGTAATACAAAATGTTTCTAACTATAATATGGTACTTCTTACAACTTCACATCAATAGCCTTTGCTACTATCACAATATACAACTATCGCAAGTTATCTTTTCTTTCTTTTACACATCACATATATTTTTCATTACATTTCAAGTATGCCTAATATATGAGTTATTAGAGCTAATAACTTTACATGGTCGGCTACCAAAATATTTATCCAAGAGAAAACATCTAGGATGTCTTCCCTTCATAATGTTAAGTCATTATTTTGACAAGAAAAAATAATGCCTTAACTCTTTCGCTAATACTGTCTCCAAAACTGTTATGTCTGCAAAAACTATCTTCGGTAAACTTTGAATAACTTTGTCCGTACTACTTCAAAATTTATGTGCATTAAGATGGGGTATCCTCATACTCTGTAGAAGCTTTAGTTAACTGCACAAACAAAAATATTGCTCTAGTGGACGTCACCAACTAAATCTTCATCAGGTACTCTGTCAGGATCACTGTATCCATACTTAGACAATTTCTTTCTTCAACTTGCCACACTTGCATTCCAGATTTTGCACTCTCAATAGAGATCATATGTTTCCATAATGAAAACATCTATGCATCCACATTAGTCAAATTTCCAACAATCTCCCCCTTTGTCATTGGTGGCAACATATGAGAAAATTGGCTAAGTGTGCAAACAAAACTTCAAAGTATTTACACAAAATTGTGGCCAAAAGTTATACAACAAATATATGATGGAATATGGATGAAGTGACTGAGAGCGGGGGTGAATCAGTCAACCATAAAACACTTCACAATTAATTCTTTCTAGATCCCTTAGGATATCTTAACAATGTTATCTGTTTTAGCACTCGGTAAATAGATTGCAGTAACTTTTGAAGATGCAGAAAGTATTAGCAAAATTATCTTTTAGATATTCATCAGCACTGGTGTATGATTAAGATAGCAATTGAGAACACAAGAGACACAAGATTTTAACATGGAAACCCAATATGGGAAAAACCACCAATGTATCTAGATACTGATTTTCACTTTTCTGAAGTGATGCCCGGTTAGAAGCCAACCCAGTAAAAGGTTACAAAACACACTGTTAGGTGTGACCTTGTTAGAGGATTTAAACACCTTGCTAGGAGTGGCCTGGTAAGAGGTCTTGAAAACAATTCAATGGAATTGTCACCTTGTTAGAGGATTTACAATATGGTTGTTAAACCAACTCGGTTAAGAGATTTAGAATTCACTGTTACAATGATAAGAAGGTAACAATAAAAAATGACCTATATAAATAATGCAACTGTCTTGCTGATTACAGATCTCTGTTCTGCATATGTGTGATCCTTCCTGATCAAATAAATCTGTGCTGCACCTCAAGGATATCTGAACATCCTTCACAAATTTGTACACACCTTTCCTGTCTTTCTTCTGTAAATCTTCTGCTATATTTCTTATTTATTTTTCACATTTGACCTTTTATTTATATGATTTTAGATTTGTCAAATCGACATTATTTAGTATAATAGTTGGCTGAATTAAGCAAATTCTATTTACAAAAATCCTTCAAGGGCCGATAGTGCTCGGTGACCATAACTTTCTATAATCTTTCGGAGACCGAGGGAACTCGGTAAACATCGACAATCCTTTACCTTCGATAACCGACTGAACTCGGTAAACACTAAATTTCCTTTGATGACCGACTGAACTCGGTAAACACTGAATTTCCTTTGACGACCGACTGAACTCGGTAAACACTAAATTTCCTTTGATGACCGACTGAACTCGGTAAACACTGAATTTCCTTTGATGACCGACTGAACTCGGTAGACACTGAATTTCCTTTGATGACCGACTGAACTTGGTAAACACTAATATTCCTGTCTGGCAGACCGACTGAGCTCGATAGGAACTGGTTGCTGCGGACTATGACATTGTGTGACATCAAAGACAATACATAATTTGAGTAGCAATTTCCTTCAGACAATTGTTTCCAACAATCTCCCTCTTTGGCATTGATGGCAACACAATATGTCATAGTATAAGAAATTTGAAAGGATTAGCTCGGTTCAGATTCAAATCTCCCTCTATCAGAAAACTTCCTTTATCCTGAAAATTCTTCCTTCTGACTATTTGAAAATTTCTTGAAGTAATAGAAAAGACATAGTAAACACTCCCTCTTTGACAACACATGCCAAAGACAGTTCACATATTACTGGTGAAAATTAATGTACCTCAAGTACTGATTCATATGCAATGATTCCTTGAATATGCTACATCAACTGGTTGATTTTCAATCATGTTCTGGTTGATGCATCACTAAAACTATATTTAGTGAGCCTCGGATAGGGGAATGACCCCTAACTTACTTCTTAGATACACAAATGCATCCTTAGGTAATGGTTTGGTAAAAATGTCTGCAATCTGTTCTTTTGTATGAATATATTGTAATCTGATTTCCTTGTCCTACACCAATTCTCTGACAAAGTGATATTTAATAGCAATGTGCTTGGTTTTGGAATGCATCACTGGATTCTTAGAAATGTTTATTGCACTGGTATTGTCACAAAATATAACAACTGGTTCTTTGATTTCAACCTTCATACCTTCTAATAACTGTTTAAACCAAACAATATTTGAACAGTTTACTGCAGCAGCAACATATTCTGCTTTAGCTGTGGATTGAGATGTGCAATTTTTTTTTTTACTAGTCCAGGATACCAGTCTTTTTCCAAGAAAAAATGCTCCACCACTTGTGCATTTTCTGTCATCAATGTTTCCTGCCCAATCAGCATCAGTAAACACTTTTAAGTCTAGATTGCCTCCAAATTTATACCATAAACCATATTCTTCAATTCCTCTTAAATATCTTAAGATTCTTTTGATTGCCATCATATGATTTTCCTTAGGTTTTGCTGAGAATCTAGCTACTATACCGACTGCTAAGGCAATATTAGGTCTTGTATGTACTACATACTGCAATTTTCCAATCATAGATCGGTATAGGGTCTGATCAACTTCTTTTGAATCATCATTTTTGGTAAGTTTCAGTCCAGTACACATGGGTGTACCAACTGGTTTTGAATCTTCCATACCAAACTTCTTAAGTATTTCCTTAATGTATTTAGATTGAGTAATGTATATACCATTCTTGCTTTGCTGAATTTGAAGACCAACAAATAATTTTATTAAACCAAACATAGACATTTCAAATTCTTTGTTCATTTTCTCTAAAAATTCTTTGCACTGATCCTCATTCCCTGTAAATATAGTATCATCTACAAATATTTCTGCCAATACAATTTTGTCATCCGGTCCTTCTTTAATATATAGATTGCTGTTATCATTGGCTATTTTGAAATTAATCTAAATCAAATAGTTATGGAGTCTTTCATACCATGCTCTAGGAGCTTGTTTCAAACCATACAATGCTTTGTGTAACTTGCAGACCATGTCCTTTTTATCTGGATCAACAAAACCTTCAGGTTGTTCAATGTAGACTTCTTCATCAAGAATTCCATTGAGAAATGCAGATTTTATATCCATCTGATATACCTTAAATCCTTTGTGTGCTGCATAAGCAAGTAGAGTTCTTACACCTTCTAATCTTGCAACAGGAACAAAATTTTCTCCATAATCTATACCTTCTTCTTGAGAATAACCTTTACATACCAGTCTAGCTTTGTTTCTAGATACTTGACCATCTTCATTTAGCTTATTCCTGAATACCCATTTTGTTCCAATTACATTCTTATCTTTAGGTCTAGGTACAAGAGTCCAAGTTTTGTTCTTTTGTATTTGTTCTAATTCTTCATTCATTGCTTCAATCCAACTTTCATTTTCCAATGCATCTTTGATATTTCTAGGTTCAAAGTTAGTAAGCAGACATGTACCTTTTAGCTTGCTTCTTGTCATAGTACCATCTGATTTGTTTCCAATGATTTGATCTGGTGTATGATGTCTTCTAACATATTTGGCTAGTATAGGTTCCTTTCCTTTTGAATGATTCATGCTGTTGTCTTCTAGGATCTCTTCTTCAGGTTGCTCGGGCTCGGTAGATATTTGCTCGGTAACTTCAGGCTGAGACTCGGTATGAATTTCTTCCTGTGACTCAGTTTGAACTTCTTCCTGTGACTCGGTAACTATGCTCGGCTCGGTAGATATAGTTTCCTTATTGATAGTTGTGTCTACCAATGTTTCAGGTTCAATGTAAATGAATCTTCTATAGTTCTCAGGTTCCCTTTTGCTTTCTTCTTTAGTCTTTTCTACAAACTCATCAAATTTTACATGTATACTTTCTATGACTTTGTGAGTAGATAAGTTAAGACATTTGTATGCCTTGCTTTTGCTAGAATATCCTAGGAATATTCCTTCATCACTTTTCACATCAAATTTATTTCTTCTGAATTCTTTTAAGATATAACACTTGCTACCAAATATTTTCATGTAACTTACATTGGGTTTATAGCCATACCATAATTCATAAGGAGTTTTGAATGTGTCTTTCTTCAATTGTACTCGGTTCAAGGTATGAACTGTAGTGCTGATAGCTTCCTTCCAGTACTTTATAGCGATGTTCTTTTCTATCATTAGAGTCCTTGCACAATCCATAATAGATCTGTTTCTTCTTTCTGCTATTTCATTCTGCTCAGGAGTTCTAGGAGCTGATACCTGTCTTTTGATTCCTCTTTCAATGCAAAAGTTGTTAAAATCATGGGAGATGAATTCACCACCTCTGTCTGATCTTAAGCATTTCAATCTTTTCCCTGTTTCCTTTTCCACTCTTGCTAAGTACCATTTGAACTTTTCAAATGCTTCTAATTTTTCTCTTAAATACATGACAGTCATCATTTTAGAATAATCATCAACGAAAAGAATAAAGAATTTATCTCCAGTATAGCTTTGTATTCCAATAGGTCCACATAAATCAGTATGCACAATTTCCAAAATTTCTTTAGACTGATAGTTCTTACTCTTGAAACTAGTTTTACTCATTTTGCCAATCTGACAATTCTTACATAGACCAGTATCAGGTTTCTTCAAAGTAGGAATGCCTCTAACCTTCTTGAATTTGCTTATTTTTATCATGTTATCAAAATTCACATGACATAACCTTTTGTGCCATAGCCAACTTTCTTCTATTTGAGGAATAAAGCATGAATATTCACTGAGATCAAGATAAAATAAGTTACCTTTTGTTTGTTTGCCTGATCCAATGAGTTTTCCTTTTCCATCGAGCAGTCTTGCTTTACCATTCATGAATTCAACCTTGAAACCAGTGTTGATTAGCTGGGCTACACTTAGAAGATTATGTTTTAGTCCTTCAACCCAATAAGCATTATCAAATATGAGTTCTTTGGTTAATGAGATTCTTCCTTTTCCTTTTATACAACAAGGTTCATTGTTTCCAAATCTTACATTACCACTATCACAGTCTTCTAGATATTAAAATTTTGTCTTGTCACCAGTCATGTGGTGTGAACATTCGCTTTCTATTATCCATATATCATCTTTGCTTATATGAGAAATAAGTGCCATCTTATCTTCATCATCATCAGATTCATCCTTTATAGCAATAAAGACAATTTCTTCTTCACTATCATCAGAATCTTTAGCCATAAAACATGTTTTCTTACCTTTATCCTTGTATGATTTGAAATTCTTTTTGCCATAGTACTTGTGACTTCTCTTCTCTTCCTTGACTTGCTTGTTTGGGCACCTAGCTGCAATATGTCCAATTTCTTCACATGAAAAATAGATTAAAGGAGTTTTACCTTTATATTTACCTTTCCCTCTTGAGTACTTCTTTGCAAGTAATGCTTCTACAATTTCAAGATCACTATCAGAACTTTCTTCTAATACTTCTTCACTTTCTGACTGAACTTCTTTAATTTTCTTGTTCTTCTTTAGTGAAACCTTGGCCTCAAATGCTGATTCAATATTTTTGGAACTAGGAACATAGTTGTCATAGTTGTCTAATTCAAAGGCTGTCAATCTTCCAACTAAAGCATCCAAAGTTATATTATGGTTTGTTTCACATCTTCTTTCTTGAATAGCTGATACTCTTATTGCATAGATAGGGAGTAATGTTCTGAGTACCTTACTTATAATAGTTTCATCTGAGATTGTTCCTCCAGAAGCTCTAATTGCACTTACACTTGCTTTGATTCTTTCAACATATTTTGCAATGTTTTCATCTTCCTTCATATTCATCTTGTCAAACTGTCCTCTTAGGCTTTCTGCTTTGGCTCTTTTCACATTTGCATCACCACCATATATTTTCTTCAGTGCCATCCACATTTCATATGCAGTAGTGCAGTCTTTAATATCATCAAATTCTTCATAGCTGAGAGCAGATGCAATGTCTATCATCATGGTGTTGTGAGTCTTTTTATCTGCAATGTCTTCAACAGTTAATGCGCCATTAGGAATTGTGTATTCTTCATCAATGTATTTGCATCCTGAATCACCAATGGAAGCCAGATGAAGTCGCATGAGACCTTGCCATGCTGAAAAGTTATCTCTGTTGAGCTTTGGAATTTCCCTCTTGTAAGACATCTTGATCTTTAGCTTAGGTCCTTGAAACCCTTCCTGCAAGCACCAAATTCTCTGATACCAATTGATGGAATATGGATGAAGTGACTGAGAGGGGGGGTGAATCAGTCAACCATAAAACACTTCACAATTAATTCTTTCTAGATCCCTTAGGATATCTTAACAATGTTATCTATTTTAGCACTCGGTAAATAGATTGCAGTAACTTTTGAAGATGCAGAAAGTATTAGCAAAATTATCTTTTAGATATTCATCAGCACTGGTGTATGATTAAGATAGCAATTGAGAACACAAGAGACACAAGATTTTAACATGGAAACCCAATATGGGAAAAACCACCAATGTATCTAGATACTGATTTTCACTTTTCTGAAGTGATGCCCGGTTAGAAGCCAACCCGGTAAAAGGTTACAAAACACACTGTTAGGTGTGACCTTGTTAGAGGATTTAAACACCCTGCTAGGAGTGGCCTAGTAAGAGGTCTTGAAAATAATTCAATGGAATTGTCACCTTGTTAGAGGATTTACAATATGGTTGTTAAACCAACTCGGTTAAGAGATTTAGAATTCACTGTTACAATGATAAGAAGGTAACAATGAAAAATGACCTGTATAAATAATGCAACTGTCTTAATGATTATAGATCTTTGTTCTGCATATGTGTGATCCTTCCTGATCGAATAAATCTATGCTGCACCTCAAGGATATCTGAACATCCTTCACAAATTCGCACACACCTTTCCTGTCTTTCTTCTGTAAATCTTCTGCTATATTTCTTATTTATTTTTCACATTTGACCTTTTATTTATCTGATTTTAGATTTGTCAAATCAACATTATTTAGTATAACAATCGGCTGAATTAAGCAAATTCTATTTGCAAAAATCCTTCAAGGGCCGACAGTGCTCGGTGACCATAACTTTCTATAATCTTTCAGAGACCGAGGGAACTCGGTAAACATCGACAATCCTTTACCTTCAATAACCGACTGAACTTGGTAAACACTGAATTTCCTTTGATGACCGACTGAACTCGGTAAACACTGAATTTCCTTTGACAACTGACTGAACTCGGTAAACACTAAATTTCCTTTGATGACCGACTGAACTCGGTAAACACTGAATTTCCTTTGATGACCGACTGAACTCGGTAAACACTGAATTTCCTTTGATGACCGACTGAACTCGGTAAACACTAATATTCCTATCTGGCAGACCGACTGAGCTCGATAGGAACTGGTTGCTGTGGACTATGACATTGTGTGACATCAAAGATAATACATAATTTGAGTAGCAATTTCCTTTAGACAATTGTTTCCAACAATATATAATATTGTACTCCATAGAATATCTCCCCCTATGAGTATCCTTTCTCATAATATATTCAATTTTTTTCTATCTCTCCCCCTTTGACAACAATGACAAAGATAGGGTGTACAAAAATTTCAAAAAAAACTTTATACCTTGTTATTGGCTATTGCAAAGCTGGTAGGCTTGCAACAAAGTCACCAAACTCTAACTTCCATGATTCAAAATCTTTCTCCCATACCTTCCTGATGGATTCAGCAACATTGAGTAGAGTACTCAATTTGTATGCTGTTGTCTGACAAGCTTGCAGGGAATTGAAGCTAAACTTCTGAAAAGATGTCTTTGTTGAAAGACACTGCTCAATTTGGTCTTCAACAATTGAGGTCTTGATTGAGATGTGCTCTCTCAAGATGTTAATCCTGAGCATCTTTCTATTCTTCTCCTCTGCTAACATTATGATTTCATCATTTAACTTCCTTATGATCTTCTCTACAGAACTTATCTTTACATTTGGGCTTGACAAGGTGTTTGTTTCAGCTGTAATTGCATCTATCTTCCTTTCTGATCTTCTTATCTTCTTCAGCTATTAGGATTTCTAATTTTGTGCATTGTATATACAAACTCTTTCTAGTCTCAAAATGTTTCCTCAAATTCTTTATGCATACATCCAAACTACCAATATCATTTCAATTATTTACACTTAAATTTTGTTGCATTTCTGCTTCAAAGTCTTCCTGAACTTTTATTCTAGCAATATCCTTTAAGTTAGAAAATTCAGAGTCAAAAGAGTTTATTACTGTTTTATCTTTCTCAAGTGGATCTGATTCAGATACCTTAGTGCTGATCACACTCTCAAGTTTCTCTATCAAAACTCTAACTTTTCCTTCAAGGTCCTTCACCTTCTTATTCTTTCCAATAATTTTATTAAGAGATGTGATGAACTCAAGCTGATCATCATCTTCAACTTCTTTTCCAAGGTCTTCAAAAATTGAACCAATTTGTCTCTTCTTACTGTCAGGTGCACTAGGGGTAGTGACCTCTGTCAAAATTTGTTTACCTTTAACTATCTATTCTGCTGGAACTGATTCTGATACTGTCAGTGCTTCCACTGCCTCTGTATCCTTTTCTAATTCAGTAATCTTCTCTTGCTCTTCTAAAGCCAAATTGTCAACAATGTTTCCTAGATCATGAAATACTACATCATCTGACTCTAGTGTCACTTTGGTTCCTTCAATGTCCATTAATTCTTTGCCAATATTGATATGTGAAGAAGATGAAACTTCTTCAATACCAACTTCCTCTGCATGCGGTACCTCTGATTACTTCTGCTGAGGGTTTGATTCAACATGCTTTTCTGCAACTATATCTGCAAGAACTTGCATTACTACTTGCTCTGTCTCTTTCTGTACTTCCTCCTTTTTGCCTCCCATTATAAGGATTGTTCTTATCTTAGTTCTCAATAAAGTTCCAAGAGACTTCAAGAATCTCTTCAAATGATCTTCATCCTCAACTTCACAGAACTATCTGATTACATGTTCTCTCATCTTTATGTCCTCTTCTTGTGCTCTTTATTTTCTATTCACAAGTTTGTTATACAATTCTTCTGGGATCTTACCATAAATAGTGCTAAGTTTCTTATCTATCACAATCATATGTGTAATCATTGCATTTTCAAAATTCAATTTGTCAAATGATCCATATAGATCATAGAATTTATTCAACTTAGTGAAGTCTCCATGCTTCAATATATCTTCATTAACTCTTTCAATTCTTGGTTTCCAAGTTTTCTTCTTGATTGAAACTACATCATCATCTTTAATTACTGCTACATTTCTAGGTACAGGTGGTACAATTACCTTCTGTCTCTTGTCGGGTCCTGTTGCACTCACTTTTACTCTTTTTCTAGGAATAGGAGAAAAAGATTTATCTCCTTCATCTTTTTTAGGTACTTCAACTTTTATCTTTACTGCAATAGGATCAACAAGATCTGCACTAGATGTCTCAGGTGAAATTACAAGATTTTCACTTTGCTTCAAGGCTTCTGCAGTCTTCTTAGCTATGTCAAACTCATGACTTGACATACCAGATTCTTTCAGTATTTTCTTCATAGTAGATTCAACTCTCTAACTAGATTGCTTCTTTCCTCTCAAACTTATTGCAGAGTTGAAATTCTCTTCATAGGTTCCAAACCTATTTGCATGACCATCCAACTCACACTTTAACAATCTATTCACATATCCTATTGTTTCTGCTTTAGATATTTCATAGCCAAGAGGGTCTATGAATTCCATTCTAGGCTCAACTACTTCAATGTAGGTGAAATCAGTGTCTACTATAAAACACATGTCATCTTTATGCTTTTCAACTAAGGATTGAGAAATCCTTGATTTGTTCTTAACAATATTTTGAAAAGTCTTCAATACAAGCTTCACACTGTCATTAACTTTATCAAAAAGGTGCTTCATGTAGACTGAGTTTATTCTTTCCATTGTGTTCACATTGTCACTCCAATCAACTGTGTAAGGAAATCTTCTCAAAATATGGAAAAACATATAGGTTATCAGAGATGAAAACCTAAATTGAGTGTACTTAGCCTTCTTAATCTTTTCTAAGTTCTCAAATAACTGAATTTTCAAAATTTCACATAGGTCTACTTGTTTCTTCTCAATACACATAAGATAAGCTACATGAATCATTCCTGCAGCCATGTCATCTTCCCTTGAACTACCACATAATTTAGTTGTTAGGATCTTGCAAAGGTACCTAACATCATCTTGCTTAATTTTACTTATCACAATTCCTCTACCATTATAACTAGATCCAGTGTTGTCTAAAACAATCTTTCTCATGTTCTTTTCATTCAGTGGAATCTCTCCAACTTTAGATAATCCAGTAACATCATGAATTAGGTCGGCAGTTATATCAATAACTCTATCCTCCATCCAGAATTTCCCATTGTGGATTCTACTTAAAATGATCTTGGTACATTCCTCATCATTAAATTCATACTTCATTGAATATTTGATAATTTCATTGTTCTCTAGGTGCCCATAAGTTGGCTTAACTGACATGTCTTGATTGTACAATTCCCTATAATCATCACTAAAATCTGCATCTCCCAAAGTTTCAAACTTGCAACCTAAATATCCTTTAACATTCTCAATGTGCAATACTCCGTCTGGTACAGATGATAATGCTAGACTGTTATCAATTTCAGTTGGTTCTACTAGTTCTTTCTTAATCTTAGGTCTATTCTTATCCTTAACATTATGAACCATAGAAATATCCATCTTATCAACTAATTAAAGATCAAAAAATACCTCAACTTTGCAAATCTAGGGTTTCGGTATGATTGTCGCTGCAAACTGCTTCCAAACTTCTTCAAATTGTCCTCAACTCAATTTTTCTTCTTTCAAATCTCTTTTCAATCACTTTGTAATCATGATAACTTCAATTTTGACCTTATAACACTTCACATTAACTTGATCTGACATCGCATTCATTCATTTTGCCGCTAAAACCTTAAAAAGTTGATTCTGCAAACCTGCAACCATAAAACTTTCTGCGACCTCGCAAAACATAATATTTTCTTTTGTGCACTTAACCATAGCATTAGTACAACATAATAAACCTATAGCTAACTACGCAAAACTTAACTCATTTAAATTCCTAATCTACACTAATCCTAAGTCCTAAACTATATAAACTTACATAATTTAAGTACTTAAAGAAGGGTCAGGTAAAGATTCATCCTTACCATTAGTTACATTACCTTCCTGACTACTTTCAGTGCTGACTATACCTCCTTGATCTATTTCTTTATCAAATTTTACTTCATCTTTATTGCTACAACAACCTTTCTCTTTGTTTCCTGCATTTTCATTCCTTCTTGCATTGTTCCTAGGGTTAGGGTTATGATGATAACCTCCATTGTTCATTCTGCAAAATCTTGCTGAGTGTCCAAACTTGTTGCATATCTGACAAATGATTCCATTGTTTCCAAATCTCTGTCCTTGCTGGTTAATCTATGAGCTACAATTTCTAGCAATATGTCCTACTTTGTTGCATCTAAAACATACTACCACATTTCTTTGATTCATTTCTTCAATAGATTTCTTATCTGCATTGTTAGTATTCCCAATCATTCTATCATAATTATTCAAAATTACTTTAGGTCTTCTACATTCGTTAGCTCTATGTCCAAAACTATGACAATTATAACAATGTCCATTAAGAGGTTTAAATTTCTTACCTGTGCAATCTCTCTTCATGTGCCCAATAGTATTATAGGCAAAACATCTACCTTTGAATTCTCTTTGCATTCCTTTAGATGATTCTTCCTATTTTGATTCTTCTTGCTTTGATTCTTCTTTCTCTCTAGGTGGTTCTTCTTCAAATGGATCTTCCAATGTGTTCTTATCTAGCTTTATTTCCTCCACACTTTCAGATGTCTTCAGATCTGGCTTCTTACTTTCATTGATTGTTCTAAACATACTAAATCCAAATCCAGTCCTATCAAAGAATGGTTCTTCAAAAGAAATTTGTTTTCCAGTCTTATCACTATTTGAATATAGCATTTCAAGTTGTTGTTTAGATTGAGTTAATTCACCTTTCACAATTTTATTATACTTCTCAAGTTCCACATACTGCACTTTTACTTTTTCAGATTCAGATATTTCATTTTCAAGTCTTGACCTTAGATCTTCATTCTCAATTTTCAATTTTTCATTATCAGATCTCAAATTTCCATCTTTCATACTAAGCTTCAGATTTACTATCTTCAACTCATGCTTAAGGATCTCATTTTCTTTTTCTAATTCATCACAATCTTCAACAAGCATATGAATTTTTTTTTCAGATTTCAGATCTTCAATCTTACCTTTTAATTTGTCAATAGCATTCTTTGCATTTTCATATTTTCTTCTTAAGGAGTTTCCTTCATCAGTAAGCATATCAATCTGTTCAAGAGCTTCTTCAAGATTCTTTTGAAGTTGATCCATATCCATAGAGATCTTACTCAAGCTGCTAAGCTTTCCTTGAATGTTCCTTCTCCGAGTAACTGCGCTCTGATACCAATTGTTAGAAATAGGAAATACTGAGAGGGGTGCATGAATCAGTATTTCACAAAAATTTTATTTTTCCTACTTATGGATATAACAGATTACTTTAGTGCATACAAAGATTATCAAGCTGATTAACAAACATAGTAGTAAATAGAAAGAACTCATAACACATGATATACTCTCGAGGAAACCCTGGCCAAGGGAAAACCCTGGTGGGGATGGTACCCACAAAGATCACTAATCAAAAGTATCTTGTTAGGGATATTGGACCCTGTTAGGAGTCAATTTACAATATATAGTAGATTTGTCCTGGTTAAAGGACTTTAGGCCTTATTAGAAGCCTTAACCCTATTAGGAGTTAGATTACAAAACTTGATCACCAGTTGAGCTCACTACCCAAACAGGTAATACAAAATGTTTATGATTGTAATATGGTACTGCTTACAACTTTGCATCAATAGCCTTTGCTGCTATCACAATATACAACTATCGCAAGTTATCTTTTCTTTCTTTTACACATCACATATATTTTTCATTACATTTCAAGTATGCCTAAGATATGAGTTATTAGAGCTAATAACTTTACATGGTCGGCTACCAAAATCTTTATCCAAGAGTAAACATCTAGGATGTCATCCCTTCATAATGTTAAGTCATTATTTTGACAAGCAAAAATAATCCCTTAACTCTTTCGCTAATACTGTCTCCAAAACTGTTCTGTCTGCAAAAACTATCTTCGGTAAACTTTGAATAACTTTGTCTGTACTGCTCCAAACTTTATGCACACTGAGATGGGGTATCCTCATACTCTATAGAAGCTTTAGTTAATTGTGCAAACAAAAATATTGCTCCAGTGGACGTCGCCAACTAAATCTTCATCGGGTGCTCTGTCAGGATCACTGTATCCATACTTAGACAATTTCTTCCTTCAACTTGCCATACTTGCATTCCAGATTCTGCGCTCTCAATAGAGATCATATGTTTCCATAATGACAACATCTATGCATCCACATTAGCCAAATTGCCAACAAAGATTTCATCTTTGGACCACAAACATGACATGCAAATTTTTCCTTGGTGTGAAGACCTGCAAGATCATGTATAATTGGATTAAATATGTATATTTTTTAATTATATATGTATTGAATAAATTAGTTAAAAAATAGATGATATATACTTTATAAAATTAAATATTGTTAAAGTGAGAAAGTTGAACTTTATAACATACCACAAAAATGTGTTAGCCCTAAGGCATCATGAATTGTCCATACAAGCATTGCATGGAATTGAAATTGTCTTTGTCCTCTTAGTCTAGAGACATCATACATAGTGATTTCATTCCATAATTTTAGTAACTCATCGATAAGAGGCTCCATATATACATTCATATCTTTAACTTGGTACTTACCTAGTTGAATGAATAGAAACATTATGTAATTATTATAAACATTTTACTTGACAATATATAATTTAATCCACATGACTATTAAATGAAAAAAATACCTAGAACAATCATTGCCAACATTATGTGTGTTGGGATTATGGAAGGTGAGTTACTGAGAGGAGAGGGGTGAATCAGTAACCATAAAAACTTTTTTCCCTTTAAACTTTAAGATGAGTTTCTTTATTAAACGAATGTAGTATTTATTGTCTCCATACATTCATTAACATAAGTGAAATGTAATTACTTCTAATCTAATCAAATAAGAATTCATGAAACTACATACATATAACACTATGATTTTGGTATCACAGAAACCCTTGTTAGAAGGTAAAAACTGCGGTGGGGATGGAACCCACAAAGATTCACTACCGCAGTAATAAAGTTGTCAGTTAAAGCATACAAGTTGATCACTTCTGATGATCTTACCCAATTATGAGTAACATAATAGATCTGCTAAGATCTACCATGTTAGAGGATTTTAGCAATTCTCTTTAAGTGTGCACTTGGTTAAGAGATTTACAAAATACTGTTAAGTCTACTCTAGTAGGAGATTTTGTCTGCCATAATTGTTAGAAAGTAACAGTGAAAATTGATCTATTTGTAGAAAATTACTTTGTTGAATATCATATCCTTTAAGTACAAATATGAAATCACCTTACTATGATTAATGTCTCCTTCAAAACTGCTCAGTATCCTCTGAACTATTTTTGATAAAATTGAATACTCTGTCAAAATCCTTTCAACCCTATTTGATCTTCAGATGTCTCCCAATGGAGGCTAATTCATATATATCTCTCTTCTAATAATATTGACATCTTAAAAATGCTTTAAATCATAATGATTTGACCTAATTAGGATTGTGTAACCATCTTGTAAAATCTTCATCAACAATCCAAATGAATAACCTAATTCAAAATAGCATAGGGATTGTAACCAACCAATGTGTCATTCTCAACAAATATTTTCCTTAATATATGTAAACCATTTTATAGCTCTGTAAAATTTGTTCACCTTGATTTATGTGTCATTCCAAACTTTTATGTCAACTCTAGATTAATCAATAAATTTTGTGTCTCTGCCTCAGTATAATACTTGTTTTCAGTAATCCTGTGTGCTTAGTAAACACTATACTCAGTAATCTTTGTGCTTGGTTACTATACTTGTAGTTATCACCGACTGAACTATTTTCTCTGGTTATCGACTATATGTGTGACACTAATGACAAATCTTAATTCAATTAGGAGTAACATTCTCCCCCATTGGCATTAGTGATAAAAACACATATGTATGCCGATTAAAGAAAATTGACTTAAAAATTTACAAACTCAAAAATGTGTAAACTCCCCCTTTCAACATGCTCTCGGTGTAAAGTACATACAATATATAACACATATATTTCCCCCTTTTTTGAAAATAATGTCAAATAAATGTACTTACAACTTATCAAAGATATTCTGATGGGTTTTCTTTAGGTTGTCCATGAGGTTTTCCCATTACTCTTTTAGATTTTCTAGTGCAATCTTCTCGAGGCCTACCTATGCATGCATGTCAAAAATGTATTATGTAACTGATAACTTAGGGGTCGAAACTAATTCTTTTCCTATCTTCACATGTTTTTGCATCACCTCTAGGTGTGGTAATAACTATACCTGTACTGCAATTACCTTTTCTCTAATTCTATCCTCTTCTTTCCTTAAATCTAGTCTCAATCACTGAATCTATTTGAGTTTTGAATAATGCACATGAAATGCATGAGGCTCGGTTGTAAGAATATTTGTAGTTTTCTTGAGATCATCATCAAGTTTCTTTAACTTTTCACTAATCTCGCTAGTGAAATAGTCTAAAGTGTATAACATCTATAAAATAGTAATAAACTTTTGAATGATGTTTTCTAACTCAGTTACTATTTCAGAACATTTTACCTTTCTTACTGCCACTGCTTGATTGATTTTCTCTGTTAACTTGTATTGAATTTTCTTTTCTTCTCTTTCTTATATCTTTTTCTTGACATATGTAGTAGGTGCATTTATTTTCTTGATGAGTAATGCAAGTTGATCAATGATGGGTGCAGTCTCATCTATCATTACATCTGGTGCAACTTGCATTAGGATCTCTTTCACATCCTCTAGAACCTTAGTATTTTTATGTTCTTTCTTTAGCTTCTCTTGAGCTTCTTTCTAGGTGTATAGCTCTCCATATTTTCTAAGGGCTTCAAGGTCAAGTGTCCTCGAGTCACATATAGGGATTTCAATTAATTCATCAAGTGTGACTGGACCCTTACCACTTCTTGTCTTGCATGCTTAATGCATGAGATTTCTCAATTGAAATTTGAGTCTTGTGCTCCATATTTGGCTATGGTATCTCAGTGGACTTCTCTTCTTCTTTGTCTTTCCCTATTGGAGTTTCTACAATCTATGGTTTGAGGGATTTTGGTCTTGTGCTTGTAGTAGAAGTTTCTACCGTGTTCTCCTCTTCTGTTTCATGATCAGTTTCTTCTACATTAGTGGTCGCGGTGTGCTCTTCACCTTGAGCAACTTCACCATAATACTCGGTCGCTTTAGCTATATCTTCACCCCTATCTTCAGCTATGTCTTTTTCTTGCTTGGGTGGAACTTCCTCTATTTGATACTCAGTAGCTATATCTATAGCTTGTAACAAAATAGGTAAATTACCTATTATTATTTCTCTTTCTACCTTAGAAACTTCTTCTTCTTTGAGGTTATCGGTAGTAGTAGTTATGACTTCATCTTCCTTGGCTTCATTTTCAAGGTCTCCTTTGGTTATGTCTTCAATCAATATTTCTCCTCCCCCTATTGTTTTTAGCATCTCTAGAATAACTTCCATTACAGTCTTAGAAGTAGTGATGAAATATTCATCATTTGTTTTCTCCTCTAGCTACTCATTATTGGAGATGTGAATTGGTTCAAGTGTAGTTTCAACATCTATATCTATTGGTACATCTACTCGTGTACTCATTATAGGTTGCTTGGTGTCAACTATGGGTACAGTTGGCTTGGTTTCCTCCAGTGGACTTAGATTTCTATTGTAGATCTATGTAATTTCATTGTCTACCTCTTGTATTTTTCCTTGAAGAATATTGAATGCTCTTGATGAACTAAAACTGATTTAGAACCTAATTGAAGAATCTATGATTTAAGATCACTGAGCTGATTGATTAGATATGTAATATGATTAAATCAATATTATGTTATCATTGATGTCAACTAGTTTGACAACACTTATCTTGTAAGTTACTATACCGAAACATCTATAGTAAAGGAGTGAAAGAGATGAAGTAAAGAAATATCTACATGAGGAAGATGGATATGACAGATTAGGATAAAGAATACATTGAGTAACTTTTTGATGAGTCTATGACCTTATCATATTGAATTAATTATATTTCATTCATCTATGATGAGGAAAAGAGCTGAAAGACACAAAGAAGTGTTGTCAGTACATGAAGCATTTTAGTGTACACTGATGAAGTGTAGTGTATAGCGAGTAGAGTGTAAACTGAGCTTGTGTTCACCGATGCATTTCTTTGTTAACCGAGTAGAACAAAGGAAATAAATGACAAGCTTAGCTGACAAGATTGATGAGATGGAAAGAGTATGATTTTGAGGTAATAGATAATGTTTGTTACATAGATCGATGACTAACAAAATTTAGAAAAGATCTAAATGATGAGAATCAAACATTTTATTGACGCATTAGCCAAGGTATGTTTAAGTGGCAAAATCAATGAAGATGATTAAGCGGCAAAATCTGATGGAGCAGAAGAAAATGGTTTACTTGTCTATACAAGAGACTAGAGATTTCATAGTGAATGGTAATGCTAGAAGGAGGAGACTATAGAATTATCATGTGAACAAGTTTTCATGCATACCTAATCAAACTGGTTAGTGAGAACCAAACTGTAGAGGTTTTACCGAGTGACAGGAAGCTATTACCGAATGAAAGTAAGTCCCTGAACATTGATTGTAACAGAATTGATTTAATGATTAGAGGATTGAATGAGCTTAACATTGATTTGTATATCTGCAATTGAAGTTGTATTAAGGAAAATCACCTACTGTTACATTTTAACCATTGTACATAGTCAAATCTCTTAACCGAGTGGACTAAGAAAGTCTTTTATGTATCATTCATAGAATAAACATTGTTATCCTCTCAACCCCAGAGTGACTGCTGGTTGGATGATAATGGTTGGTCTAAAATCCTCTAACAAGGTCACACCTAATAATGTGTTTGTAACCTTTAACAAGGTTGGGTCTTCACTGACCTCACTTCAGAAGAGTAAATATTTTTGGGTTGCCGGTCCCAGGTGGTTTTTCCCTTCATAGGGTTTCCATGTTAAATCTCTTGTGTTATGTGTTGATTGTGATGTTTGTTTGATGTCATATTTTCATGTTGCATATTTTATTTGATCGATAACTACTATATGTTTTAGATTGGTAATCGATAAAAGCATAAATAGTACAACATTTTAAGTTACCAAGTATCAAAAGTTTTAAGTATTTGTTTTTGGATTATACATTTTGTATTGGGACACTGGATAACTAATTCACCCCCCTCTCAGTTATTCTAACAATTGGTATCAGAGCATTGGTTTCTTAGAACAAATTTTTAAGGAATTTAGTACAAAGATCTCAAAATGTATAAGAGGGAAGTTCCAAAGCTAAACAAAGAGAACTTCATAGTATGGCAAAGCCGGATGAAGTTGCACATATCTGGAATTGGGAATTCTATGCTAGAATTGATGGAGAATGGCTATATAGAACCGACCACTGGTCCCCTGACACTTGATCAACTAAGAGATAGGCATGAACACAATGTTACTATGATGGAGATTGCTTCTACCTATACCGATGCCAAATTTGAAGATATTAAAAGCTGCACTACTGCAAAAGCTATGTGGGATAAACTTTCTCAAGTCTACAGTGGAGATGTGAATGTCAAAAGAGCCAGAGCAAAAAGCTTAAGGGGCAGATTCTATGATATGAAGATGAAGGAAAGTGAGAATATTGTGCAATACACAAATAGACTAAAAGAGGTAGTACATGCTATTAGAGCATCTGATGGAGTTATTAGTGAAGAGACAGTTGTAAGAAAAGTCCTCAGAACCTTATTGTCAGTTTACACAATCAGAATATCTACTATTCATGAAACAAGGTTTGCAGCTGGTAATGTCCTTACACTTGACAATCTGATTGGTAAAATTACAACCTTTGAATTGAATAACTTTGACAATAGTGTTGTTACGTCTATTGAATCCACTTTCATGTCTTCTCTGAAGATTGGTAAGTCTAGCAGGAGTAATAAGTATGATGATAGTGATAGCAATACCGATGATGAGCTTGATGAACTTGAAGCTCTTATGGCTAGAAGATTACCCAAAGGTAAAGGAAGGTATAGAGGTAAGCTACCTTTGGCATGATTTAACTGTAAAGAGGTTGGTCACATCACTACTAGATGTCCACATAATAAAGATGATGAAAGAACCAAAGACCGATCTAAAGGAAGCTATGGGAGAAGAGTCAACAGAGGCTACTAACACTACAACAGAGATAATCGAGATAGTAATGAAAAAGGCAAAAAGGTATGTTACATAGTTGAAGATAATGGATATGAATCTAATTCTGATGATGATGTAGAAGTTGTATTTGTTGCTATGAAATATGACTCAGAGGAAGAAGAAAAACATGTAGAAACATCACTGATCTCTAAAGTTAACAAAAATAATACATGGATCATAGCTAGTGGCTGTACACATCACATGACTAGTGATGAAGATAAATTTGATCAACTTGAAGAATACAATGGAGGATCTATTAAGATGGGTAATGACACACCCTATATGGTAAGAGGTAAAGCATCCTTAATGATAAATGATAGGAGAAAATTTGAAAATGCATATTGGGTAGATGGATTGAACTATAATTTGTTAAGTGTGGCACAGCTGAACAATTCAGGTCACCGAGTTGCTTTTGAGAGAAAGAAAGTGAAAATATTTGATGATGGTGGAAGATTCATTGGAACTGGTGCACAATCAAGAGGCAATCTATTTTATCTTGATACTGATGAATCTTCTTGCTTGATGATGAAAAATGAAGATGCTTGGTTGTGGCATAAAAGGTTATGCCATGTGAACTTTGATAACATGATTAAGATCAGTAAAAGGAAAAGAGTTAGAGGTCTTCCTAACTTGTCAAAACCAAATCATGTTATGTGTCATGAATGTCAGAAACGTAAGATGACTAAATCTAATTTCAAAAGCAATAATTATTCAACAAAGAAGATACTTGAGTTAGTTCATACTGACCTGTGTGGTCCTATGAGAACTCAGAGTTATTAGGGTGATAGATGTAATACCCCAAAATTGGAACCTAATAAATTCAATCAATTTTGGTGCATTTTCATCAATTTTACATCATCAAAGTCCTAGTTTACTAGGCAATTTTGTCTCTCCTACCTGACTTAATTCGAATTGATGTCAATTGCAAAAACCCTAAATTGCATTAATCAAATATTATAATTCATTACTAAAGTCTTCAACTTTTATTAGCTAAATTACCCCTATGATAAATTAATTTAATTCTAAAGTCCTAAGTGCTTTAAAATAAATTATACCCACCCCATTTGGCTAATATACATAAAAGGAATTAATATTACTTGTTATTTGAATGGACACCTTTATTTGAATTAATAATTCAAATTATTCGAATGGTCACCCTTATGTGGCAATAAACATTCTTTTAATTAAGTAATTCATGCTTTTTTGTCTCAATTAAGAATGAAGAATCAAGAGTTTCAAATCAAGAACCTCTTCATTCCCTCCTCGGGCTTGTCTATTTAATGAACCTCATTCTTCATTTGAAAGGAGAGAAAATTTTGAGAGTAACTAAACTATAGAATTTTTTTGTCTCAATTTCATTATTTCAAGCTTTCATTGCATATTTTAGATTAATCTCATTTAGTTTAATATTGAATTTTCATTATAATTAGTTTGTTTACTTTCTCATTAGCGTAATCTCATCTACATTTCAAGTTCTTTAGAATAAATCTACATTTCATATTTCTTTTCAAGCTCTTAGATTAATTGCACCTCATTTTAGATTAGTTGTACTTTGATTATCTTCATAGCTTTCAAATCCTCCATTGTAGTATCAGTCTTATGGTTGTTGGCTCTTGTTCTGAGAGTAATCAAACACCCTATCTACATAGGAGGCAACAGGTCACTTCACCATGAATTTCAAATTGAGTAATCAATACTCTCTTTCATAATTTGATTATGTGAGTAATGACTATGTTGCGTGTGTAGTTGGATTAGAGTTCCATGTTCAACCACATCCATTTTGGCTCTGTCATGCGTCTGTACTTCCTATGTATGGATTCTCATGTGAGAATCTAGAGCATACTGCATGAAGTTTCACTCCCAATAGCACTCTCTCACATGAAATTGTACATCCTCACATGGCACCCTATGTTTTCTTGTGCACTGTGGAGTACTTCCTCACGCAAGATTTGGATATAGCTTTTAAATTTTTTAGTCTCCATTTTTCTTGTTCCAGATTTTTGACAGTTTCTGTTTGCTATTAAATTTCCATTTTCTATTCTTTTCATAGCATAATAGTTTTTTGCAAGATGTTTGACGAAGAACATAAAACATTCTAATGGTTTGATTATAGAATGATAGTCAAAGAACATTTAAAAACATTGTGTTTGTTTCTTGCTTTCATTCACATAGTCTAAATAGGGCTCCGTTAAAATTTCTTGAGAATTTTGATAGTGGCTAGGGAATTTGGCTCTTCATTACATGGAGGTGATGACCATGAATGAACCTGAAAACCTAATGATCCTACTAATATGAAAAATTCTTGGGGAAGAGGAGAAAGGTAGTGAATCTTTACACTTCTACTTGCTAGGGGATTATGCTCTTCTCTCTTTAAGAGAACCAGAAACCCAAAAGCTTGTAGATGTTGTGGAGTGAAGCTAACTTGGTGATGAATCTTCTTGATGTGTTTGGGTGAAGTGATGAGGTAGAGAAGTATGCTCTTCTCTCTTTGAGAGAAATAGAAAATCAAACCCTTAGATCTAAGCCAAGTTGTGTCACCTTTAGAGGGCCTGCAGGAAGTTGAATCTCTGGGAATGACCCAAGTGAGTACGCACCTTTCTCTAGTGATTCTATCTCACTTTAATAAAGAACACTTTGTTGAGTCTAAAGACTCCAAAGGCATATTAGCTTCCTTCTCATGATTTTGACTATCATCTTTAGAAGGCCTTGTTTATTGTACTGAGCGGTGCCGCTCCTAGCCTTGCTTGCAGGGGTGTATAGCTTTCAAGTGTTGGTGTGGCTACGAGGCCCTAGCCCTGTATCGGGGGCACCAAAGGTTAGTATTAATGGAAGCCTATTAAAAACAATCCTTAGCTAGTGGCCTACTCGATTCACCTCCAAAAGGAGTTATAATCTTTGCATAGGGAGGGGGGAGAATCTCTCCCATAGATTCCCATCATAGGCATACACCTAGACGCTTGAAGGTGGTATATGACACTGGCCCCTGCCACAAGGGTAACCTTTGAACATATACTATTGAGTCCTTGGAAACACCAAAAATATGGGTACCCTCTAGGGGGTGACATGACTGTGTGAGGTGCACGTATGCGCATAAGCAATGGGGAAAAGGTTTTGTCTTCTCACCATTATTTTTGGTAGGGATAAGCTATGTGTTTGTTATCAAGTCTTAAACATTGTCCAATCATTATCAAACAAAGACTCCCCCTGATGCTATCAAGTTGCTTTGTCCTTGATAGGTCTTTTAATGACTACTTCTTGTATCACAACTGCTTGATCTAAACCTTTGTGTCTTTAAACAAATGCTTGAAACCTCAAAATGAGATTGTTGATTAAACTATTCTTTAAACCTGTCAGGAAACTAGATTTTCTATCAGACATCAATCCAGGCTATATCTCAGAATTCAACTTTTACCCTGAAAAATATGTCAGATTGTCAGATTTTGGACTTTTCATGTGCAAAGTTTCACTTTTCAGAGCACTTTCTTGAGTGATACTTTGTTCTTTCATGCAAAGGTTTGTGTTCTCTCATGTAGCCTGGTACTCTCTCATGTGAGACTATAGCCTAGTTTTAAAAAATAGAGACCTATTTGTCATTGACTGTTTGACTTGTTATCTGATCTACTTTTTGTTTGAGGTCTATTTTTCTATTTTCCTGTCATTCACTATCAGGAACTAGTTGTCTCGAGTTAGGAATCGATCAATTTTTTCTTTGACTCATGTTGTGTCTCATTGGTTTACCTTATCTCTTTATGCCTTTTTTATCTCATGTTGTGATAGTCTTATCTCGACTACTCTAGCCCCCTCTTTTGATGATTTGTACCAGGTCCATCTTGCATCTTGGCTGTTCTAGCCATTTATCTCCTTTCTGTTATCTTAGAGACATAGTCTAGCATTATCCCAAGTCTTCTCTTGTTTCATCTTCATCTATGACTGTCATGACTAGAAGTGGCAAGACTTATACCATTCAGAATATTGATCAAGATAGAAGCGAACCTCCTAATCAAGAAATAGATCATCTTGAATCTGTCATGAAATCTAAACTTTATGAGATATCCTTGATTTCCTCATTGAGTACTTCAAAAGATAGTTCATCTCAACCATCACCTCCGGTATTCCAAGAGTGTTTTAATTTGTTGTTTGAAGTGCAACCTAGTTTCTCATTTCAAGATCAAGACAACTCATTCTTCCAAGACAACTCATTGTTTCACAACTTTGGAAGAGCTCTTCCTCAGACTAATCCTATTATTGTACCTATTGATCCTACTGAAAATAGTGACTCATTTGAACCTAGTGATACTGTTGACAATATCTAAGATTTCATTCACATCACTTTACTAAGTCTTTGTGTACTGTGCAAGTCTACGACAAGATGGGAGATCCATTTGATTTCCAACTGGGCAAGTATAGTCAAACTTTTGATCAATCTCAAAACAATTAGTATCATGGTCAAGCCTCTAATGACCCACATCATGCTCAACCTCAGAATGAGCAGCCTCATGGTCAATCTCAACATGACCAAAATTAGTCCGACAATGATGATCAATCTCAAAACAAACCTCAAGGCGATCAACAACCCATGTATTTCTATCACCCTCCATTCGATCAGAACTAAGATGATCAACAACAAGATCAAATTATGAGCATTTATGAGATTCTTGGGAATGAAAATGATGTGATAACTCAACATGATATAAATGCTACCAAAGCTAATAAGAGTCTTGTTAAAATGATGTAGATCCTTCTCCTAGAGGAGAAAGAAACATACTTCCTTGAGTTAGCTAAACAAGGGGCCAAGTTACCCCTAGACTATCAAGTTGAAACACTCATAGACAAGGAAGAATTAATTGAGACTGCAAAGTTGCAAAAGATGGTTCGAGACATGTAAGATCAGATTAATCAACTTGCGAAGAATAAGGATAGACCCGCTCAACAATTTACAATGGAAAGAATTTGTCCTTTCCCTTTTCATAGAAGTCTTCATATCCCACCTTTTCCCAGAGGTGTAGAACTCCCTAAATATGACAAATACTTGGGTTCAACTAATCCCCAAGATCACTTAAGGGAGTTTGGTGCATTATCTATGGAATTTATGCATGATCAAACATATCTTATGCACTTATTTCCTCATAGTTTGGATGGGCCAACTATGGAATGGTTTTCTAGATTGCCCACTGGCATTAAGACTTTTAATGAAATTGCTAATTTGATTCTCCAACATTACTCACATAATATTCAGCATCCAGTCAACATTTGTGATCTTTGCAATTTAAAACAGTGACAAGGAGAATCTTTCCTAACATTCCTCCAAAGGTGGAGACAATTATGTACAAGGTGTCCTCACAAGCTACCAGAGTCCCAGATACTTGATATTTTCTTGGACAATCTTGTCCCAGACTTTGGATACCAAGTGCAATTACAAGGTCCTCTAACTTTTGATAGCATGATCAGACAAGCAGTGGGAATAGAGGCCTTTATGATCAAGAAAGGTGAATTGACTTTGGGTAAAGACAACAAGCAAGGATCTTCAAACTTGAATAAGGATAAAGGGAAGTTTTTGAATAAGAATAGAGATGTAGTGAATGATGGAGTGGTCAACAATGTGACCCCACAACCTACTAAGTCTATTTTTAATCTCTCTTCCACCATACAAGCAGTTAAAGCGGCTGAAAAGCCCATGGTAGAAAATCAAAAACCTTCGAGGTTTTCTAGAAACAAGCCTTGGGCATCTCGACCCAAGCACGAATTCACTTCCTTGGGAGAACCACTTGATGTGGTCTATAAAAATCTTGTGCAAAATCAAATTCTTACTCCTTTGGAAAAGCATCTTTATGACCCACAACCACGACCTCATTGGTGGAGTGACAATGCTTATTGTGACTATCACTAGAATAAAGGTCATAAGACTTCTACTTGTCTTCAGCTGAAACATAAGGTCCAAGATTTGATTGATAGTGGTGACATTGTTGTGGATGGCCATAACAAGAATTTGGACCATCAAGCATTTAAGGATCCCTTCCCTCCTCATAAGAAGGGTGAGTTGTCAAATGCTAAGAATACCAATGCTAAAGTCAATTACATGTACACTAATGATGACAATGTTATTGGTATGATCAAACCTATTGGAATAGATTACACCGATGTGATTACTATTAAGGGGAGTGAAAATGCTCCCAAACCTAAGACTCCTTTCATCTTGCGTAGTTCTATGTCTCATTCGTTTGAATCTGAACAACCTCAAGACTGTGCTAATGTGGTTACTCGATCATGTGGAAGAGTTGTTTTGAATGGTCTCGATACTTCTGCATCTGCTCCAAAGTAAATTGTAGATAAGGGTCCTAATACTTCTACATCCACTCTGAAACAAACTACAGATAAGACTCCTATTGGCCCTACCAACAAGAACATGAAATCTATTCCTATAGCTAGCTCAGCTAGTTATAGCATCTTATATCAACTCCAGTGAACCAACACTCAGATTACCATTTTTGAGTTGTTGAAGATCTCACCTGCTCACAGGCAGATTTTGGATAAATCCCTCATCGAGGCAAACATTCCCAAGGATCTTGATCTCAACCGGTTCCAATCTATCATGGGTCATTTGACCTCACCTCACTATCTATCCTTCTCTGAAGAAGATGATCACTCTTTGAGTCACCCATATAATTCTCCCTTGCATATAGAGGCCATGATAGGTCCTAAGCACGTCTGTTGAGTGCTCATAGACAATGGGGCTCGTCTTAATATCTATTCTGCTAAGCTGCTCACTCAGCTAGGTTATGATGAGAATTGTGTAGACTCCTACAAAAAGATTACCATCAAAGCTTATGATGAGGAAGAATGCAAGTCCCAAGGCTTAGTTGTGCTACCTATCTACATAGGACCTAAAAAGAGAGATCTTACTTTTCAAGTTCTTGACATTCCTCTTGTCTACAATATCTTGTTGGGTAGGCCTTGGATTCAAGAGATGCAGGTTGTTGCATCCACATACCATCAATGCATTAAGTTTCCATTCCATGGAGTGGAAGTCACTATGCCTGCTAATACCAATTACTCTTTCAACACTCTTGTACAATCTACAAATAGCTTTGTTCCAGCAAATAGAGAATCCACTGAGTTTTATGATGCTAAGTTGAAAGAGATGGAACAAACTTTGAGACTTAAGGATACAGGCATGGGAGAATACTGAATTGAACCTGTGCTATCACTTGTTCCTCTAACTTTGTCCCCATGCTCTTATGGGAGACCTTCTAAGGATAAAAAACCCTTCTAATGCTTCTCCTCAAATAGTTTATGATGGCACCTTTGTAAGGGCCTCTATAACTTTAGAAGATGAGGATGAAGAAAGAGCTATCAGAGCTTGGATCTATAAGGGAAAAGAAATAGTTGAAACAACTACTCCACATCCAAATTTAGAACAAGAGCCATACAATGAAGCTTTCAAGATCATGAAGCACTTTGGCTAGAAGGGGAGTGGTCCTATAGGAAAGAATGACAATGGTCTGTTGGAGCCCATTGAACCTACAAGTCATCGCACAGAAGATACTATAGGCTTAGGCTTTAAAAAGACTCCCTTTCATTTAGGGACCAAGAAATTTGTGTCAGCTCCTGAACCTAAACCTGAACAAGAAATTGAAGATGCCACTCTAGAGGTAATCCCAGAGGCCAGCTCTAATGAAGACACATTTCCATATCCTATTGCTCTGGATCTTGCGACACTCTTTGCATAACTTGATGAGCCTATCATACTTGTCCATATGGTAGAGACTGATACTGATACTGACACTGATTCTAATAAAAACTTTTTCAATGTATCAATTCACATATGAGGAATGGAAAGCAACACTAAATGATGATCCCAATTTTCTAGGTGAACAATATAGGCTGCAATATAGGCAGACCATTAATGCCACAAGGAATGAAGATGAGTCAGGTGATATAGCTAGTGTTAATGATATTCCCACATCAAGTACTAAATCACATGAATATGAGTTCAACTCTTTGTCTGATGCTACTTATGATGTAAACATAGATACTATTCACGTGTATGAAAGACTCCTCGAAGTAGGTGAAGGGTCTAGTACTAGGCCACATGAATTAGACACCACCGGTGTTAACTTGTCCTCTACTTCTGATGTAAGGTCTTATAGGGATTCAAATGCTCCTTTGGATGAGATTGCTCTAGGTCTTGAATTTCTTGTCCATGCTTTTGATGGTTATACCGTGAATGCAATTGAACTAGTTACTACTTCCCTTTCACTCTGCCATCCCAATCTGATAAACTAGAACTCCCCTTCCACACCCAATGAAGTCCTAACATTCGAGAATGATTATCATCTAGCCTGTTACCTCCATGCTATTGAACATGTGATGTCCTCCACTAGAAAAAGTAGTGTCAACATGACAGAGGCAAATATCAAGTATCTTAGTCAAAAAATTAAAAGAAGAAAAAATAGATGCTTTGATGGTGAAAACCACTTTGTGGTGGTATCAGAGCTAAAAATAGTAAAAATAAAAGATGTATCCAAGGGTGAAAACCTCTCTGAGGTACCCAAAGATGAGATACTTGATACGCTTTTGAGCCACTTTCAAGAGAGGTCATCAGTATTGATTGAGTTGACACAGCTGGTAAATTTGGGTATAGAGGCTGCTCCAGAGATTATTCATCTAGCTCAATCACTATCTGCAAAATAAAAAGAAGAGTTCACGAGCTTCTTTTAGAGAAAGAAAATAAACTTTTCATGGGCCTACTCTGACATGCCTGGATTAGACCCCAATCTAATCATGCACCATTTGTCCATTGCACTAGGTATCAAACCTGTTAAACAGAAGCTGCAAAAGATGCATCCACACATAACACTTTTGGTTAAAGAAGAGCAAGAAAAGCTTCTCAAGGATTCTTTCATAAGAACTATTGATTATGAAGAATGGATTTCAAACATTGTTCTGGTCACCAAGCATAATAAATCCATTTGTGTGTGTATAGATTTTTGAGATCTCAATAAGGCATGTCCAAAAGATGACTTCCCACTTCCTAATATTGATATGATAGTAGACATGACAGTAGGATATGAGATGTATTCCTTAATGGATGGCTTTTGTAGATATAATAAAATAAAAATTGTGCTATAAGATCAAGAAAAGACCGCTTTCACAAGTGCTTGGGGCACCTTTTGCTATAATGTCATGCCTTTTGGGCTTAAGAATGCTGGAGCAACATATCAGAGAGCTGTCACTACTATTTTCCATGATATGATGCATAAAATGATGGAGGATTATGTGGATGATACTTTAGCCAAAAGCATGCAATGAAGAACTCATCTCATAGATTTGGGTCCCATCCTTGACCGCATGGAACAATTTAGTCTCAGACTTAATCCAAAAAAATGTGCATTCGGTGCTACTTTTGGGAAACTCTTGGGTTATATCATTTCAGCTAAAGGCATAGAAGTTGATCCTGAAAAGGTGCAAGCTATTATGGACATGCCTCCACCCAAGAATTTTAGTCAAATGAGAGGATTATAGGGAAGGCTACAGTCTATCTGGTGCTTCATTTCACAATTGGCTAACAAGTCACAACCATTCACTAAAACCTTGCATAAGGGTCTGACCTATGAATGGAATGAAGAATGTGACAAGGGACTCACTCAAATAAAATAGTATCTTGCTAATCCACCTATATTGATGCCTCCTATTCATGGGAAGCCACTTGTGTGCTATAATTGTGTCACACTTCTATGGATCATTGCATGCAAGGAAACTCAAGAATGAGCCCTCACAAATTGATCCATAGCTCCCTAGGCATGGAGTGCAAGGGTTTTTAAAAATGCTCTCAGCTAGAGCTATTTAGCCTATAACCTTGCTAGTAAACCATGCAATGGGAGATTCAATGAAGACAAGAGCAAGAATGCCAATATCCTCAAGAATCAAGAATGAAAATGCAATGCAACTATACTAGAAATGGAAATGCAAGCTAAGCTATGAAAGGAAATATGCAAGTGTTACAACCCAAGCTAATTAATCTATGTGAGCTAATCTAGAGCATAGAAATGAAGCTAATCTAAGAAAGCATAAATATGAAGCTAAGCTAGAAATGCAAGAATGAGATGTAGAATGCAAGAATGCTCCAAATCTTCAAAAGCTCCAAAGTGTACCTAGAAAACCTGCAGCATAATATTAGCATAAAAAGTTGGGGATCTAAAATGAAGAAGAGAGCTCTTCTTTTATAGGAAATGAGAAGGAATGGACCATGGAGATTAAGAGGCAAAAGATTTAATCAATGGTGGAGCTTGAAGAGGGAGCAATCCATGTGCACAAGTATCCTCCAATGAAAAAATAAGAGTTGACTTTTGTGTCCATATGAGACAAAAAGTGTTTTTTCTCTTTTTATAAAATAAGAATAATGCTTTATTTGTGCAACTTAGGATAAGAGGAAAAGTGGGGGCTTTTTATTTATTAAAAGGGGAGGAAATATTCCTTTTAAATAAATAAAAACTTAGGATAAGATGGTTAACCCATAGAAAATAATCAAATAAATTATAGAGCTAGGATTTGATCAAGAATAAGCAATTGATGATTTAGCAAAAGGGGCTAATAGTCTAGGTGACCATTTTTAGGTGTATACATTTGCCCCTCTTTGACTAATGTGTGATTGATTTGGGAACACATGCAGTCAAAGAATGAAGTTGAAATGTGAGATCGATTTGGGATCACGAAACAACCTAGATCAGCCAAGAAGGCAAGCAGATAGCCAAGAAGGCAAGCAAATAGTGATCTGACTCCAAAGAATGAAGTGCAGAGAGATAGAAAATCCTTGCATGATCAGCCTGGTAGTGATAGTACTGAACACTTAGGAAAGAGATAACCAATAAGATATGACATGTCTGCCCCCTCGGGATCGAAAGTGAAATCCAGGTAGAGGGAAAGCAAAAGCAAGAGCAACATGATCAAATCACTAGAAATCATAATCGAAGAGAGAGAATAGAATAACCATCAAGTAAGGAAGGGTATGCCCCACACATGGGACACGGGGCATGAACCAAGTGGTCCCTCAACCCGAAAACACCATGGAGCGGGGGAAGAATTTGAACTTGGGATTTGAAAGTGAAGGAAAGACTAGAAGTTTGAAAGAGATGGAGATGAAGAGGTGAAGAATGCCCCAGCAAAGATCGAAGGATCAGGCCTCAAAAGGTCAGCCAACTACATGGAAGAAGGAGAAAGATGATTTGGATGATTAAGGTGAACTTGGATTTCAGTTTTGATCCTGAAATGAAAGGAAAATGATGTGATATGAAAGACAAGAAGTGAACGACATGATCAGGAAGAAGCGAAAGGTGAGCACAGTTGATTAACAAGTCCATGAAAGATGAAAGAAGAGCTCTCTCCATATGCAAGATGCAAAAATAACTAACATGAACTTAAGAATGCAAGCTACATGAAAAGTGGTTTACTTGCAAGGTCACAAAGCCAATAGACATCTAATATTCATCATTGAGCGTTATTGGTAGCGTCGCAAGATCATACAATACACACTAGCATAACTATGTGGATCTGAATATGATCTATATCAGATAGAAATGTGGAAAGCTCACCTAGGCATCAAAGACATGTAGGTACAAATGACTAATGTAGTGAGATTACATAAGTTTGATATAGCAAGATTATGCTCGCATCGAGACATAAGAAAGTCAAGATGACTAGAAGCATGCACTCACGAAACAGTCAAGGATAATACCTTGTAGGTCCATAGTGTCAAGTAAGACTAGCATAAATGCTCATGATAGTGAGGACCAACAAAATATACCCACAAGTAGAAAAAGAAATAAAACATGTTCTCATTCCCTCAGTCTTCTAGCTAGGCATCATCGAAAATGATCATAGGGGGAGAACACTCAGCAAAGAAATCATCATAGACAGCACACAAAGAAATAAAGTCAAACAAATCTTAGCAATTCAAGTGCGTGTGTGTAGGTCATAGAGTCAAACTTTGAGTATCGCATCTGCCAGTGAGAAATATTGCATCATCTAGACTGTGGGTAGGATATCTGATAAGTGTTAAGAAACACTCGACGCAAGGGTAGTGTTGAAAAACACAATTGGGGTGGCATTGAAAAACACCGTTTGCGAGGTGCCTAAGAAACCTAGATGCACAAAGAGACCCAAGATAAGCTCAAAACAACAGACGCCCCCTAGACTAAGATAAGAATCAACTCTAGGCTAGGAGAGGCAAAGAGAGAAGTGGAGCGAAGGAGCGCCACGCAAGACTAATAGACATAGGTGTAGAGGGTCTCAAGTAGCACCTGTTTCCAGGTTTTCACCACTTGATAGATTTTTTGCAATTTTTTCAGGACTTTTTATAATTTTTTTGTATTTTTGCTACCAAGGCGCCTGTTTCCAGGTTTTCACAAAGGCACTTTTTCAATTTTTTTTGAATTTTTGAATTTTTTGATTTTTTTGTGTGAGACATCAAAGCGCCTATTACTAGCTTTTCACTAGGATGCTCATTTTTTCAGTACTTTTTATGCTTTTTAGGATTATTTTTTCAGCATCATATATGAATTTTTTTGTAATTTTTTCAGGATCAATAAAATATGTACAAAGAATGCCCCAGATAGAAATGGGCATCAAGAATCTGCTTCCTCTGATGTAGAGAACTGATAGGCCCCAGGCCCAAATGCTACAACTGTGACAATAGGAGGTCTCAACCAGTTCGACCAATAATAACCAGCCCTAAGCAATGTCTGAGCTAGTGGAGTATCGTTAGAATGTGATCCACATATGCCATGGTGGATTTCAGCTAGCACTTTTTCTGACTCCTCTATTTCTAGACACTTAAGGAGAGTTCCATCTAGACCCTTCCTATACAAGTCACCAGAGACAAAGGAAAAGTGTAAGGGATGGTGGAAGGAATGGCGTGGTGGATTTGCAAGAGGAATATGAGGTGGAAGATATGAAAAGATGGTAGGATTGTAAGATTTGTGAGTAGGATAGCGTAATTCATCCACCAGGAACTTGAAGTGAAATTTATGCTTTTTCATTTGTAAGATGGATGTTGAAGTAACCAAGGCATTACTAACTTTGTTCTTAGCTGTAGGAATGGGTTGAAGTATAACAGATATGAGATCATGCTTGAAGTAGTGCATCATTTTTTTGTAGAGAATCAGCTTGTCATCTTTTATTTGATAAACTTCATTTTTTAGCATATTTTTATTTTTACTTTTCTTAGGTTCAGATAGCGCCACATTGTGGTTTTCACCATTTGACCATTGCTCTTTTCTTTTGACTTGATGACTGTGATGTTTGATTGCTGATTCAACCTTTTTTGTTGCTAGTTCGCTGGTGGAAGAAGTAACAGGTGTTGATGTGAGATGAAATGAAGTGACTGGTTCAATAGTATTTATGCGAGGGGTGTCATCTCTGGTAACAAGAGAGGTTGAGCCTATAGGGTAAGCTCCAAAAGTAGCTAGATCTAGACTTGTCATAGAATAACTAGCGTGGTCCGCTAAGGCAATATGAGGAATGAACTCATCAAACCCCACACAAGACCCATCAACCATGTCGGGATGGTTACTACAAGAATGAACCGTATCAACATCCATATCATCAGTAGATATATATTTTTCTCCCCAAAGAAGTGAAGTAGAGGGAAGATCATCTCCCATTTGAGCCATAGTGTGTAGTGGTGACTCATCTGTATCTGTGTCTGAATTACTGAGTATGGGAGTATTTCTAGAATCCTCTCTATAGATCCACTCTTGAATAGCTTGTTCTTCTCTTTTTACTTCTAAAGGAATGGATGAAGGAACAAAAGTATCAAAGATCACCATAACAGAAGTGGAAGGCTTCATGTGATCAGAAGGTCTCCCATATGACCTAGGAGAAACAGGTATAGAAGAAAAGGAATCCAGCGTATATTCACCCATACCAAGGCTCATCATCTTAAATGATTTCTCAGTAGCAACTAGAGATGTACTAGGATCATCAGTAGGTTCATTGTGAGGAACAAATTTTTTAGTAGCAGCAAGAGTATTGATAGCAATAGTATGGTCTCCAGGAATCACAACCTCAGTGCCATTGTATGGAAATTTGACGCACTAATGATAAGTGGAAGGAATAGCCTACATGTCATGGATCCAAGGATGACCCAAAAGAATGTTATATGCGAGTGGGATGTCCAATACTTGGAAGCTAATATCTTTCGTGATAGGGCCCACTCGGACAGGCAGTGTGACAAGACCTTTGGAAGATCTTTCCACTTCATCATAAGCTTTTATAGTAATCTTCTTCTTAGAATCCATAGCCAATTCTAACAAACCCAACTGTTGTATGACATTGAAAGAAACAATATTTAACCCTGCACCATTGTCTATCAGGACTCGGCGAACTCGGGTATTGTAGACTAGAACTTCAATGTGTAAAGCTAGATTATGTGGGTGAGCAATAGATATGTCATCTTCTGTAGAAAAGGAGAGAGATAGCGGAGATGAAATGTGGTTGACCATAGCCTGAAATTGATTCAGATCAATGTCATTGGGAACACATGTTGTACGTAGAGCCTCATCAAGAATCTCTCTATGTGAAGAGGATAACTGAAGCAAATCAAGGATAGATATCTATGCCGGTGTCTTTTGCAAATGTTGGACAAGATCATAGCTAGGGGTGGCTAAAGGACCCACTTGTTTGGAAGGAAAAGCTTGCTTGGGATCTTGCACAGTTTTAAGGACAATCTTGGCTTGCCCCCTAGTAATAGCATTCAGTGTCTCACTTCGGGAAGATGAACTACCACGTGTTTGCAAGACTAACTTTGGCTTACCATGATTGGTGTTATTATCATCTTGAGACCTCATCATTAGAACACTCTCAATGGGCTCTACCATGTTAATCACAAGCATATTAGAAGGATACGTGTAATTGATCTTTGCATCATGATTCTTCTTATGTGTTTGAGAGGTTTCCCCCTTATCATGCTTAGGTAGAGGATCTTTGAAAGCTGTGTGATCAGAATTTTTAGTTAAGCCATCAGTGGAGATTGTGCCATTCTCAATAAGATCCTGAATATCATCCTTAAGCCTAAAACAATTGTCTGTTGGATGTCCCTTGTTTCTGTTATAATGGCAGTAATGATCCTCTCTCCACCAATCGGGCTTATTTATCGGATCCTAGTTACCAGGTTTATCAGGAAGCGTAAGATATCCATTATCAACCAAAGTCTTAAGGATCACATCGTAAGGTTCTGCCAACTTGGTATAGACTCGCTTTCAAAATGACTTCTTAGGCTTATCTGCATATTGAGGTTTAGGAGCACTGTGAGCATTGGTAGCTTCTTGTTGTTTTTCTGCATAGATAGCATTGGAGAGATTGAAAGTGGGCTCTTTAACTTTAGGAGCATCAACAACCCCATCATTAACAACATACTTGTTCTTATTCCAAGGTTTGTTCTTGTCTTTACCATTACCTTTAGCATCTTTATTAATAACAATATCCCCTTTTCTTATAGCGACATCCTTAATTTGATATGCACTTTCAACCATGTCATTGAAAGAGGAGAACAGTTGCTTCCTTAGATCATAAAATAGCTTAGGCACAAGTGTGTTGACGAAAATGTCAATCTTTTCTCTTTCGGGTAGCTGATGAGGATATCGAGAATACAATGACCTCCAACGTTGTAAGTAAGTTGCAAATGGCTCACCTTGATGTTGTCTTAGATTACCGAGATCTATCACAATGACAAGTTGTTGGATGTTGTAAGAATAATGTTGTGTGAAGCACATAGCCAACTCATCAAAAGTCTTCAAAGGAGGTGTCAACTTTGCAAACCATTCTAAAGCTTGTCCTCTTAAGCTTTGAGGGAATAATCGTAGCAGAAATGTGTCTTCATGAAGAAAGTCCATGCTAAGAGCATAAAAGTGACACACATGGTCATGGGGATCACCATTTCCATCATACTTGTCGTATTTGGGAACCTCAATATCCCTAGGAAATGGGACCATGTATAGACTTTTATCAAAAGGAAGAGCACAAATTGATTCTAAAAAAGAGACCTTTGGAGTCTCTCTTTCTAATGCCATTTGGGTAAGGTGTTGATTTGTCTGACGTAATTCTTCTTGAAGGACTTCCAATTCAGTTGGTACTCTTTGTTGGACAATTTGTCTGACATCATAGCTGGGAGGAAGCTTGTATCCTCTAGAAGTCATATATTGAAAATATTGATTGCCATTACGCTCTAAAAGCTTATGCATCATTCGTTGGAAATCCACATCTTGTTCACATCTCATAAGATCCTCACTAGAAATCTCATCATTAGCCTCTACCTCATGTTGAGAGGGAGGAGGTCTAGGTGGTGAAGAAGGCATAGCAAAAGTTGGCCTTGGAGGAGATCTTGGTGGCGTGTTGTTGTCATTGTTGCCATTGTTAAAAAGAGGTCTATGCTCATGATTACTAGTCTCAGGTTGCTCATGAAATGTCCCTCTATAAGCCATGCACCTAGTAGCATCTATCCTTTGTTGATTGTGTTCTTTGTCTAAGCGCGCTTGATTATCCTTACGCTCAAAGTGTTCTTGCAAGAGTTGAAACTTTTCTTGTTCAGTCAAAGTGAGTGAGACACTATCTGTGTTTTTGGGGGTCTTGAATGTGGAAAAGAGGAAACCTCCTTTATACCATGGTGTAGCCTTAGAATTCTCAGATTGGGAAGAACTAGAACTGTTGTTGCTAATGGGTGCTTTTGAACATCTAGTTGGAGAAGGTAACTGTGTATAATTGAATGGAGGATGACTCTCCTACTCAAATTGAGACCGAGTTGTAACTAGCATAAAAAGAGATGTTGGTTGACTAATAGAATGAGGCAAAGTTTCTTAGATTTGAGATAAGAAAAGCTAATAAAGATCACTTGTCAAAGTAGAACAAATAGAGAGATGGCTCGTCAAAAGTGCTCAAGCACTTACAGCAATCAATTGACTAAAGCCGAGCAGTGAGCAAGAAGCTCAATAAGCAAGTAGCTAGAGAGGTAACCGTGATGCGACAAGTGATCAAGAGTAGCATTCATTAAACTCAAACCCAATAGTTTTAGCTCATTTGTTTCAGTCTAGAACAAATCTAAGCATGTAGATATAAGACCAATTTCAGGTAAGAACAGAAAAAGACACTCTACGCCAGGTTAAAGTGCAAGTTTAGCAACTCCAAATTGCAGCAATGACAGGACAGCAAAAAGATTCTGGGCGATACTTTCCAGGCAGACAGGGTGATACTTCTCATTCTGGGTGATACTTCACCCCAAGCCAGGTGATAGACTATAATATGGTTGGGCGATAGACTCCAGGCTAGTGGGGCGATAGTCCAGCAGGAGCGAACTATCGCATGATATATCTCAGCAAAGCGTACGATAAAATAGCAGGGCGCGAACTATCGCGCGATATTTCTCAGTAAGGCGTGCGATACTGTTGTAGATTCATATGACTTTTTGACTAGTGAACATAAAATTCTCAGTTTTAAAGCATTTTGATCGAGTTCAAAGGTTGGATAGTGCAATTTCTCAGTTTGACAAGCAGTAATAGTAGATAAAAGATAGGTTTGCAAATAGTAGGTGATCAAACATGTCATAGAACACTTGAAACAAGGGCAAAAGAAACCTTGCCAAGACAAGCACTTGTGATATCAAAATAGAAAACCTTATGAACGCTACCGTGTGTTTGAATGTTAAAAACATTTACACGGGCATAGCACAATTGAAGACAATTCAAGCAATTACTACCTAGAAGGACAAGGCTCATTACTTAGCAACGTGGCCCACAACTTGATGCTCCCTTGCCTCACACCAAGTGGTTTCCCACAAGAGATATTGGTGTTTTCATGGAAGTGTCAAAAACACAACCAAAGGAACACATATGGTGAGTGTCTTGGGGTGATCCGGGTAAGTCCACTTGGATCAATCCTTGCACCAAGAAGCTAAGCGGCTAAAATAGGTGGCCTCTATCTAATGGTTCATAGTAAGGGTTTCCATTCATAGCACCCCTCTTGCTCCTCATAAAGGACTAGGACCTTGCGGCCTCAAGAGTACCTTAAGCATTCTTGCTTAATGCTTTCCTCATGGTCACAATCCCACAAGTTACTCACATCAAGCGAAGATAAGTGCTATGTCTACCAAGGTTTTGTGTCCTCGATAGCCTTGAGATTATAGTGAGTTGGAATCACTCACCACCAAAGAAAATGATGACAAGGTTGTCCCCACTTGGGTCATTCCTCTTGATTGCTCAAGAGCAGGCCCACTAAAGGATCCTAAGCTAAATAGAGAGTGGATTAATTCTTGAGGTTCAAGGTTTTTGATTCACCACAAGGGTGAAGAGCATACTCCCCTATCTCAAAACTTCTCCCAAACACACCAAACAAGATCCAATTACCCCTTTGCTTCCAAAACCTCAAGATGGGTCAAGATTTTCTGATTCACCTAAAGGTGAAGAGCATACTTCTCCTACCACCCCAAGATTCCTTTCACAAAGTATTAAGTGCCTAATGAAACAACTAGTATATGCCGCACTTAATAAAGAAAGAAATTAAACAAGCACTTGATTTGGTTTTTATGCTTAGGGCAGCCCTTCAAAAACCATTAGTAGCCCTCTTTGACATGCGATTTTAGCAAATTTCAAGCAAGAAGCACCTACAACCACAACTTGTTAGACCAACAAGAGTTAGGAGAATCAAAATCCAAAATCTAACAATGATTAGTACATGAAAATAATCAGATAATGTGCAAAAATAACTGATCAAATGATAAAATCTAAAAATGAAACCATCATGGTTGGATTGGGCTCAGAAAGACCTTTCCAACAATATATCACACTTAAACTTTTGATACCATTTGAAATAGCTAAGAACCTAAAACTTGCAAGATAGATAAAATAGCTCAAAAATAGCTCACTGCCAAGTTCAGACACAGTATCGCGTGATACTTCACCTGACACCAGGAAATACTTATCAGTCCATGTGATATTTTTCCCAACACCAGGTGATACTTCACCCGAGACCAGGTGATATACCTCAATACTACCGTGCGATTCTTCTCTGGCACAATGTATCGCACGTGTATAGTAAGGTATATCGCGCGATATATCTGAGAAGTATCACGCGATATACCTGAGAAGTATCATGTGATATTCTGAGACAAAAAACCAGAGAACAAAAATTATGCCAAAAACTTGCCGAAAAAATTGATGGAAAATGATGAAAATGCAGAATTTAAAGAAGGGACAAAGCTAGTCTACTCTGCCCCACGGTGGGCGCCAAAAATGTGTGGTATAATTGTGTCACACTTCTATGGATCATTGCATGCAAAGAAACTCAAGAATGAGCCCTCACAAATCGATCCATAGCTCCCTAGGCATGGAGTGCAAGGGTTTTTAAAAATGCTCTCAGCTAGAGCTATTTAGCCTATAACCTTGCTAGTAAACCATGCAATGGGAGATTCAATGAAGACAAGAGAAAGAATGCCAATATCCTCAAGAATCAAGAATGAAAATGCAATGCAACTATACTAGAAATGGAAATGCAAGCTAAGCTATGAAAGGAAATATGCAAGTGTTACAACCCAAGCTAATTAATCTATGTGAGCTAATCTAGAGCATAGAAATGAAGCTAATCTAAGAAAGCATAAATATGAAGCTAAGCTAAAAATGAAAGAATGAGATGTAGAATGCAAGAATGCTCCAAATCTTCAAAAGCTCCAAAGTGTACCTAGAAAACCTGCAGCATAATATTAGCATAAAAAGTTGGGGATCTAGAATGAAGAAGAGAGCTCTTCTTTTATAGGAAATGAGAAGGAATGGACCATGGAGATTAAGAGGCAAAAGATTTAATCAACGGTGGAGCTTGAAGAGGGAGCAATCCATGTGCACAAGTATCCTCCAATGAAAAAATAAGAGTTGACTTTTGTGTCCATATGAGACAAAAAGTGTTTTTTCTCTTTTTATAAAATAAGAATAATGCTTTATTTGTGCAACTTAGGATAAGAGGAAAAGTGGGGGCTTTTTATTTATTAAAAAGGGAGGAAATATTCCTTTTAAATAAATAAAAACTTAGGATAAGATGGTTAACCCATAGAAAATAATCAAATAAATTATAGAGCTAGGATTTGATCAAGAATAAGCAATTGATGATTTAGCAAAAGGGGCTAATAGTCTAGGTGACCATTTTTAGGTGTATACACCACTTATACTATACATCTTAGCAATGAACACATCTTTGGGAGCTCTCCTAGCTCAAGAAGATTAGAACAACAAAGAGAGAGCCATATACTATATCAGCAGAACATTGGTTTCCTATGAAATTAACTATTCTTTCATTGAGAAGGCTTGTTTAGCAATGGTATTTTCTTCTCAGAAGTTGAGGCATTATATGCTAGCTCACACCACAAGGCTTATTGCAAAAATTGATCCACTAAAGTACTTATTGAGAAAGGCTGCCCTCACGAGTAGGTTAGCAAGATGGGTGATGATACTTAGTGAATTTGACATTGAGTATGTGGAAAGAAAAGCTAGTAAAGGAAAAGAAATTTTTGATCAACTGGTGGAAGCTCCTTTGAAAGATCACCAACCTTTGAGTATTGAATTCCTAGATGAATCCATCATGCTTCTCACACATCAATCTTGGAGCATGTTCTTTGATGGATCTCAACAAGGATTAGGTGCAGGCATTCTGGTTATAACACCTCAAAGATACTCATTACCCAAAACATACAAAATGTTGTTTCCCTGCACAAACAACATAGCTGAATATGAAGCTCTCATCAATGGTATGAAAATAACCCTTGAATGGCATGTGGATGAGCTCAAGGTCTTTGAAGACTCTCAATGAATCTTCAACCAAGTCAATGATGTCTACCAAATAAAAGATGACAAGATAGTACCTTACAAAAGAATGGTGGATGATCTTAAATATTACTTTGCACACATTTCTTTCTAGAAAATTCCATGGGCAGACAATAAAGTAGCTGATGCTATGGCCACCCTTGCTTCAATGTTACAAATGCCAAAAAATGACTTCAGACATGAATTTCTGGTGGAGGCATTACACTACCCTGCCTATGATATTCTTGAATCCTGGATGATCTGTTGAGTCATTGGACATGATTCATCCTGCTACCACCATATCTATTCCTACCTTCATGACCAGATCATTCCCAACACCTATAACCAGAATGAAAAATGTCACTTCATTCATACTGCTTCACGATATGTCCTCATAGAAAATGACTTGTACAGACAGGGTCTAGATGGTACCCTCCTGAGGTGTTTAGAACCCAATGAGTCCAAATGTACGCTAGCTGAGGTACACAGAGGTACCTGTGGGTCTCATTCAAGTGGTCTAACATTAGCTTAGAAACTTATTAGAGCCGGTTATTACTGGCCGGATATGGAAAAAGAAGTTGTTCAATATGCCAAGACTTGCAAACCATGCCAATTTCATGGGAATTTGATTCATGCTCCTGCTAAAGAGCTTAGTCCTCTCATTAGTTTCTAGCCATTTCAGCAATGGGCCTTTGATTTGGTAGGTCAGATACATCCTTCTTCTTCAAGAGGACATAATTTTATCATCACAGCTACTAATTACTTTACCAAGTGGGTTGAAGTAGTACCTCTAACCATAGCTGATGGTAAGTCTGTGGCAATGTTTATATTGAACTATATCATTTGTAGATATGGTGTACCCTCATTCATTATCACTGACAATGGGGGATAATTAAAAAATAAGGAACTGATAGACTTATGCACCAAGTTCAAAATCATTTACCATTGGTCATCTATCTATTATCCTCAGGGTAATGGACAAGCAAAAGCTTCTAATAAGACAATTCTCAAAATCTTGCACTGAACAGTTCATAAATTTGGTAGAGATTGGCATCTCCAAATCAATCCAACTTTGTAGGCCTATAGAATAGGTATCCAAACACCAATGAGGGCCACTCCCTTTGCCTTGGTTTATGGAGTAGATTTAGTATTACCTATTGAGGTCAAGATTCCTACATTACGAATCTCTCTAAGGGGCCTCATCACGGATGAAGAAAATAGAATATCTCATCTTCAAGAGCTTGAGTTATTGGATGAACGTCAAAAGGTGGCGTTCTATCATCTAAGAGAATACCAAAAGAGGATGTCTAAAGCCTACAATAAGAAAGTTAGAAAAAGATAATTCCAAGTGGGTCATCTCATCCTGAGAGAGAACCCCAAAAATCAGCAGTAGCAAGTCCAGAAATGGAAATTTGAACCAAACTGGCTTCGTCTATATGTCATTACTGCAACATTTGAGTCTGGTGCTTATCGACTCTCCACCACTACAGGAGAACAGCTCAAAGAGCCTATCAATGCTATTCACTTGAAGAAATTCTATAGCTAAGGCATTCTTTATGTGCTCATGTACATACTTATTGGTCCTGAGAAAATCCAAAAAAATAATATATTGCAAAATATCCTAAAAATTGCAAAATATCTTGAAAAAATGATCATCTTAATGAAAACCTGGTAAATAGGTGGTTTGATGTATCTATTATCTTGGTGAAAACCTGGTAAATAGGTGCCTTGGTAATAATAAAAAATAAAAAATAAAAATAAAAAAATACAAAAAAAATGAGATATTCAAAAATACAAAAAAATAAAAAAAGAGAAAAGTACAAAAAAATTGAAAAAGAAGGAAAATGTGTCATTGATGAAAACCCGGTAAATAGGTGTCATGGTAGCAAAAATAGAATCTCTACCAAGAGGGTGAAAACCTGGTAAATAGGTGCCTCTTGTTTCCTAAAGCTACATCTCATTTTGGCATCGCTTGGCTTTTAGTTTCCTGCTTTAGCTTTCTTTCCCGCTTTCTCGCTTTTCTTTGTTTCTTGCTTTTAGTTTGTTTCCTGCTTTAGTTTGCCAACTCATGCACTTGATTTCAGTTGTCTTTGAGATTTTCCTTGACTCTTCATGGATTGGAACTAGTTCACACTTGGGGGCACCTTCCTGGTCTAGGGGGCATTGTCCTATCACTTTCAGAAGTTTTGTTCGTGCATCAGTCACCAGCTGTCCCCGTTGCATCTGCCTGCTGATATCCAGCCACTTTTGAGATTTCTCTCCTTGAGGATCTCTCATGTATCAGTCACCAGTGGTTCTCACTATGCCTTCCTACTGATACCTAGCTCTTGTTCGAACTCCTCTCTTTTTAGATCTCTTCCCTACATTAGTCACCAGTGGTTCTCACTGCATCTGCCTACTGATGTTTCACTCATGCTTGATTATCTCTTTCAATAATTTTGCTTGTATCGATCACTAGTGGTTCTCACTGCATCTTCTTGCTGATACTCATTTTGTGCTCTGATATCTTCTTGAGACTTCATCTCTCACGATGGTCACCAGTGGTTCTCACTGTGTCTCCCTGCTCTCGCTACCCCGTCGAGACTTTGAATGTTGTACGCTTCCAATTCGACTTCACTCCGCTTGAACACAAATGTAAACTGAAACTAGAACTAACTTTGTGTTCCTTTGAAGCATGCTAAACTTTTCCTTTTCTTGTTTGTTTGTTTTCTTTATCATTTCCCCTCAAGCGAATCTAAGACGTCTTTATTTACTGAGAAACACGAAGACTAGGGCATGATCTTTTCTTGGATTTCTATTTGTTGGTTTAGTTCCAATGATCTAATGAATTCACATAAGAGGGGTGTCCATTTGGAAGAGCCTTCATCTTGTATTGGATGGCCATGCATACCTCGACTCCTTTTATACGGATGCTTTGGTGACGTTGGTTCTTCTCCTTGTCTATTTTGAGTGACTTCTTTCTACTACAAGTAAAATTGCAAACACTCATCCTGTTAAGTGAACATAAGGGTCACTAGGAGAAATCTTTGGAAAAAGAAAGAACTCTCACATGTCTGGTGTGTTTGTTTGCAAGCAACATTCAGGTCATTCTAGCAATTGTGCTTTGATGCTTATGTTAACTTGTTAAATCAAAAGGAATAGGTGTTCAGGTCATTCTAGCTTCTTCTACCTTAATGCTTACATCTCATTCTGACAAATCTAAGACTTATGTCATATTCATATTCTCATGATTGCAATGTTAGAAAGGATTGTATGACATTTTGTGATCATCCTGTGCCTAAATGAACTCGATGATGATAATATGGTGAGTCCAACAACCAAGTCCTAGGGTTTGCATTTTCATTCTAGGCTTGAATTTTAGCTTAGGCTTGCATTTTCATGTTAGGCTTTCATTTGAGATGATATCTTGGTACTCTCTTGATTTCTTTCTATTCATCAAAGTTTCTCATCTTTTGTCCTGATTTCATCTTGGCTGCACAAGTGTCTGGTCCTCACTCTCGATCTTCAAAACATATATTTTTTATTAGTACCTGGCATATATTGTGACAATCCTGCATGAGATGATTAGTACCATGTACATTACATATCCATTGCATTTTCATTTCATTTCCATTTGCATTCATAAATTCATTTATACATGTGCATCCACTATAACCATAACTCAAATCATACATTACACATATGCATACATTCTATCCATCTATCACTGCATTTCACATTGCATATGCATAAAAATAAAACATGTGCATATTCATATTCATAAAAGAAAACATGTGCATTACATTTCCATACATCTAAGAATCTAGGAAACATCTCATAAAACATCAATATCAAAGCAATATATCAAAAAGTATGATGATATCAAAATTTTTGATCTCATACATACATATATATATATATATATATATATATAATCTTGAAACAATGTCATGTACAAAAGTGAAGGGTGCTACTTGAGCACAGTATCAAAAATGGGCTATAATGTATATCAAAATGTGCTAACTATGTCCCACACCACCTAAAGGAGGTGGTGCAAGTGGTCTCTATGGAAGAGGCATCAATCACTGTGGAAGTGCCTATTGTAGAGGTGCCTGTGGAGGTGTTCATGGTGGTGCCTATGGAGGTGATGGTGGTGGTTCCTGTGGAGCTCCAACATACTCAAAAAATGGCAGCACCTACTCTGATAGATCTGGCATGCTCCATAGTAAGCTGCATAATAATAAGCTACCTAAGAATCCTCATATCTCATCTCAATCCTCGACCATGCTAGCTCCTCCCATAGCTACCTGATCTTAGCATCCCTATCAGCTACGTGGGTCTCCTCTTTGATGACTCAGGTGTGGTAGTCATCTCGCTCCTGCTAGACCTACCTCACTCTCTCACGGCTCTTCCTGAGAGCCTCCTGTAGTTGTGGTGTCCCTACTCCTACTGGAATATCAAGCATATCAGTATCATCATTTGGAGGAGCCTGTTGTGATGTATCACCTGTCCATTACCTAGTGGACCTCTGCTGGGCCCCACTACTCCCATCTCCTGGATCTAAACCCATGGTCCTGGTGGGGATACTAGTCTGTCCAGATCTAGGTCTCAGCACTCTTTGTTGCTATCCCTATGGTCCCTCCTATGCAACCTACTGCTGTGAAGGCTGTTGAACTGGTGCCTGCTGATCTGGTACCTACTGAGCTGGTACCTACTACTACTATGCAAGCTTCTACTATGCTCCCATACCAACAAGATTAGTAAATATTGGATGAGGTCATGCTATCAACTATTCCCTGTATGCAAGCATCACTCCTGCATTGGTGACATCCACCATATAGTCCCATCATGCAGCTAGTATATGGGCCTCTATCACATAGCATTCAGGATCCAGTCTCATGTGCCACCCCTTCTTCTCCTCATCGACGAAGTAGGCATAGGGGTAGTACTCATGTGATATGTCCTGCTACCTACCAAACTAGCACAAGACACGTGTGACAAGGAATCTCTCAATGGTAGTAACACTATGTCTAATCAGTGGACGCAACACAAACATGAAAAAAATCTCTTGATGAGCATCATCCCAAGGCTCAATGGCAACCCAATGTCTCTAGACAATAGCTGCCATGTCATCCAATTGTCCTCTCCACTGCTCTATCTTACCCAGTAAAGGCTGAGTCATCGGACTTGCGTACCTATAAATATAAGGCTCCAATGCCTACCATGTATCATGGAAAATAGGCCTACAAATAGGGAGATGCTCCCAGCCCTAGATTTGTAAGACAAAGACACCTACCACCATCATCCTCGTGCCCTAATATGTGATCTCATGAGGGTCATGGTACATCTATGTGAGCATGCACTCACCCCATCTGAATCTAACTACTAGTCTGGCCAGCATCCTCTGCAACATCATCCCCCAGCTGCACTCTAAACCATGCTGACCTCGATCTGGAATAAGGTAGCAACTCAGGAACATAGTGAGTACAACAGATAACGGGTGAGCACCACTATATCTACAAATAAGATCCTCCTAGGAGATGGTTCATCCCATCACTAGATCATCTCTGAAGATATTCCTTAAGGCTATTGTACTTTGTTGTAGCTATGTATGATACTCTACTCGAGTACCATAGACAGGTATCCTCAAGATCCTATATAAATCCTCAGGAGTCACAGTCATCTCCCCCATCAAAAAATGGAAAGTGTTCACCTCTGAATGGAAATGCTCTACGAGTGCACCAAGAAGACCATGATTTACCTGAATGTCAGGTAGATCATGCAAGTATCCTATACTGAGTCCCTCAATGTGAGCACTCTCTACATCTGTTAGTCTCTAAACTAATGTAGTGATCACGGGATGGTGTGACCTGAAGGCAATGTTAGGGAATTCAACTTGCAAAGCAAGTGATGACATTGGATCAGTATCTCAACGTGATGGTTTTCAAAGCAAAAAAAACAAATGCAACAAGGCATCTACCCTAGACATGACTCTACAATGCTCTACTTGGCTAATTTTATGCACATTTTACAAATTTTGACAAAGACATTCAAACTCTAGAGTAGCTTTTCATGTGAGGAAAGTGTTTCCTCACACGAGATAGGACTTGTTCATGCGCTACCAGGAGAAATTTCATGCGAGACCAGCTTTCAGCTCACGGGAGCTTCTAGATAGAGCCCATGTGAAGAAACCCTAACTCATGCAAGGAAACTACTTTGTCACATGAAAGGAGATCTTGGCAGGTGCGAGGAAACTACACCCTCACGCGAGATTGGAAGAACACACCCTAAAACTTGCTAGATCTATCCTCAATTGACCTAGAAAGTAGTACAAATCAAAATTCAAGAAGGTTTATCAACTACTTATAGGTGCGTCATACTTCGGTGGTCCAGCATGTCATCGAGAGTGCTCAAATTGATGCATATGCAATAGAAGACCCTCCATTTCTCTCTCAGTGCTTAAAATCAGCAAGAAGATGAAGTGAATAATGAATTGAAACTGACTCCTCTAGGCCTTATATAGCTTTTGACCTAATTTTCAAAAGTGCTCCATTTTGTGTGAAAATTGCACCCTTGGCTAAATTGATTTCTCTGAATCCATTTTCAGGATCAGACATCTCTAGATAGCTCGAAATCACATTTTAAATTCTGGGACCCTTTGGGATCAAACACTTGTGCAGTCAGCCTTCTAGCATCATCTTCCTGCCAAATCCTCATCTTTGCATCATGTTCTCAAGATCTTTACTCTTTTCATCAAAGTCAACTCTAGTCAAATCTAGTCAACCATGGTCAACCATGGTCAAACTTGGTCAGTAGGACCTTTGCATTTCTCCAATTTTCTTCTGCAGCTTCTCGAATCTAGTCTGATTGCTTCTTCTCTGCAACCTCTTGTCGTCAATCATCCTTCTAATATGTCATCTTTCAATTTCGCTCCTGAGGGGGCATGATGATTGCATCATTTGAATCTTTTCAAAACAATTCTTGAATCAATCTGATCTGAATCATCAGTTCTCATTGCTAGATGCATCTCTGTGCCTCGCATCTTGCTATCTAGTCATCTATCTTTTAGGTACTGGGGCAATCTAACCCTAATTCCTGGGAGTCAATCTTCATTCTAAAGATAGCTCTTGAAATCTCTTTTAGACCATTATTTGGGTAATCTAACCTGGGTCTCAGAGGGCTAGGCTTCGTATTGGGGCAATCTAACCCTGATTCTAGAGACAGTCCTAAGTCTGCATCTCTCATCAATTGGTATTAGGGAAATCTAACCCTAATTCTAGTTCTCTCAAGACCGTTGTCTTTGCAATCTAACTTAGACTTTAGAAAATCATGCTTTGATCTGTTTGGTGTCTTGGCAACCTAACCTAGACTTCCAAATTTCTCGTCATCTGTCACTTCAGACTATTCTTTGAATCTACGTGATGTTCACACATCAATTCAAAGAGGGGCAAATGTAATACCCCAAAATTGGCACCTAATAAATTCAATCAATTTTGCTGCATTTTCATCAATTTTACATCATCAAAGTCCTAGTTTACTAGGCAATTTTGTCTCTCCTACCGGACTTATTTCAACTTGATGTCAATTGCAAAAGCCCTAAATTGTATTAATCAAATATTATAATTATTTCCTAAAGTCTTCAACTTTTATTAGCTAAATTACCCCTATCATAAATTAATTTAATTCTAAAGTCCTAAGTGCTTTAAATTAAATTAAACCCACCCCATTTGGCTAATATACATAAAAGGAATTAATATTAGTGGTTATTTGAATGGACACCTTTATTTGAATTAATAATTCAAATTATTCGAACGGTCACCCTTATGTGGCAATAAACATTCTTTTAATTAAGTAATTCATGCTTTTTTGTCTCAATTGGGAATGAAGAGTCAGGAGTTTCAAATCAAGAACCTCTTCATTCCCTCCCCGGGCTTGTCTATTTAATGAACCTCATTCTTCATTCCAAAGGAGAGAAAATTTTGAGAGTAACTAAACTATAGCATTTTTTTGTCTCATTTTCATTATTTCAAGCTTTCATTGCATATTTTACATTAATTTCATTTAGTTTAATATTTCATTTTTATTATAATTAGTTTGTTTACTTGATCATTAGCTTAATCTCATCTTCATTTCAAGCTCTTTAGAATAAATTTGCATTTCATATTTCTTTTCAAGCTCTTAGATTAATTGCACTTCATTTTAGATTAATTTTACTTTGATTATCTTCATAGCTTTCAAATCCTCCATTGTAGTATTGGTCTTATGGTTGCTGGCTCTCATTTTGAGAGTAATCAAACACCCCATCTACATAGGAGGCAACAAGTCGCTTCACCATGAATTTTGGATTGAGTAATCAATACTCTCTTTCATAATTTGATTGTGTGAGTAATGACTATGTTGCATGTGTAGTTGGATTAGAAGTCCACGTTCAACCACATACAATATATACTTTATTCTTTTTGTTGATGACAATACTAGATTGATGACGGTTATGTTCTTGAAAGAAAAATTTGAAGCATTTAAGATGTTTAAGTGGTATAAAGAAAAGGTAGAAAAAGAGACTGGTAAAGAATTGAAATGCTTAAGATCTGATATAGGAGGTGAATTTATCTCTGATGAATTTACTAATTTTTGTAATGAGCATGGTATTAAAAGACAAGTCTCTGCACTGAGGACACCTCATCAGAATGGGATTGCTAAAAGAAGGAATAGGTCAATAGTTGACTATGCAAGAACACTAATGCTACAAAAGAATGTTGCTCAGACATATTGGAGGGAAGCTATCAGTATAGTTGTTTATGTTTTGAACTGAGTACAACTGAAGAAGGACACAAACAAGACACCTTATGAGTTGTGGTTTGGACACAAACCTACTGTAAGTTATTTTAGGATTTTTGGAAGAAAATTTTTTATTCTAAAAGATGAGAGAAATGGGAAGTTTGACTCAAAAGGTGATGAAGGGATATTTCTAGGATATTTTAGTAAAAGAAAAGCATATAAGTGTCTGAATAAAACTACTAATAAAATGATTGAAAGTACTAATGTCTGAGTTGATGAGTTTGATGAAAAGAATTTAGAGGAAAGTGAAAAGGAACCGGAAGACTATGGTAGATTCACTTACATTGAACACCCAGAGTATCTACCAAAGCCACAATCTGTGATAATCGGTCAGTAGGGAAATAATACCGAGGAACAGGAAAGAGAAACTGACAAGTAGGAAGCACCCAGCGAGCAAGAAAATGAACTTGCATGGGATGAAAAAGAAAGAAGAGATAGAGTACTGGTGAGTTTTGTCAAGAGACATCATCCTGAGACACAAATTATTGGAGATAGACAAGCTAGCATGCAAACAAGGAGTAAGACAAGACAAGGTACATGTCTAGTTTTTTATTATGAACTAAAAAATGTTAAAGTTGCATTAGAAAATGATGAATGGGTTAATGCAATGAAAGAGGAAATAGAACACATAGAGAAGAACAAAACATAGACCTTAGTACCCCGACCTAAAGATAAGAATGTTATCGGTACTAAGTGGATATTCAGGAACAAGCTAAATGAAAATGGTGAGGTAACAAGGAACAAAGCTAGATTGGTATGCAAGGGATATGCACAGGAGGAAGGAATTGATTACGGTGAAACATTTTCACCTGTTTCTAGATTAGAAGGAGTTAGAATGCTACTTGCATATGCTGCACACAAGAAATTCAAATTTTATCAAATGGATGTTAAGTCAGTATTTCTGAATGGAATACTTGAAGAAGAAGTCTACATAGAACAACCAAAAGGGTTTGTTGATCCAGAAAAGAAAGATATCATATGTAGATTACATAAATATTTTTATGGTTTGAAGCAAGCACTAAGAGCCTAGTATGAGAGGTTGCATACTTATTTTTTGAGTATTGAATTTGTTAGAACAAGTGAGAACAATAATTTGTACATGAAAGGAGATACTAATGATACTATTCTTATTGCTGAGATATTTGTGGATGATATTATCTTTGGAGGTCAAGATAACATATGTAAATCTTTTGCTAATGAGATGAGAAAAAAGTTTGAAATGTCTATGTTTGGAGAGATTAAGTTCTTTCTAGGACTACAAGTGATTCAATAGAATGATGGGATATTCATCAAACAATCCAACTACATAAAGGAAGTATTGAAGACATTTGGCATGGAAGATGCTAAACCTATGCAAACATTGATGGCTACTAGATGAAAACTGACTAAGGAAGATGAAACTACAAAGGTAAACTAGACACTATACAAATATATGATTGGTAAGTTAATGTATGGAGTTCACAGTGGACCAGACATAGCACATGTTGTGGGAATTCTTGCTAGATTTTCTGTAAACCCTAGAGAGTCACACATGATTACTACAAAGAGAATCTTAAGATACTTGAAGAAAATAGAAAATTATGGATTATGGTATCCTAAGGAAGGCAAGTTTGAACTGAAGGTTTATACCCATGTTGATTGGGCTGAAAATGTGGATGACAGAAAAAGTACCACCGGAGGAGCATTTTTCTTTGGTGAAAGAATTGTTACATGGATAAGTAAGAAGCAGGCTTGCATTTCTTAGTCTACAATTGAAGCAGAGTATGTTGTTGGTGCTAGGAACTGTTCAAATATTGCATATATTAGGCAAGTATCAGAAGGTATGAATGAGATAATCACTAAGCCGGTGATTATATACTGTGATAACACCAATGCAATAAACATTTCAAAGAATCCAGTGATGCACTCTAAGACAAAGCATATATCAATTAAGTATCACTACTTGAGAGAACAAGTACAAGAGAAGCAAGTTAAGGTAGAGTTTGTTACATCAAAAGAACAACTTACAGACATATTTACAAAGGCTCTACCAAAGGATACATTTGAGTACTTAAGGACTAGACTAGGGGTCTATCCCCTCTCTACCGGTCACTAATGTGATCTGGATGTTGCATCAACCTAATCTTATCAGAAGATCATTCATGTTGATGCAACATAGTTCACACTTTGGATCATGTTCAAGGTTGTGATAAGTTTGGAGAACTGAAATAGATTGGGATATCAGTATACAAAGATACATAGAATGCATTGGACAACAGAGAGTTACTTGGCTAATAAAGAGCAGTGTGTTTATTTGTTTCTTTGGCATTGTTGTCAAAGGGAGAGATAAATAATATGAAACAATATACACCGATGAGAACTATCTGAGGGAGACATAATCTAGAAGAAAGGAAGAACATTGAAGATTAGTTACTGAGAACAGAAGAAGGAACTTGAGAGCTGAAAATATAATATTTGTAGAATGTCAAAGCTGCATTGTTAATGTTGTTGAGTAATGTACTCATTAAACATATTAAGCTAGGGAGAGCTTGTACAAAATTTGTTCACAGAGTTGTAGAATACATGTTTGGTATGTGTATGGTATATTTCATATTACTTGAGTAGCCATCAATGCCAAAGGGAGAGATTGATGAACTACAACTGATTTAGAACCTAATTGAAGAATCTATGATTTAAGATCATTGAGCTGATTGATTAGATATGTAATATGATTAGATCAATATTATGTTGTCATTGATGTCAACTAGTTTGATAACACTTATCTTGTAAGTTACTATACCAAAACATCTATAGTAAAGGAGTGAAATATATGAAGTACATACATATCTACATGAGGAAGATGGATAGGACAGATGAGGATAAAGAATACATTGAGTAACTTGTTGATGAGTCTATGACCTTATGATATTGATTTAATTATGTTTCATTCATCTATGAAGAGGAAAAGAGATGAAAGACACAAAGTAGTGTTGTCAGTTGATGAAGCATTTCACTGTACACCGACAAAGTGTAGTGTATACCAACCATTGTGTAAACCAAGCTTGTGTTCACCAACGTATTTCTTTGTTAACTAAGCAGAATAGAGGAAATAAATGATGAGCTTATCCGACAAGATTGATGAGCTGGAAAGAGTATGATTTAGAGGTAACAAATAATATTTGTTACATAGATTGATGACTAACAAAATTCAAGAAAGATCTAAAGGATGAGAATCAAATGTCTTATTGACACATCAGCTGAGGTATTTTTAAGTGGTAAAATCAATGAAGATGATTAAGTGGCAAAATCTAATGGAGTAGAAGAAAATGGTTTACTTATCTATATAAGAGACTAGAGATTTCATAGTGAATGGTAATGCTGGAAGGAGAAGACTATAGAATTATCACGTGAACAAGTTTTCATGCATACCTAATCAAACTAGTTAGTGAGAATTGAATTGTAGAGCTTTTACCAAGTGATAGGAAGCTATTACCTAGTGATAGTAAGTCACTGAACATTGATTGGAATAGAATTGATTTAATGATCAAAGGATTGAATGAGCTTAACATTGATTTGTATAACTACAATTGAAGTTGTATTAAGATAGATCACCTACTGTTACATTCTAACCATTGTACATAGTCAAATCTCTTAACCCATTGGACTAAGAAAGTCTTTTATGTATCATTCATAGAATGAACATTGTTATCCTATCAACCCCAGAGTGACTGCTGGTTGGATGATAATGGTTGGTTTAAAATCCTCTAACAAGGTCACACCTAACAGTGTTTTTTTAACCTTTAACAAGGTTGGGTCTTCACCGACCTCACTTCAGAAGAGTGAATATTTTTGGGTTGCCAGTCCCAGGTGGTTTTTCCCTTTACAGGGTTTCCACGTTAAATCTCTTGTGTTATGTGTTGATTGTGATGTTTTTTTTTTTATGTCATATTTGTCTGTTGCATATTTGATTTGATCGGTAACTACTATATGTTTTAGACTGGTAATTGGTAAAAGCATAGACAGTACAACATTTTAAGTTACCAAGTATCAGAATTTTTAAGTATTTGTTTTTGGATTATACATTTTGTATTGGGACACTGGATAACTAATTCACCCCCCTCTCAATTATTCTAATAGCTCTTTCCTTCATCAAAAATTTTCTTGAATGTTTTTGCAAAGTAGCATCAATCTCAGGAATAGTGAAATATGGCTTGGCCATAATTAGTGACCTTTCTCTCATTCTTTTCTTGGTCTATAGTGCATATGTCCATCTTCTAGAAACTTTATCATATAGTTCCTTTGGTATACTATTTGCAACCTCTACTAGAACTCATTTAAATTTTATCATCATACCTATGATTGCTTCCTCCAACATTTCTTGATCTTCTATGCTTAGGTTAGAATACTTGTTAAGCTTAGGAATGTTTAATCCTCTAGTCTTCTTTATTCCTTTAGCTATTTTGTCAACTATTTGTGGTGCCTTCTTTACCACAACTCAGAATTGACTATTGTCTTCATCTTCTGAATTACTCTGATCAATTTTCTTCTCCTTTTTAGTTCAGGGAACTCGGTGGAAGCTTTCATTCCTCTCTTTTTCTGATAAGTGTGGATCGATGTTGGCCTTGTTATTTTTGCTACTCCTTTCTTCTGAGGTGGTGTGTTTATTTTTGTTGACATTGTCCTTGCGCGGGTTGAAATATCAACCTACTTATCTTTTTCCTTTGTATCATTTGGTGGCTATTCATGTTCTGACTCATTGGATTTGGTTTCTTCTTCATCATCATCTTCACTTATTGATACCTATTCCTCGGTTTCCTCTTCAATCAATTTCTCATCTTCTTCATCTATAACACTAAATTGTTTATTCAAAGTTTTAACTAGTTTATTTGTTTTCCTTCCCATCTTCTCTACTACTAGTCTCATTTTGATTCTAGATTTGGCTTCTTCAGAGGTTACAAACTATGTAGAATCTTTGTCTTTTGGCTCAGCAAGTAGAGCCTTTATTGATTTCATGGCTCAGTCAATATCAATCTCATACTCCATAGGTGGTAGCCATGCATTCCTCAGTTCAACTGCCTTTATCAAGGTGGTGTCGGTGTCCACTAGAAAAAAAATATCATCCTTATATTTCTTGACTAATTGTGCAAGAATCCTAGTTCTCTTCTACATTATTTCCTTGAATTTACTAAAGTAATCATCCAAGATTGGTTCAAAATTCTTGTCTAGTTAATAAACTCACTGATTTTCACTCTGACCGATCGGTTTACATTCCATTTAACATTACCAACTGAGGGAAAATAGTTTTGCAAGTAGAAAAATGTACATACCAAAAGTGATCCAAACTTGCATGCATTTGATCTTGTGACTCAGATAGTCCACATGAATTCTTCCAGTTGTCTCAACATAAACTCGTCTAAGTTGAGTTGTAAACCCTTCTTTACAATTTTGTATATGAAATCAACAGCTCTACATGAAATGTTGTTTGGTCTACTCGACTAAAATATCTTGTAGGTAATGAAATAAGCTCTGAATCTAATCTTAGGATCGCTTATAGTATTAATAATCATGCCTTTGTTGTCCCACTCTTCTTTGATTAGTTTTTCAATCTTGTTCTTCGGTGGGTGTCGAAGACCTTTGGCTTTATTGCAAATAAGATATCTGGTGACCATGTGTATGAGATCTTTTTTTATCCTCACTGGTTCATATGGCCACATCTTCTCTTCATGTACTTGGCTAAGTACAATCCTTAACCATTTTTTTTTTAACTCTTTCAGGAAATACAGTGCATTGGTTAACCATTTGACCTCCAAATATTTATGCTCGTCCTTAATTTTTCCATCAATGCAAAGTTCTTAGTAGGTGATCTGGAGCTCAAAGTCACCAATCTCGTTGATTTTATAATGTCTATAAGACATAATATCTTTTACCAATAGAACCCTAGGTGGTATTGAAGAAAATCCACCTTTTCCTTCAGTTTGTGCAGCAACTTCCAGATGAAGTTTTTAGTTAGGTTATTTGTATGATGTGGTCTTGATCAATATCACCTTCTTCCCTTTCTCTACCTTGGATTGAGAGGATTGTGTAGTCGATGTCATCATGGAAATTTAGGGCTTTGAAAATATTTGTGCAAGCTTCTTGGTTAAACCTTAGACTTCATCAATTGCTTCTAGATGCTCTCTTAAACACTCAAATATTCTTGAAATCTTGGAAACAAATTTCTCAATCTTCGCTCTATTTTTCTCTGGTTCACTCTCGAATACAATGTGATAAAATGACATCATATATTGTGTATTCATACCCAAAAAACTTATTCATCTTACGTGCAATGCATTAAATGATTTACCAGCTACTACTCGATTGACAATAAAATAACTCAGTTAACTTAATAAATACTTCAGCTTGGTGAACACTATCAATGCTTGGTTGACTACCCTACTCAGTTCTCTCTAACACTTTCACCAACAGGAAATTTCTTACTCAGTCCAGCTTAACCGACTATGCTCATTTCAAGTTAATAACATATAACACCCTAGTGCATCTTAATTCATGCTGATTTGGTATTCATGCAATAGATATAAGAAACTGTTGTAAGATATAACTGATTAAAATTTAGTTCCCATACTTGATTTTCTTAGGTGGAGGTGGTGAAATCACCTAATCCAAGGGATCAAGTGTCATCGACTATCATTCTTGTCCCCCTATTGTCATATGTTTCTCTTCTCCACATTTGGTTCCTTATTCTCATCATTCCTTCAATGGTATTCTCATTTGTATCAACACTCAATTCTGGTGCTCAGTCTCTGCTTAGATGACCGACCTTATGATAGTGTATACATGCCATTCCAAAATTTGTCTAGATTTGAGATCTTCCTCTCCAATGCATTCTCATACAATTTTTAGCAATATGACCATATCTACCACATGTTGTACAACTAGCCCATGTGTTGTAATCCCAAGTGTAAGCATTACCTTATCTTCTTGGGCAATTGATATGTCTTATTTTGTCCTTTTTATTTCTAGATTTTCTTCAGTTGTACTCTGCATTCTTGTGATGTGTGACAATGTTTTTCCATATAGTGTCTCTTAGGTGACTTATTCATCTTTGATCTACACTCATATGATAGATGTCCATACTTGTTGCAATTATAATAACAACCATCAAATTTAGGAATAGAGTTAGGAATACATTTAGCTTTACTTCTGCAGACATTTGATGTGTGACTTGGTTTTCCACAATGATAGCATGAGAGCTTCTTTGGCCTTGGATTTGCATAGGCATTATTTTTTTCATCATGTTTTGATGACTGTCCCTTCTCGGTGTAACCTAAACCAATAGTGTTGTCTAGTCTTCTCTGACTATTTAGGAATTCATCCATCCTTTTATTACTTTCTTTAGTTTTCTTTATCATCTTAATTTCCTAACTCATGAAAACCATTTGATTGGAAATTTCAAAATGATGCTCGGTAAGCCTTAGTATTTTAGATTCCTTCTCTTCCAAATTTTTAGTCATTTGTCTTCTATCTTCAATAGCCAAATTTCTTTCTTTCTCAGCTTGTCTTGCATTGTTCATGACATCAATCATTCTTACCATTTGAGTCTCTTATCCAATTTGCAATGCTTTCACTTGTTTGGTAAGGTGTTGATTATTTTTAGACATATCTAATATAGTTCCTTCAAATGCATCAAATATGCTTCTAGATTATTTAGATAATTCCTCTAGCTCATCTTCTTGATAATCAGTCTCATTGTGTTGAAATTCTAATTCCTTCCTTTTGATCAGTGACTCTCTCAGTTTTTTTCTAGCATCCTTAAATTGTTCCATGAGAATCCACATCTCTAATTTCTAATTTTTAATTGTCTTATCAAGCTTATATCTTTCCATCTCTAAGATATTTTCTCTTCAATTATTAAACTTCCTCAACAAGAGAACTAGCTCTGATACCAATTGTTGGAATTATGGAAGGTGAGTTACTGAGAGGGGAGGGGTGAATCAGTAACCCTAAAAACTTTTTTCCCTTCAAACTTTAAGATAAGTTCCTTTATTAAACGACTGTAGTATTTACTATCTCCATACATTTATTAACATAACTAAAATATAAATTTATAATCTAATCAAATAAGCATTCATGAAACTTCATACACATAACACTATGATTTTGGTATCACATAAACCCTTGTTAGAAGGTAAAAAATGTAGTGGGGATGGAACCCACAAAGCTTCACCACTGTAGTAATAAAGTTTCTAGTTAAAGCATACAAAATGATCACTTATGATGATCTTACCCTGTTATGAGTAACATCAAAGATTTGATAAGATCTACCTTGTTCTAGAGGATTTTAGCAACAATCTTCAAGTGTGCACTTGGTTAAGAGATTTACAAAAGACTATTAAGTCTACTCTATTAGGAGATTTTATCTGCACAATTGTTAGAAAGTAACAGTGAAAATTGATCTAGCTATAGAAACTTACTTTACTAAATATCCACTCCTTTAAGTACTAATATGAAATCACCTTACTATGATGAATGTCTCCTTTAGTACTTCTTGGTAGCCTTTGAACTATTTCTAATAAAACTAAATACTCTATCAAAATCCCTTTAACATAACCCTGTCTGATCTTTAGATGTCTCCCAATGGTGGCTACTGCATATATCTCTCTCTTCTAATAATACTGACATCCTGAAAATGCTTTAAATCATAATGATTTGACCTAATTAGGGTTGTGTAACAATCTTGTAAAATTTTGATCAATGATCCAAATGAATAACCTAATTCAAAATAGCATAGGGATTGTAACCAATCAATGTATCATTCTCAACAGATCTTTACCTTGATTTATGTAAACCATTTTATAACTCAGTAAAATTTATTCACATTGATTTTTGTGTCATTCCAAACTTTTATGTCAACTCTTGATTACTTGATAAATGTTGCATCTCTACCTCAATATAATACTGGTGTTCGGTAATCTTTTATGCTCGGTAAACACTATACTCAGTAATCTCTGTGCTTGGTTACTATACTTGTAGTTATGACCAACTGAACTATTTTATTTAGTTATCAGCTATATGTGTGATACTAATGATAACTCTTAATATAATTAGGAGTAACAATGTGCTCCCTCTTTATTGACATTCATGGAGGAATGTTATTGTTGATAACAAAAATAGGCCAAACGAGTAAATACATCTCAGCTCTCCAAATGGATTAACACCATCTGCTACCAATTAAAGTCTAAGATTATGATGCCCTTCTTTATGTTAGAAATGAATGTTGAATGCTTGGCAGTAATTCTGTAGTAGTTGTTGTTGCATTCATGACTATGATTGTCATTGATGTCAACATAGTGATCTTCTGGAGACTTGCAGAGAAGCAAACAGTGTTTTGATTAGCGTACGTGGGATATTTTAGTTGGAGATATGCTATGTTTAGGTTATATTCTTTGATATGTTATCTATCTATGGTTAAGAGCATAGATAGTAATTAATTTATTCATGAAAGTTATGAGCATTTTGGTGGAAGTAGTATTGAAGCAGTGTTCTTGAGTAGCGGTTTCTGGAAATCAGATGATATCTTCTAATCGAGATGGAATCTAGTTTTGCACAGTTAAAGAGAATTTTGAGACACACTATTAGTAATGTGGTTCATACTGCAAACTTTGAGGTCACACGAGTGAAGAGTTATTGTATTTGGAAGTTGATAGTTTTGTGTAATTTTGATGTAGCGTGTGGAAACTTTTATTTTGTAATTGTGTGCCAACTCATTTGTAATTTTTTGAGTGTGGTATTAAGAAAGGAATGTTTTTCCTTGTTGATGTTGATGTGTGATGTGGTATGCATAAAGTGAAGAAAAGAGCTAAGTATGAGAGCGAAATTGTGAAGGAAGACATGCGAAGTATAGAGATCTGAAAGTGAGATATGATGTAGCAGTGAGTGTGGTTTGGCACAGTCAGAGAAGAGGTAACATATTATTCTATTGAATAATGAAAATATTATTTAGACAGTGAGTTTAGTGATCTTACCCTGAAGTTGTTTGGGTAGTGGGTCCTTCTATCTTCCATAACTCCTAACAGGGTTAGAATCTTTTAACAAGGATTCAAAATCTCCTAACAGGGATTTATATGTACTGAATGTATTTCATAAGACTCCTAACAGAGTCCATCCTTTCACAAGGAATATTCATATTAGTGCATCTTTTGTGGGCATCATTCCCACTGGGCTTTACTCTTTGATCAAAAGGTTCCCTAGTCAACATATCTTGTGTTATTGTGTCATTGTGTATGAGTATGTTTCTATGGTTGGTAATTATATTACTTACATGGTTAAATATTGTTGAAGTTGATAAAAGTTATAATTATTTGATAACTAATTCACCCCCCCCCCCTCTCAATTATCTTGGTGAAATTTACTTTCTAACAATTGGTATCAGAGCAGTAGGTCCTTGAAAGGAAAGTTTAAAAGCTTAAGGAGATCCATGGTGAATTTAAGGAAAGAAAGCCCTAAGTTTGATGGAGTAAATTTTGACAGCTGGAAAGAAAAGATGAAGACACATCTACTATGTTTAGGACTAGGTTATTGGTTGATTATAAAGAATGATAGGACTATCATTGAAGAAGATAATCTTGAATCAAGTTCAAAAGATGAGGTAGATCTATTCATGTGTAACATACTTGCAAGAGAAGCACTTTTGATAGCACTTCCAGAGAATTAATACAGTCAGGTAAAATGTTTTAAAAAATCTAATGAAATTTGGAAAGATTTACAATCTACTTTTGAAGGTAATGAACATGAAAAGAGAGATAGATTACATAATTGGATATGTGGATTTGAGGATATTAGAATGATGGAAGATGAATCTGTTAGAAGCTATATTGGTAGAATGTCAAAAATTGTTGCAGGGATAAAATCTTGCGGAGGATCAAAGATAGAGAATTAAGTGTTATGGAAAATTATGAGGACATTGACTCCTATATTTAAGTAGACAACACAGATGATTGAACAATTTATACCTTGTACTATGAACTTTACAAGAGAGACTCTTCTTGGAAGATTGGAAGCAGTAGAAATGAACCTGAGGGTATCAGGAGACTTACCTAGAATGGAGACAGCATTCAGTACTCTTAGTGTTTATCCTACTTTGTCAAGAAGTACCAGTGTGAGTGGAGAGTATGCCAGCAATAGATCTAGAAATGAAGAAGACAAGAAGATTGAAGAAGGTATTGCCTTGCTTGTGAAAAGAGAACCAAACGGTAAGAAATTTTTTAAATGTTGGACTTGTCAAGAATATCGTCATTTTGCATCTAAATGTCCTAAGAGAGTTAAGAAGTACAAAAATAATTTCAAGCCTAGAAGATCTAAGGAATGTTATTATGCTAATGATGAAGATCTTGAAGCTAGTATTGAAAGAACCTTGAGTGAAAGTGATACTAAGAATAATGATGCAATAGGATTTATAGCAATTAAAGAAGAGAATCCTAAATCTGATGTTAAGGAAGAAAAAGCCTTAGTTTCCCAAGTTAAAAAGAAAGCTGATTGGATTATAGATAGTGGTTGTTCACATCATATGATTGGAGATATGAAAAAGTTCATAAAGTTTAACAATTATGATGGAGGAGTTGTTAGAGCTGGTAACAATGCACCTTGTTTGATTAAAGGTATAGGATCTATTACTCTTGATGGAAAGACTAATATTGATGATGTTTACTTTGTTGATGGATTGAAACATAATCTTTTGAGTGTTGGATAGTTAGTTGATAAGGGATATCAAGTTTGGTTTACTGAGAAAACTTGTGTGATAAAGGATAAAGATGGAAATATGATTGGAACTGGATCTAGAACTAGAGGTAATATATTTTAGTTAAATCCTACTGAGATGACATGTTTGATTACTAAGATTGATGACAGTTGGTTATGGCATAGAAGGTTTTGTCATATAAACTTTGATAACATTGTGAAAGTAATTACTACACTTGCAGTAATGGATTTGCCTAAAATTATGAAGCCTACTAACATGATTTGCAAAGAATGTGTGATGGCTAAGCAGAAGAGAAGTTCATTTCCTAGTAAGAAGTTCATATCGACAGAGAAGGTGGAAATTTTTCATACAGACTTGAGTGGTCCTCTAGGACTAGAGGATTCTATGGAGAAAGGTATTTTATGATTCTTGTTGATGATTTTACAAGAATGATGTGGATTGCATTTCTAAAAGAAAAATATGAAGCATTTGATAAGTTTAAGATCATTAAGAATAAAGTTGAGAATGAATTGGAATGAAGATTAAATGTCTGAGATCTGATAAAGGTGGTGAATTTACTATTGGCATTAAGCATGATTGTCATTAGTGACAACACTTATTCTGTACAGTACATACCAAGCAGAACAGAGCATACTGAGCAGAGTAGTGCATACCGAGCAGAACAGTACATACCGAGCAGAATAGTACATACCGAGTAGAACAGAGCATACCAAGCAGAACAGTACATACCGAGCAGAATAGTACATACTAAGTAGAACAATGTTTACCGAGTGCTGCATGGTTAAACAGGAAATTTAGTTTCTACCGAGTAACACTTTATCTACCGAGTCTCCAGTGTTTACCGTGTTTGAAACTATGACCGAGTGGTTAGTATGGACCGAGTTTCCACTTCTACTGAGTGCATGATGATGCCGAGTAATGCAGTGGACGCTAAGTATCAGAAAATCACCGAGTTAGTTTGCAGTAACCGTGTAACTATATTTGGGCCGACTCAGTAATATTTGTGTTTACTTGTTTAAGAGCCGACTTTGTAATTGTTTTGGAATTGACTTAGATTGATATATAAACAATGTTTTATGTCATATCCAAGTATGATAAGAAATAGAGAAGTATGAAAAAGAGAGAAAGGTAGAGATAAGTGAATTACAAAGGGCTACAACAATATAAGAAGTAGAAAAGATCTATCTATCACAGAAGGTGATCAGTACATCAGAGAATCTCAATCAACAAGTATAGTTGCATGTAAGAGATCTACTATTTCCTCCTAACCGAGTAGACTTAACAGTCTTTGTAAAAATCTCTTAACCGAGTGCATACTTCATTGTATGTTTGTAAAACCTCTAACAAGGTGGACCTAGCAGTCCTTATTGCTCCTAATAGGGCAGATCATTAGAAGTGATCATTGTAAGCCTTAACCAGCAAACTTTATACTATAGTATTGAAGTTTTGTGGGTATCATCCCCACCCCAATTTTACTTTCTACTTGGAAGGTTTCTAGGTTACCAAATCTCGGTGTTCTAAGTGTTATGAATATTTTATTCTTTCTGTTACTCATGCATGCAATCAGATTATCAATCTAATATTATTAAGATCTGAATCTGTTAAAATTTTTGAAGTTACTAATTCACCCCTCCCCTCTCAGTAACCTAGATAGTCTTGAATATTTCCAATAATTGGTATCAGAGCTCAATGGATCTCAGAATAAAGTTTGACAGCTTGAGAAAAGATTCAGGACAATGGAGATATTCAGACTGAACAAAGTAATTGAGAATGAAAAGCTAGATCTGGAAATGGCCATAACTCAACTCAAAGATGAAAGAGAGCATCTTTCCCTTTCCCTAAAAAGAAGGAAGGAACTTGCAAATCAGATCAATGACCACTAGTATGTTGAAGAAAAGATTGAAGACTTTTTCCCTTCAAGCAGCTCAGATGAAGCAAACAATGCAATCAAAAAACTTCTAGAAAAGAATGGATCTCTGCAAGAAGAAGTGAGAAAATTGAAAAGAGAATAGGAATTTCAATCAACAAGATTCTGTGAAGTCTTGGAACAGAGAAACAAGATGAAAGATGAAATAGATGGAAAGAACAATGAAATCCAAAATAAAACTCTTTAGCTAGAAAATCTTATTGATCAAATCTCCAATGCAAATGACTAAATCTTGACTCTAAGATCAGAAAATGAAAATATGAGAGAAGAGCTGAGATCTGAAAAGAAAATCAATTTAAGAGTAATGAGTGAGCTAGATGCTGAAAGGAAAATCAATGAGAGAATGTTGAAATCTCAAGAAGATATGAATCAGGTGTATGAATGAAACCTTCATAGGCAAAAAGGAAAAGCAGGACTTCGATACAAAGAGGAAGGTGAATCCTCCAAACAAGGTACTCAAAAGAATCAGAAACCTACCTGTAATCACTGTGGCAAAATTGGTCATAGTTCAAACAAATGTTGGAGCAATGGAAAAGCAAAATTCAATGGAAAATGCTACAATTGCAATCAGCTTGGTCATAAAGCAAATGAATGCAAGGAGAAATCAAGATTTAAAGGCATATGTCACAAATGTAGCAAACAAGGACATAAGGCATCAGAATGCAGAACTAAAACACCCAATCCAGTGGAACAAATTATTAAAGTAATATTTGGTTGGGATTACAACACTTGGTGTAGATGTCATTACTGGGGAGAATATGGACACATTGGCATGAATTGTGTAAGGCACCACTTGAGAAAATGGGATTCTACCATAAGGTGTTATAATTGCACTAAGCTTGGTCACATAGCTAAAAATTGCATGAATTTAGGCAAAATTGAAGATGAAAAGAAAGCAAAAGAAAATAACATTAGGAAGCAAATGAGACAAAAGTGGATTCCTAAACCTACCGAGCAAACCAATCCTGAAGTCACTAATGAAGAGAGTAGCTCTATGAGCTCTAACTAGTCTCCAAGAAAGCACTCGAACTGTATCTTCATAGACATATTCAAATCAGTTCCTGAATTGAAAGGAAGATAGATCCAAATCAGTATGCAAGATACAACAGGATCACAAGAAGGTTGGTATCAGTTACCAACGAGCAAGGTCGGGAGTAACCTAACTTCATTTGGTTACTGAGTAAGGTTGGAGAAGTATGAATTCGTATGATCACTGAGTTGCGGAGTCTTCACTGAGCAATTAATTTGTAGTGGATGAGAGCCTGTCTAATTCTATACCCTAATTAATACTGAGCATTAATGACAAAGTTTTAACAAAAGGAGTGAAATCAAGTTCACTATTCACCGTGAACAAAATTCTCCTATTGCAATCAAGCATTTCGAAGCATATTTCAACAAGATATTCTCTTTCCTCAAAGAATTTACTATGTTCACCGAGCTACCATGGCATCATCCAGTGCTAAAATGAAGAAAGACTCAGAAATGTTGGTTCATGGAGAATGGAAAGCACCAAATTTCAAACTCATGCCCGTAGTTGCCGAAAACCTAGACCCGAGTGGAGCTCAATCAAAGATTCCTCCTAAGGTACTTCTTATTAATAATATTCGCAGTCATTTTAACTGTACAATTCAAGACCTTGGAACCCTAGAGATAGATACTATCCGTGAGGAATTGTAATACCTCTCCTATGGTGATACTTAGACTTTTCTGAGTTGGACATTTTATTATTATTATGGTCAAGACTATACATTTACATTTTTGTTTTGTGGATGATGACATGATGAATATGCTCATTTATGGTTAGTAATTACATGTTTATGAGATTAGAAAATTATGTATTTTTATATGGATCTAACCCAATTATTTGAATCTAACCACTATCATGATGTTTTATGTTTCATGGATGTGTCTGATGTGTTTTTCATGACTCCAGGACGAAGTCATAGTTACTCACTTAGTTGAGGTCCACACGATGTATCAATCCTGGTCATCTGCTTGCATATATCTGATTTGTATCTCCATATGTATATATATGTATCTCTTCTTGGTGATGTAGGATTGCAGGTACCGGGTGTCGTCTCCACCTGGCTTCACAAGTCTGAGCGATCCCTCAAAATCCTCAATCATTGTTGTTCTTACGGAGGTATCACCAGGTCCACAAGAAGAAACTTCACCTTTGATCCTTTTATCCTTAGGTGGGAAGTGTCGAGTCAGTCCCTTGTGTAAATGTCTTATGTGGTTTTGTAGTTGATGGAATTGTGGATCTTGTAGCTAGTTCTTGCCTTCGTGATATGTTCAATTCTGTTAGTAGATCATGGATGTAGATTATTGTTCATTTGAGGGTATGATTTAGTAGCGTATCTCATTAGGAGCGATTTTGAGTGCAATTAAATCATGTGGTTTTAATACCCATGATAAGGATTAATTTTATGGTATTTTAATGTCTAAGGAAATATTAATAATAAAAGGTTTTAAATAATAGTGGTAAAATTCTAACCTATGTTAGTGGCTACTTAATATATGCATATATATTTTAGAATGGGGATTAAGGTATGAATAAATAATATAGTTTATAATAATGTTATTCTAATGTTTAACATTAATAATAATGTACCTTATTTATGGTATTATTTTATAATACTAATAACGACAAAGAGTCTATAGCAATAAAAAAATAATAATATGTTTTATAATAATAATATTATGCTTGTAATAATATTTATAATAATAATAATATATGTACACATAGGCATATGGGTGCACACATATGCATATGCATACATATATTTATATATAATTATTACCATGTAATTATTTATTATATTAATAAATAATTAGATCAATTAGTGGTATGGTAAATAGGATTATCCTATTACCATAGTTAAATAATTTAATAAATTGTTTTGAGATTATAATATTTATTTTAATATCCTTAAATTTAGGGACTTAGATTATAGTCTATTTATCCCTTTTCGGGAATGAGTTTTCAAAAAACCATCTCATTAACGAATGGATAGTTGAGATGGTTGCACCGGTTGGATTACCTGTGCAACCTCCTCCTCCATCCTATTTACAGGAAAGATTTCCTGTGTAAAAGGAGTTGGGGGGAGAAGAGTTGATTGGGAGAAGAGGATTATTATTATTATTGTAGGAAATTTATCCTGTGAGTTTGGCATTTGGATTGTTACGGGTAGAGGCTGGAAGATTGCAAGCAAAGGGATTCAAAGGAGTGTTGGAAACATTGGAGAGGGTTTGATCTTCCTTCTTCTCCAACTGGTCTTCGCAGGACTCCAGGTTGGAATCCATCCTGAGAAGTAGATTTATTTTGTAGAATGAATGTAAAATCTAGATTTCTAGAAAAGTTTCTGTATATTGTGCTATGGTTGCAAAATATATATATATATGCATTATCGTAGTATTATTATCTTGTGTATATGAATGATCTATTACTTGATGAGATTATGATTGTTTACCTTTTTGTTTAGAATTGAAAACTATATATATATATATATATATGTTTTATTTTCTATGTATTTGAAATGTGTTTGTGGAAAGTTATTTTATGAATGTTTGTATGTTCACTGTGGTGAAACCTCCCTGGGAGGGTAGAAGTGGTTTTGATCTGGTAGGGTAGTGTATTTTACTGTCATTGGATGTATTATGAATGCTTCCAGATTTTAGAACTTTTGTTGCAACCTTACTGTTTCATGTCTATTTATGTGCCACCTTTCTTTTCCCAGATCTAGAATATATTTGTTAGATAGATAGGGAGGATTGATGGGCCGTTTCTGAAGGGAAACTGGGATATCTCAAATGGGTCGTGCTCATTTTAGGCAACCTTATTCCCCATAACACCCAGTTTTACCCGCAAGACAATGTTGACAGTCGTTCTCTGCAGTTCTAGTCAGCTCAGTGTGTTAACCGAGTTAGGTCGGTAATGTGTCAACTGAGTTAGGTTGGTAATGTGTTAACCGAGTTAGGTGGGTAATGTGTTAACCAAGTTAGGTCGGCAATGTGTCAACCGAGTTAGGTCGGTAATGTGTCAACCGAGTTAGGTCGGTAATGTGTCAACCGAGCTAGGTCAGTAGTTTGTTAACCGAGCTAGGTCAATAGTGTGCTAACCCAGTCAGGTTGATTTAGTGTTAACTGGGCCAGGTCGGTAGTGTGTCAACCGAGAAATATTGTGTCAACCGACCAGTCCAGTATAAATCAAGTAAAATAGGATTCAGACTTTATACAATTATAACAATTATAACATTTAAGTATAAGTTATACTTTAAGTTATACTTGTATAAAGGGATTAGGTACCCTTTGAATCCATTGGAATAGGTTTCAGGTTCCTAGGAGTTAAGTTCTAACTTTTAAATTTTAGATTTTTTATTAAATCAAACTTAGTCAATTTTCAGGATTAGCCAGGTTTTAGGTATAGAAAGAAATTTTGTATAAACCTGAAGATTGTTCATTCCTTGTTTAGTGGAGATTATTTTCAGTACATTTAGATGCCTTTATTGAGATAGAATGTTTGTAAGGAGCAGTTTAGGGTTTAGAGTCTTCTAAGAGGATCAAGACATTTTAAACATTCTTAAACGTACCTAATTTCTCTAAACATACATAACTATCCTATTATTTCCAATTCTTTGTAGCAGTTTTCAAATGTGTTCACAAAGTGCTTCTACTATGTGTATGTTGTAATTGTGATGTATGGGTTGAGGGTAGAAAACATAACAACACCTAGTGAGTGGCTCTCAGTGCGGGGTTGGGGCCCTGAAGTGGCTAGAACCAGGATAACCGACTGAAGAGTTATTTAACAAGTGAAAATTTAATTAAACTGATGGGAATGGGTTAAAACATTAAAAAGATTAAATGTGCCTCACCCATGCCATTAGTGCTAGTAAAGGCTATGGATGGGAGTGGGAGAAGGTACCTATGCGTAGGTACGATCGAATGGCACTTGTCTGTATGAAAGGCATTCGATCCCGCATGTGCCTACTTGGGGGCCGGGGCCCGAAGTGGCTAGTACCAGGACAACCCAAGGAGTGAGGGCTATGCGATGACACTCACTTAGGTTTTTGCTTAGAGTTTCTACCCAAGCCTTAGAACCTTTTGGGAAAGATCTATACTTTGACTCTCTTTTCATTTGCTATTTTGGGAAAGATTACCCAACCCTAGGTTTGGCCTAGCTATTCCTTCTTTGTGGACCTTGGTGTTTATCTCCTAGCATGGGGGAGTGGGCCTTATAGGTATCCATGTGGTTGGGTGGTAAACATTTTTATCGAGGTATCTTTTGCAGATACAGTGCTTGAAGATTCATGCTTGCTTATGTACCAGTTTTGAAGAATGAAGGCCTTGTGATTATATTTCATGATGCAAAATCTTGTTACCTCTTTTGAGGAGTTGAATGCAATGTAATCAATAATGTATTTCAAAATGATGTAATTGGAATGGGTAGACTTAGGAAGAAGGGAAAAGGGAAATGTGAACTTTATGTTTAAGATGTATGTTGGAAAGGAAAAGGATTTTGTTACATTCCAAATTATGTAACATGCTTTCATTATTGTTGTTTAAGTGAAGCTATTGAAAAACCAAATGTGGTATATTTTAATGTATCAAATGAGTTGGATAAATTTTATAAGTTACATTGTTCATAAAGGATACTTAGGAATATAGATGATTTTTAAATGGAAAGTTGAAAAGAAAATATTTTGTATTTCTTAAAGATATGATGCAGTTTGCTTTGAGACATAAATCTTGTTGTTAGTTTACATAATGGATTTGAATGAATCATGCATTTAAATGAAAAGGGAACTTTGGAAGGAATCTAAGTTTAAGTTTTGATTACATAACTCTTTTCAAAGTTCAAAATTTTTCATAAATTTTTACTTAGGTTTTCTTTTGTTAAGAGAATCTTTGTTCTCTTCCCTGGTTCCCTTGCGGGGCATGACATCTTTGGTGTCAGAGCACTAAGTTACTACACTAGGGCCCAGGGAATTTGGCCCATGCTTCTTGAAACTTAGTATTCATCTTAGGAAAACTTAAAACTAAAATCAAACTAGGACCCATAAACTTATCCTTCTTCTTACTCATGGCAGGATGCCTCCTGTAACCCGTGGTAGAAGAGGAGGTGCCCAAAACACCCCTCCTAGATCTCAACATGAAAGTTCTCAAGAAGAAGAACAATATGAGGGAATAGGAGATCAATCTAATAATCAATCAGGAGGTTTTCAAGGGGCTCAAGTAATAGAATTATTACAACAGATTCTTTAAAGGTTAGAGGCAGGGCAGGATAGAGGCCACCATGGGGAGAATAACACTCACCATGAGGAGAGGGAAAGGAGTCCTAGGAGGAGGGATCAGGAAATGGAAGAAGATGCTTTGCATGCTTCTCACATGTGAGACCTCCTTAGGACTAAGACTAACCCATTTAAGGGAACTCAAGGTGGGTCTACTACACAAACTTGGTTGCTAGAACTAGAGAGGCTTTTCTCCATGCACTCTTATAGCAGCAATACTAAGGCTCGGTTTGCAGTCATTCACCTTAGAGACTTTGCATCCACTTGGTGGGAAACAAAGAGAGAGAAACTTCACATAGATATTACCACTCTTTCATGGGAACTATTCCTAGAACTCTTTCGAGCCAAATTTCTATCTGACCACTGGAGACGTGAAAGAGCTGAGGAGTTTCACAACCTAAGGCAGTTAACTATGTCATTTGATGACTATGAGAGAAAGTTCTTGGAACTCAAGCCATATTCAGGATATAAGGATGATGAACCCATGTTGACTCAACACTTCCTTAGAGGACTCAATGGTCATTTGGCCGGTAGTGTACGAATGTTTGAACCTCAGACAGTTAATGATGCAGTCATCAAAGCTCACCTTGAGGAACAAAATATAGCCTTGGGGTTAGGAGGTTAGATAGGTGGCCAAGGGGGTAATGCCTTCCAAGCCGGGTCAAGTTTCAAAGGAAATCAATCTCAAGGTGCACCTAGACCTAAAAACTATCCTCCTAAAGGAAGTCAAAACCACCAGAAAAGGAAGTTTTTCAACAACAGCAACAACAAAAATTACAATGGAAACAATAATAAAAGTGGGGGTTCTCAATCCAACAATCCTCGCAACTGGCAGCGTGCAAAGCGATACCCAAACCCTCAACTAGTGCAGAGTATGCCTTAGAATTCTAGTAGGGGTAGCTATCAGTAGTCTAGCGCACCTTCTACAGGAAGGAATTTTGTCAAGAACAATGGATGTTACTCTTGTGGCCAACATGGGCACATTGCAGTTAATTGCCCTCAGAAATCTACTCCAGCAGCTAGCTATAGGCAGGCCTCTTCAGAACCAATAGTAGGCAATGCAGGCAGAACTCACTGAGTATTTACCACTTTAGACCATGGATAAGCCAATCATCAGGGAACAGTCATCGAAACCCCAGGTTTTTTAAGGGGTATCTCTACCACCATATTATTTGATTCAGGAGCAACGGATTCTTTCATTTCACCCTCTTTAGTAGAGCAATGTGGGCTAAAGGTAGTAAGGCAGGAAGATAGGTGGCAAGTCGAACTAGCCTTTGGGGCAAGGATAACTTCTGACTCTTGTGTCCATAGCTACAAGTTAGAACTTGGACCATTTTCCACCTTAGTAAATCTTTGAGTAATCCCTCTAGGCTCATATGGAGTAGTTTTGGGTATGGATTGGTTGGATGCTCACAAAGCCACTTTGGATTGTAGAAAAAAAAGCATTCAATGCTTAGATGACTTAGGAGAACCTAAGAAGATTATTAGGGTGCAACGACCCATCTCTCTCCGCATGATTTCCATGATGTAGCTCAAGAGGTGCATGCGCAAAGGATGCCAATTATTTGCAGTATCAGTAGAGGACTTGGACCAAGGAGAAAGTGAGGAGGTATCACTAGATCATCCCCTATTACAAGAGTACTTGGATTTTTTTCCCAAAGAAATTCCAAGAATGCCTCCCAAAAGGGACATAGACTTCCGAATTGAGTTGGTTCCAGGAGCAGAAGCAATCTCCAAAGCTCCATACCATATGACCACACAAGAAATTGAGGAACTCAAGATGCAACTGGAAGGGCTCTTGGAAAAAGGATTTATCAGGCCTAGTGTATCACCATGGGGTGCACCAGTAATATTTGTGAAGAAGAAAGATGGATCTCTTCGGTTGTGTATTGTTTATCATCAACTCAACAAAGTCATGATCAAGAATCGGTATCCTTTACCTCGAATCGATGATCTATTTGATCAAATGAAAGGTGCAAAAATATTTTCAAAAATTGACCTCAAGTCAGGATATCATCAACTTAGAATTCAGGAAGCTGATATTCATCAAACAGCATTCCATACCAGATATGGTCACTATGAGTTCACCATGGTACCATTTGGGCTAACGAATGCTCCTTTTGTATTCATGAGCCTAATGAATGGAGTTTTCAGAACCTACTTGGATAAATTTGTAATAGTATTCCTAGATGATATCTTAGTGTTCTCTAAAACTCTTGAAGAACATGAGGTTCATCTTCGCCAAGTATTACAGTGCCTTAGGGAAAATCAACTTTATGCCAGTGCAGAAAAGTGTGAATTCTTTCAGATAGAAGTTAAGTATCTAGGGCATGTCATATCAGGGAATGGCATCGCTGTTGATCCAGCCAAAATTCAAGCCATAGTGGAGTGGCCAACTCTGACTAATGTCCCTGAAGTTCACAGCTGTATGGGACTAGCTAGGTATTACAGAAGATTTGTCAGAGATTTCTCTCGAATAGCACATCCCATTACTTCCTTGCAAAGGAAAGGCAAAAAGTTTGTTTGGTTAGAAAAATGTGAGGCCGCTTTCCAATGTTTGAAGGAAAGATTAACCAGTGCTCCAATCTTGGTGGTTCCTGAACCATCAGGAAACTTCATAGTTTGCACAGATGTCTCACTAGAAGGGATTGGGGTGGTTCTTATGCAAGAAGGACAAGTTGTGGCTTATGAGTCAAGGAAGCTTAAAGATCATGAGGTCAACTACCCCACCCATGACCTAGAACTTGCAGCAGTAGTTCACACCTTAGTAAAGTGGAGACACTTTCTATTGGGTCACAAGTTTGAACTCCAAACAGATCATCAGAGCCTTCAGTACATCTTCTCTCAACCCAACCTAAATGCTAGACAACGTAGGTGGATGGAATTCCTATGTGAATATGATTTTGAGGTGAAATACATCCAAGGAAAGATAAATGTGGTGGCAGATGCTTTAAGTAGGTGCAGACATGTTTTATCAGCAATAGCCCTTAGCACAAATTTGGAGAAAAGAATCAGGGAAACTCTCACTTCTGACTCTTGGTTTCAGGAGGTTAAGATAGAAATAGAGTCAGGAAGACCTTTGGAAGGTCACTTCTTAGGATATTCCTTAGACACCCTTGGGTTGCTGCGACAACAAAATAGAATCTATGTGCCCGTGGAAGGAGACCTTCGTGCACTTATCCTCTCGGAAAGCCACAAGGCTCCTTATTCGGCACATCTCGGGGTGAAGAAAATGTATGTAGACTTATGTTAGTTGTACTATTGGTCAGGAATGAAGAGAGATATTGCAGACTATGTGGCTAGATGTTTGGAATGTCAGAGAGTAAAAGAAGAACATCAACACCCTGCTGGTCTATTGAAACCTCACCTAGTGCCAGAATGGAAATGGGACATTATTTCCATGGATTTTATTGTGGGACTTCCAGTTACTCCTAGGAGACATGATGCTATCATGGTAACAGTTGACAGACTCACCAAGGTAGCCCATTTTTCTCCTATGCAGTCCTCGTACTCAGCAGCTTCTATTGCCAGAGTGTTCATGAAGGATATTGTAAGACTCCACGGAATTCCCAGGAGAATCATATCTGATCGTGATCTAGTATTTACATCAGCTCTTTGGACTTCACTTTAGCATACCTTAGGGACTCAGCTCAACTTTAGCTCTGCTTATCATCCTGAGACAGATGGGCAGACGGAGCGAGTCAATCAGATTCTTGAGGACATGCTCAGAATGTATGTTATGGATAGATAGACCCACTGGGAAGAGTATCTATATTTGGTAGATTTTGCTTATAATAATGGTTATCACATTTCCTTAGGTATGTCCCCTTTTTAGGCTTTATATGGTCATCCATGCCGCACTCCTTTAAGTTGGGATAGATTGGAGGACAGGGTACTTCTAGGCCCTGAAATGTTACAAGATATGGAGCAGCAGGTCAGCGCATCAGAGAGCATATTTTGATAGCCCAGGATCGGTAGAAGAAGTATGATGATGCTCACAGGACTGATATACACTTCTCTCTTGGTGATAGAGTCTTTTTGAGGGTGCGCCCAAGAAAGAGTCCAATCCATTACAGAAAAGGCTCTAAGTTGGCACCCCGATTTGTTGGCCCTTTTGAGGTCCTGGAGAGGATAGGACCAGTAGCTTATCGGCTTGCCTTGCCACCTAGCCTTGCTTGTATTCATGATGTGTTTCATGTTTCAGTACTTAGGAAGTATATTCCTGATGTAACTCATGTGTTGGATTGGAATGCTTAACAGGTAGCGGACGGGCAGCTAGCTTTAGAGCCGGTATGCATTTTGGAGCAGTGGACACTGACCCTCAGGGGTCGCACCATAGAGCAGGCAAGGGTCCAAAGGGACCCCAATGATGAATCTTCCACCACATGGGAAGATGCTGATAGACTTAGAGAAACTTATCCATATTTGTTTCTAGGCTTCCAGGAGTAAGCCTAACTCTAGGGGGGAGGATGTAATACCTCTCCTATGGTGATACTTAGACTTTTCTGAGTTGGACATTTTATTATTATTATGGTCAAGACTATACATTTACATTTATATTTTGTGGATGATGACATGATGAATATGCTCATTTATGGTTAGTAATTACATGTTTATGAGATTAGAAAATTATCTATTTTTATATGGATCTAACCCAATTATTTGAATCTAACCACTATCATTATGTTTTATGTTTCATGGATGTGTCTGATGTGTTTTTCATGACTCCAGGATGAAGTTGTAGTTACTCACTTAGTCGAGGTCCACACGATGTATCGATCCTGGTCATCTGCTTGCATATATCTGATTTGTATCTCCATATGTATATATATGTATCTCTTCTTGGTGATGCAGGATTGCAGGTACCGGGTGTCATCTCCACCTGGCTTCACAGGTCTGAGCGATCCCTCAAAATCCTCAATCATTGTTGTTGTTACAGAGGTATCACCAGGTCCACAAGAAGAAACTTCACCTTTGATCCTTTTATCCTTAGGTGGGAAGTGTCGAGTCAGTCCCTTGTGTAAATGTCTTATGTGGTTTTGTAGTTGATGGAATTGTGGATCTTGTAGCTAGTTCTTGCCTTCGTGATATGTTCAATTCTGTTAGTAGATCATGGATGTAGATTATTGTTCATTTGAGGGTATGATTTAGTAGCGTATCTCATTAGGAGCAATTTTGAGTGCAATTAAATCATGTGGTTTTAATACCCATGATAAGGATTAATTTTATGGTATCTTAATGTCTAAGGAAATATTAATAATAAAAGGTTTTAAATAATAGTGGTAAAATTCTAACCTATGTTAGTGGCTACTTAATATATGCATATATATTTTAGAATGGGGATTAAGGTATGAATAAATAATATAGTTTATAATAATGTTATTCTAATGTTTAACATTAATAATAATGTACCTTATTTATGGTATTATTTTATAATACTAATAACGACAAAGAGTCTATAGCAATAAAATAATAATAATATGTTTTATAATAATAATATTATGCTTGTAATAATATTTATAATAATAATAATATATGTACACATAGGCATATGGGTGCACACATATGCATATGCATACATATATTTATATATAATTATTACCATGTAATTATTTATTATATTAATAAATAATTAGATCAATTAGCGGTATGGTAAATAGGATTATCCTATTACCATAGTTAAATAATTTAATAAATTGTTTTGAGATTATAATATTTATTTTAATATCCTTAAATTTAGGGACTTAGATTATAGTCTATTTATACCTTTTCGGGAATGAGTTTTCAAAAAACCATCTCATTAAAGGATTGATAGTTGAGATGGTTGCACCGGTTGGATTACCTGTGCAACCTCCTCCTCCATCCTATTTACAGGAAAGATTTCCTGTGTAAAAGGAGTTGGGGGGAGAAGAGTTGATTGGGAGAAGAGGATTATTATTACTATTGTAGGAAATTTATCCTGTGAGTTTGGCATTTGGATTGTTACGGGTAGAGGTTGGAAGCTTGCAAGCAAAGGGATTCAAAGGAGTGTTGGAAACATTGGAGATGGTTTGATCTTCCTTCTTCTCCAACTGGTCTTCGCAGGACTCCAGGTTGGAATCCATCCTGAGAAGTAGATTTATTTTGTAGAATGAATGTAAAATCTAGATTTCTAGAAAAGTTTCTGTATATTGTGCTATGGTTGCAAAATATATATATATGCATTATTGTAGTATTATTATCTTGTGTATATGAATGATCTATTACTCGATGAGATTATGATTGTTTACCTTTTTGTTTAGAATCGAAAACTATATATATATATGTTTTATTTTCTATGTATTTGAAATGTGTTTGTGGAAAGTTATTTCACGAATGTTTGTATGTTCACTGTGGTGAAACCTCCCTGGGAGGGTAGAAGTGGTTTTGATCTGGTAGGGTAGTGTATTTTACTGTCATTGGATGTATTATGAATGCTTCCAGATTTTAGAACTTTTGTTGCAACCTTACTGTTTCATGTCTATTTATGTGCCACCTTTCTTTTCCCAGATCTAGAATATATTTGTTAGATAGATAGGGATGATTGATGGGCTATTTCTGAAGGGAAACTAGGATATCTCAAATGGGTCGTGCTCATTTTAGGCAACCTTAGTCCCCATAACACCCAGTTTTACCCGCAAGACAAAGTTGACAGTCGTTCTCTGCAGTTCCAATGAGCTCAGTGTGTTAACCGAGTTAGGTCGATAATGTGTCAACCGAGTTAGGTTGGTAATGTGTTAACCGAGTTAGGTCGGTAATGTGTTAACCGAGTTAGGTCGGCAATGTGTTAACCAAGTTAGGTCGATAATGTGTCAATCGAGTTAGGTTAGTAATGTGTCAACCGAGCTAGGTCGGTAGTGTGTTAACCGAGCTAGGTCAGTAGTGTGCTAACCGAGTCAAGTCAGTTTAGTGTTAACCGGGCCAGGTCAGTAGTGTGTCAACCAAGCAATACTATGTCAACCGACCAGTCCAGTATAAACCGAGGAAAATAGGATTCAGACTTTATACAATTATAACAATTATAACATTTAAGTATAAGTTATAATTTAAGTTATACTTGTATAAAGGGATTAGGTACCCTTTGAATCCATTGGAATAGGTTTCAGGTTCCTAGGAGTTAAGTTCTAACTTTTAAATTTTAGATTTTTAATTAAATCAGACTTAGTCAATTTTTAGGATTAGCCAGGTTTTAGGTATAGAAAGAAATTTTGTATAAACTTGAAGATTGTTCATTCCTTGTTTAGTGGAGATTATTTTCAGTACATTTAGATGCCTTTATTAAGATAGAATGTTTGTAAGGAGCAGTTTAGGGTTTAGAGTCTTCTAAGAGCATCAAGACATTTTAAACATTCTTAAACGTACCTAATTTCTCTAAACATACATAACTATCCTATTATTTCCAATTCTTTGTAGCAGTTTTCAAATGTGTTCACAAAGTGCTTCTACTATGTGTATGATGTAATTGTGATGTATGGGTTGAGGGTAGAAAACCTAACGACACCTAGTGAGTGGCTCTCAGTGTGGGGCCGGGGCCCTAAAGTGGCTAGAACCAGGATAACTGACTGAAGAGTTATTTAACAAGTGAAAATTTAATTAAACTGATGGGAATGGGTTAAAACATTAAAAAGATTAAATGTGCCTCACCCATGCCATTAGTGCTAGTAAAGGCTATGGATGGGAGTGGGAGAAGGTACCTATGTGTAGGTACGATCGAATGGCACTTATTTGTATGAAAGGCATTCGATCCCGCATGTGCCTACATGGGGGCCGAGGCCCGAAGTGGCTAGTACCAGGACAACCCAAGGAGTGAGGGCTATGCAATGACACTCACTTAGGTTGTTGCTTAGAGTTTCTACCCAAGCCTTAGAACCTTTTGGGAAAGATCTATACTTTGACTCTCTTTTCATTTGCTATTTTGGGAAAGATTACCCAACCCTAGGTTTGGCCTAGCTATTCCTTCTTTGTGGACCTTGGTGTTTATCTCCTAGCATAGGGGAGTGGGCCTTATAGGTATCCACATGGTTGGGTGGTAAACATTTTTATCGAGGTATCTTTTGGAGATACAGTGCTTGAAGATTCATGCTTGCTTATGTACCAGTTTTGAAGAATGAAGGCCTTGTGATTATATTTCATGATGAAAAATCTTGTTACCTCTTTTGAGGAGTTGAATGCAATGTAATCAATAATGTATTTCAAAATGATGTAATTGGAATGGGTAGACTTAGGAAGAAGGGAAAAGGGAAATGTGAACTTTATGTTTAAGATGTATGTTGGAAAGGAAAAGGATTTTGTTACATTCCAAATTATGTAACATGCTTTCATTATTGTTGTTTAAGTGAAGCTATTGAAAAACTAAATGTAGTATATTTTAATGTATCAAATGAGTTGGATAAATTTTATAAGTTACATTGTTCATAAAGGATACTTAGGAATATAGTTGATTTTTAATTAGAAAGTTGAAAAGAAAATATTTTGTATTTCTTATAGATATGATGCAGTTTGCTTTGAGAAATAAATCTTGTTGTTAGTTTACGTAATGGATTTGAATGAATCATGCATTTAAATGAAAAGGGAACCTTGGAAGGAATCTAAGTTTAAGTTTTGATTATATAACTATTTTCAAAGTTCAAAATTTTTCATAAATTTTTACTTAGGTTTTCTTTTGTTAAGAGAATCTTTGTTCTCTTCCCTGGTTCCCTTGCAGGGCATGACAGGAACTATGTGTCGATGGTGTTCTCAAACCAGAGCATCAACATTTGGAAGATAAGGGTTTAGTTCACATCACACACTTACCTCTGAGCTTTCAGACAAAATGGGTCAGATATATTCTCAGTTGAATACATGAAGGAAAAATATGGCTTGAGCAACCAGTAGAGATTACAAAGAAGATGATTCACTGAATCACTGGTCTTCCCATGCTCAACAAGGCAAAATCTACAAAAACCCTAGATCAGATAGAACTGGAAGAGAAAACCCTAGCCGAGTGGGATGGTAGAGGTATGAAGATAAGAAAAATTACTGATGTAGAATTGAAGTTTGGTATACATATCATAGCTCACAAGATATATAGTTCAAGTAGGTAGAACAGTGTTCCATGTGAAGCAGTTGACCTAGCATATAAAATTGTAAAGAACAATCTGTCATTTGACCTAGCAGATCTTTTGTTGAGATAGTTCAACAAGAACATGGAGAGCATCCAAACCTCAAAGAACAATCCATGCAGCAAAACAAAGGATTGTACATGTGAAACCTCTTCCCTATGAGGTAAATATTGATGAAACCAAGAATATTATTGAAGCCCTAATTAATCAACCTGTTAACCCAAAGGCACCATATTTTGGGACATATGAAGAAGCTAAGGAGAGAATTGAGCTTAGTATAAAGCTTCCATAGGTGGTTAACAAAGGAAGAAAGAGGTTGGCCAAAATACAAGCTAGCACACCTCAAATGTCAACCGAGGAAAACGGAGAGGACTTTGAAGAAGAAGAAGAGAAAGAGGATGAGGAGGAAGAAGAACAACTACCAGGAAAGAAGAAAGGAAAAGTATTTATCACCAAGGCACCCAAGCAACCCTCTGTAGTATTTACAAGAAGGAGTGCAAGAGGCAAGGCAGGCAAAGACAGTGAAGAAATAGTATTCAAAAGGCCTCCTCCTTCATTAAAAGAAAAGATCAAGGACTTGAGAGAAGAATTTGGAATTGCAAACTTCAGATCTCTCAAATATGAAATTAGATCTGAGGAAGAGCAGCAAGAAATTGAAGATGCTGTTATCGAGAAAATAGGAAGATGGAAATACCAACCTGAAGAGATAGCTTCTCAAATCCTAGGAACTCTACTGAACAAAATTAAGTTAAGATGGTCCAATGCAAGACAAACTGTCAAGGACATCTATGCTCAAACCTTGAGGCAATTAATGCCAAGTTTGAAAAATGCTGAAATTAATAAGGCATTGATAGATAATGAAATTAAGATGACACTCAAATTCAACAGTTGTTTGATTTTGATCAAAGATATTGAGTTGGTTGTGAAGAGTGCCACTACCACATGGAAAAACATCTATAATCTTCACAAACCGAGTGTCAAAACTATGATAATCAAGGATATTGATGATGACAATGATGAACATGAAGAAGATACCGAGGTGGACAAGCAAAGTGATGAGGAAGATAATATTGTTCAGAAAGCTGCAGAAGTCATTGCCTCACTTCCTCACTCTCTAGCAAAAGTTGCTACATCTAGCATGGAGATAACTTCAATTATGATTATGACAACTTCCACAGATACATCAAATGTCAAATCATCACTACCACAACTCAATGAATCATCGACAGGAATGACTACCACCTCTTTTACCGAGTTGCAGTCTCATGTATCTATTTCAGTACCTACTTCCATATCAAGTTTTCCAGTAGTAAGTACCTCAGTTCTGGATACTTTAGTAAGTATTTCAATTTTTGATCCTACAATTGTGAATACTTTAGTTTTGAGCCCTTCAAGTATTCCAGTTGGTAGTTTATCATTTTTCACAGCAAGTCCTACAATGTCTACAATAACTTCTACAAAGGCATTAAGTGCAATAACAATTGATAATAAGAATGTAGAAGAGGATATAGACTTAGATGAGGAGATAGAGATTAAAAAATTAGACTTTCCAAATCTTTCCGTAGACCAAATGCAAAACATTGGTGAACTCCTCCAAAAGAAAGCAAAACAGAAGAAACTAAAAGAAGAAAGGGACAAGGAATATAAAATTATTGAAGATGCAAAGGATATTTTTTCAAAAGCATTAGGTATTAAAGTTGATTCCTCTCAACATATTTTTTTATAGTTAGCTGAGGCAGTAAACAAGTTCCATGAGGATTCCTCTGCGTCAGAAAAGTTTATTGAGAAAGCCGAGAAGAAATTTGACAATAAAGTGCTTAAGCATGTTGCTCAGCATATAGCTATTAATCAGGTAGAATTATCTTTAGTTTTGACAGATATTGAATCCTCCTATTCCAATGTTACCTCACTTGTTGCTAAGCTATGTAATGTTGCCGAGTTCACTAAGGAAGTCAAGGAAAAATTGAATAAGATTGATGAGGATCTGAAGGATAGTGTACAGAGGTTGCAACTTGAACCTAGTTCAAGCTCTGCACATCATATGAAAATCACATTCCTATCAAATAGATAGTCGGAATTATTAAAAGAAGATACAAAGATCCGGTCAACACTGCTAGATATTCAGAACATGATTCTTCCCATCATGGACATAATGCAAAAGCACATTGTTCACTCAAAAGCATTACTCCATGACAATCAATTTTCCATTGCAGACCACATGATTGAACTCTTTGTAAAAGTCCAAATTGCACTCCAAACATGCAAGATTCTGCAAGAGAATTGGGACAGAACTCTAGCACTAATCATGAAGGTACATTTTGATTTTCTTTCACATTTTGGATTCTCCCTGTAAAATACTTGTATATACACCTTTGGCATTATTGTCAAAAAGGGGGAGAAAATGTATAGGAGAAAGTGTATAAGATTAAGGTGTGTAATATGAAAGGGGGAGAAAGTACTCTATATAAGGGAGTCATGAAATATATAAACAGCAGTTTGACAAAAATAAATTTTGAAAAAAAAATCAAAAAAGATTCAACATGATTCTTGTATATAAGTTTTGGCTATAAGTGTTTTTGTCACTAATGCCAAAGGGGGAGATTGTTGGCATTAAGCATGATTGTCATTAATGACAACACTTATTCTGTACAGTACATACCGAGTAGAACAGAGCATACTGAGCAGAACAGTGCATACCGAGTAGAACAGTACATACTGAGCAGAACAGTACATACCGAGTAGAACAGAGCATACCAAGTAGAACAGTACATACCGAGAAGAACAGTACATACCGAGTAGAACAGTGTTTACCGAGTGCTGCACGGTTAAACAGGAAATTTAGTTTCTACCAAGTAACACTTTATCTACCGAGTCTCCAGTGTTTACCGAGTTCGAAACTATGACCGAGTGGTTAGTATGGACCGAGTTTCCACTTCTACCAAGTGCATGATGATGCTGAGTAACGCTGTGGATGCCGAGTATCATAAAATCACCGAGTTAGTTTGCAGTAACCATGTAACTATATTTGGGCCGACTCAGTAATATTTGTGTTTACTTGTTTAAGAGCCAACTTTTTAATTTTTTTGGAATTGACTTAGATTGATATATAAACAATGTTTTATGTCATATCCAAGTATGATAAGAAATAGAGAAGTATGAAAAAGAGAGAAAGGCAGAGATAAGTGAATTACAAAGGGCTACAATAGTATAAGAAGCAAAAAAGATCTATCTATCACAGAAAGTGATCAGTACATCAGAGAATCTCAATCAGAAAGTACAATTGCATGTAAGAGATCTACTATTTCATCCTAACAGGTGAATCAGCTTGAAATCCTCTAACCAGGTAGACTTAACAGTCTTTGTAAAAATCTCTTAATCGAGTGCACACTTCATTGTATGTTTGTAAAACCTCTAACAAGGTGGACCTAGCAGTCCTTATTGCTCCTAACAGGGCATATCATCAGAAGTGATCATTGTAAGCCTTAACCAACAAACTTTATACGGCAGTATTGAAGTTTTGTGGGTATCATCCCCACCCCAATTTTACTTTCTACTTGGAAGGTTTCTGGGTTACCAAATCTCTGTGTTCTAAGTGTGATGAATGTTTTATTCTTTTTGTTACTCATGCATGCAGTCAGATTATCAATCTAATATTATTAAGATCTGAATCTGTTAAAAGTTTTGAAGTTACTGATTCACCCCTCCCCTCTCAGTAACCTAGATAGTCTTAAATATTTCCAACATTTACTTCTAGAGAGTTTAACACTTTTTGTGAAGTGAATGGTATTCAGAGACAATTTTCAGCCCCTAGAACACCTGAACAAAATGGTATTGCAGAAAGAAGAAATAGGTCAGTGACTGAAGTAGAAAGAGCTATGTTATTTGAGAATGATTTGGTGAAGACATTATAGAGAGAAGCAGTGAATACAACAGTATATAAAATGAATACAGTACAAATCAAAGCAGACATAGACAAGACACCTTATGAATTATGGTTTGGACATGCACCCTCAGTTAAGTATTTTAGAATTTTTGGAAGCAAATGTTATATAAATAGAGATGATGATATTGGAAAGTTTAATCCTAGAAGTGATGAAAGAATTTTTCTTGGATATTCTTTGGAAAGCAAAGCATATAGATGTTACAATAAGAGAACTAAAACTATTGTTGAAAGTGCAAATGTTAAAGTTGATGACAAGTTCAAAATTTAGGAAAGAATGCTTGATTATGAATCTGATGAAGAAGCCAATCCTCAACCTAACAATGAATCTACTGAATTATTCTATGAGATTGATAGTGAATTATTGAATGAGAATACTACAAAAGAAACCAGAGAGGAATCTGTTGGCTCCCAAAATGGACTTTATGCTTTAACAAGCAACCAGTACATCTACAAATTTTAAGGATGGGTTAGATCCAAATATGGGACTCTAAGGATGACTGGACCAACTATAGGGATAAGACTTCCCTCTAGTCTTCTGGCTCTGTAAAACCAAGGTGGGTGTACCTAATCTAGTAAAACAAAACTTACTTCACTAATCACTGACTAGATTTAAATGTAATAGATAAATGATAAGAGAAATCCAAATGATAACCATTCATTTACAGATCTTTCATTATCACTAGGTAGTAAATTGCCCTACAAATCACTATATTTCAAAGAATTTCGACAATTTTATAATCAAAGATGGAAATATCAATAGAACCTTTTCAAACATTGATCTCTATAAGAAAACTCCACTACTGGCCAGTGTCTTATTCATTGGGCAACACTTCCACTGCAAGATTGTAATACATGAAAAAATATATTGAACTTTGAATTTTCTTTACCCTTTGAAAATACTAATCACCCTACGGTGGATTTTATCAAAGGTTCCTAGATTCACACTACTTACTAATGCATCCTTAAGAAAGGCTTCAAAGAATTTATGTCATATTCAAAGCTTATTTAATTTGATCTTGGATCAGAGCTGAGAAATATAAACATACACACAGAGATTATCTATGCAATGAATTGGAACAATTCATAACTCAAACAAAGATACTCAAGGAGAGATATAAATCTTGGATTTCATTCAAATGCTATATTAATAACACACTTACAAAATGCTTTCCAATATAACCTTTTGAAATTAACTTGAACCAAAAATATTGTTCTTCTATAGAAATATGCCTAAAAATAGTCCATGATATCCCAGACTCAAGAAACCTATCAGTTAAATTGATCAAGTTCTCGGTCCTTTTTCATTGATCCTGGTAATCCTTTTATAGAATAACGATTACATACAAGCTTTGGATCCCTTCAAAAAAGACAAGAAAATACCCCACCATACAGGACAAAATATATAAATGGACACCTTCTTGTTACAAATTCTCAAAATAGATTTAAAATAAGTGCCAAAATTTTGTAATCAACTCCCAAGGGCAGTTCAAATTCTCCCAGGTGTTATATCCTTGCTTATGATAACTGTTTGATGTCTTTATCCCTGTTAGCTTTGATTTTGAGGGATTGGAGTACTGCCACCTACTGCTTCTTTATTGGAAGCTTCCTCTTCTTCTAAACCCTCTAAGGGATATGCTGATTCCCAAATTATATAAGTCTTTTCACTTTACAACTTGTAACTACCCTGGAAAAAACTGATGATTCATTATGTCACTTTTGGTTTACCGACTCAAAAAACCCTAGTAAAAACCCTAACAAAAGATTCAAAATTGAAACATAATAGTTACAGGACAATTTTAAAATGTGACTGTTGATTCAAAACATTCTCGGCTGATCGGGCAGCTCGTAAAAATCTTACAACAATCAACTGAGCCTTTAAAAAGTCTTTGGCCACATCATAAATCTCTTGGCGAATGAAAATCAAACACATCGGCATGGAAATGGCACGTTGGACCCACTCCGCATAAGCCTTTAATCAGACAGCCGGTGTAAGATTACATGAGCTCAGAAGATTCCATGTGCTCTTACGCTAGCCATAGATCTGAAAATAAATCAAATGATAAAAGTTTCAGGCCCACTGACATGTCCTTATCACTCTTCTAGCTCAGCCAATCAGAACCTGACACCTCAATGACACCATGGAAACGATCCCACTTCCCTCGGCAAACTTAACCCTTTAACCTTTTAGCAAATACGCGACTGAAAGGGTTCTCAAATTTGTTGAATACATTCCTTTAACCATAGTAGGGTCTGGCGATTCAGTGAACGAAGCATTCACTGAATCTCTAATATTTTCTTAACCCTTTCTCACATTCCAAGAATACGCGAAAGCCTTTATTCACCAAGTCGCTAAATCATACTTCTAACCCTAAGTTTCAATGTGAGAATTGGTGACCAAAAACTTTGCTTATTCGCTGAATGATTTAGGGCTTCACTAACTTACTCTAAGATTCTGTGAATACACACATTCACCCATTCGCCAAATACTTTAGAACCCTGCCAATTTATCATGAGAATGATAAAACAAAGAAAACTTTAGACCTTCACCAAAAATTTTGTCAAAGTCGCCAAATTTGGAAAAATGTTGATAATGACTCAGTCACTGGTTCACCAAATAAATTTTCAAAGTAAGACCCACACATGGGCCCGCCTAGTGTCACCTATCAACCAACCATTTGCTGCTTACTACCTGGTCATCTCTGACAACTACCAACTTGTCGCTCTGCAACCAATGAGAAACTACCACTCAGGTACATTTATCAATGGTCCCATCTGACAACTGCATTAAGCTTGATGCAAGATCGATGGTTAGTCACATGATCGCATAGGCCTCTAAGATTCTATGAGATTATACGACAACCATCAGATCTTCCCTTCATTACTTTCAACTCTGAAGATCCCTCTGACACTGGTCCCACCGATAACCACCATATCACTATCCATATCGACCAATCAGAGACGAGCATTTGGGCATACATGGTAGTGGACCCGCTTCGCTTGAAATGTTGTGCTATAAAGTAAGATCGACGGTTGGTCGCATGATCACATAGAGCTAAAAGATTCTACGTGAACATACAACAATTGTTGATCAACTGAGGATTCCAAGATTCAAAGTACACTAAAACATTAGAAAGATAAGGCATTAAGGACTTAGGAAATATTAACATCACCGGGCCTTTAGACTTAGGGATAAAATAAAAACATGACCTCCACGTGGTGATAAAAATAAAGCACATGCCCTTTTAGGAACTTAAGTGATTCAAAAAATTAACACTCAAATAGATCATAAAAAGAGTGACCTAGGGTTTTTCTAAAAGTGGCAAATATTTAGGGCTTTCCTAAAACTTGAACTTTAACTAGGGCTGGCCGAATATGGGGGAAAATCTTGATAATTTTGCAAGATTTTTTGTGGGTTTTTTGTAGCAAAATTATCACAATCTTTTAACACTTATGCACACTTCAATTTTATAAAAATTTCACAGGATTAACATACTAAAAAATTGAAGTGCCAACAGGTTTCTTGGTTTTTGAAGTTCTGCCTTCAAAATTTGATTTTTGAGGGTTTTCCCTGAGTTTCATAGTTTGGTCTCCAGTATTTACCAGTCTCAGAGTTCAAATTTTTTTAAAATATGAAGAACCCTAAGTGCTAGGTCTATTTGTCTTTGAAAAAAAAAAAGCCCTAAAAATTTCTTACCCAGGTCTATTCGGCTATTACCTTTTTGAAATCACTTAACAACCCTTTAAAACATGTGCGTTTTATATCTTCGGTTAGTCACATAGTCTCCCAATCAATTTGGCATATTCCCTTTAGTTTTGTCATTACTCAAAGCCCTTTGTCATGCAATCTCCTTAGGATGGAAGAATATTCTTTTTCTTCTAATGACTCAGCGGTTGCCTTCAATCGCCAAGTCTCTGGATGATTAATGTGAGATCTAGCGACTAATATGGTAAATAATCACCTTATCTCTAGATCAAAATACCTTCGGTTGGGTGATCTCTAAAAGAAATAAAGAATTGATATAGTATTCAGTGATTATGAGGTTCTCCTATGGTCGCTGAGTCTCCAAATGCAAGGTGGCAGTCTATTTTATGCGGGTCGCCAGATCTCCAAGTTATCTAGCGGTTGGTTCTTTTATCCTGCAACCTGGTAATTTTAATGGTCACCTGTTCTCTTAATTTTGGTGGTTATGTTTCAAGAAGTCAACAATTCAGCGACACGGTTATCTCTAAGTCTCTTAATGCAGTGGTTAAGTCATGGAAGGTATTCTGACTTAGCGGGAACTGTTAGATGGAGAATTGATCAATGGTTGATATTTAATCTCATTACTTGATCGTGGTTAAGTAAATTCTTTGGCGACTTGGAGAATAAAGGTGTTCACGCAGTCTCCAATTTTAAACTAGAGTTAACATGAATGACTAGTGACTGGGAGATGTCTTCAGTCGCGTGGTCACCAGATAATAGTAAGTTGGGAGAAATGTTAACAAATAAGAGTTTTCAACCATTGATTTAATTTGGCTCGAGTGGTGGTCACATAATCTTAGAATCAAACCATGGATTAAAAAATATTCTAGTGACCTTGAGATTTTCTTTGTTGCCCAATCTCTAGATCAAACCCAAGTTAAAAAAGTTGCTCAGCGATTGGGAGACTGTCTTCAGTTGTGCAATCGCCAAATGGTTGAAAGTTAAATTTTGACTAAGGACAAAAAGGTTGAAAATTATGAGTGTCTATTTGCTAGATATTGTGACATGTTTTTCTCTGATTGGTCGACAAAATAAGAAAGGTAATAAGCAATTACAAAGATCAGACTATGGTTGTTGGATCTCCAGAAGAGATAAATCAAAGTTTCCTTGTCTTCAGTCACTAAATCTCCAGATAGGTTAGTCGGGAAGTCTCAAGAAAAGGTTTGAAAGGTCAATGTGCTTAAGCGACTAAGAGATTCACTACAGTCACTAGATCTCATGATAACCGAGGTCGCCAAGTCTCAAGATAAAATTAAAAGAGAATATTTTTTGCAATGACTAAGAGAATGACTATAGTTGCCAAGTCTCAGAATTGAAAAATTAAAATGACAAGGGGTCACTCGGTCTCTAGCTAAATTTAGTATAGTTCAAGTTATTTAGCGACTATGATTTCTCACTATAATCACCAAATCTCAAGAAGGAAAAAAGTTATAAAATGACTAAAGTTTCCTTTAGTCACTAGAAATCTTTTAGCGATTTTGAGGTGTACTAGCCGCTAGGTTGCTAGAAAATTAAATTTTGATTACCTATCATTTTCTCAGCTTACGGCTAGTGAATTTAGTTCTAAGCATGCCAAGTAATGATGGAAGTGACATGATTTTCATCTTTTCAATCTCTAACGAGCCGCTACATTCAATTCTTCAAGATAAATATAGTTGTTCATCACTCATTTCGAATTACCAAGCATTCAGAAGAGCCAAGGCAATAAAATTTCTTGAGATTTCCAGAGCAGTTTCAAAGTTTAGTACATTTAGAATTTGTAGCAGAGTTTGAATTTGCAGCAAAGATGAGTCAATTATCAGTCAGTGAGGCCTCTACCAGCAAGAGTACCAAGGAGAAAGCTAAGGAGAGCTACTCAGATGAATTCCTCGTCTTACTACCCAAGTCATCACAAAACAAACAGGTTAGTGATCAATGTTTTGTTGATGAACTCACTTACTGTAGAGATGCCAAAACTCTCGATGTCACTGACATGTGTTTGTTTAAGTATTTTTATAAGAATTCTTATAGCCAGGTCCCCATTTCAAAACCCTTGGATGTCAAGGTTGGAAAAATTGATTGTCCCTGAAGTATTCATGGACATAGATGTTTTAATTGTCTTGTCTCATAGGTATGATCCCCTATCTAGAACAATTAGGAAGGGTGATGGGTCTCCTCTGGTCACCTTTGACCAGAATTCCTTTATGAGAGCCTTTGGTATCCATATCCCTATGGCTACAAAAATTAATCTGCAAGCCCAAGCTAATAGATATATTAGGGAATCTATTGTGGTGGCCAAAGAAATTCAAAACCATGTTCCACAGAAGAATAGATATTATATTGCACCAATGGTCGGGTCAACAACCCCATTTTTCTACAAAGATCTTCATTTTTACATAAAATATATTGCATATGGATTATGAAAAGTTGTAGGGTTTGATGGTGAGGAGAGGATTACTTTAGACATCCTGATGATGGTGTTGGACTCCCAGAGTCTTCATGTGATTAAAGGATATGATTACATAGGTTATGTAATCAATAAAATGCATGAGGGTTTACAACCATTGAAGAATCATACATCTGGTTCTTCACCTAGGTTTATGCATTACTCTTTGTTAATGCATCTCATTCTGTACTTCAATTATGATATCATGAACATGGAGGGCCTTGAGCCACAAATGATGTGGAATGGACAACCAAATCTAGTGCAGTTTTGGATAAGGGCTTGGAGTCCTTCTTCCTCGAGATATGATTTTTGTTCATTCCAAAATTGGATAGTTCAACCTATCCTCCTCAGTTTGGGACTAAATTTTTCAAGATTTTCATCTAAGGTTCTGCAGTTGATCAGGCCCCAACAATTTATTGATAAGTGGACTAAGGGTCACAATTGGGGAGATTTTTACTATGAGAAAGGCTACACAATGATCAGGGTTTATCGGTGCCCTCAACCACCCCACATTTTACCATTCTTTGTTCCACTAAGGTTTACATTCTTAGAATTCATCTGGCAGCTTATGCTAACCGATAAGGAACACCTGGCTCCTCACAAGAAAGGAACTTTTACTCCCAAGCACTTCAAGGTGCATAATTTCACAATAGGCAAGATTGCCTTTAGTTAAGTGAATGATTGGCTAGGGAAGTTTAAAATGCATGTTGCATCCTATAGATATGTTGATATAGAGGGATTTATGGTTTCTGCTAGAAAATATTATATCCCCAGCATCCCTTTCAACAAGAGACATGAGGAGTATCCTGAGGAGGATGTATTGAGAAATATAATTGAGGAAGAGGAGCTAGTCAGAAGATCTGACCAGATAAATGAATTATATGCCATGGAGAAACAATTCAAGAAAAAGGGATTGGCATTCAATGGTTTCTTTCCCACATTGCCTTATCTCAAAAGGCTAGAGAAAATGATGGTCCATTTTAATACATTGATGATGACTTTTGAGGATCAGATTGATGAGAAAGAGGGAAGGAAACATGATAACTCTAAGTCAGAGTGTGATGAAGATAGTGACGGTGGCTTCTCAATACACAACATCCCTCCTCTTGAACAAATAGTATCTTAAAACATGAGACTGGTGAGGATGTAATTGTTGATTTAACTGAACTACATAGCTCCTAGGATACAAATGAGCCTCTGGCTAAAAAGAAAAAATTGCTAATTGGAGAATATTCTCAAGCAAAGAAAAGGGATAGAGTGGGAGCCCTCTTCACTAGAAAAGGTTTTCATAACCACCAGTTGAGGAAGAAGATAAGAGAGGAGAAGAAAAAACAAAAACTTGAAAATTAAGAGGTTGAGTTGCCCTTGGCCCTTTGCTAAGATGAAAGAATGATAGAGCAAGATGCATTCTTTAAAGATGACAATTTTATTCAATTAGATGAATTCAAGAGCTTCTTGATATGGAATAAGAAACAATAGGTTGCATCAGGTGTTCAGATAAATGAAGAGGGTCAAGTGCCTAATGAGGTAGTACAAACTCTAAGAGAATATGACCCTCAGACTTAGACACTCACCCCAGAGGAAGCTAGACAACTGGTCAGAGCTAGCAACATGCTACTAGTACCTAGGTGGAATTTGTATTCTGATTTTATTATTGATCAGATCAAGAGACAGGAGGATATAACATTATCCTGAGAGACACAAGTGGGGGAGATTATTAAAGGATTTGGGTATAGCCCAAGGAATCAAGCATTGGCTCTATGGAGCCTATATCCTAAAGATAAGAAGCCATCAATTCTAAATGTCAAAGAGAAAATGGATGGTGACAAGATTGTATGGTCAATCCATAATAAACGAGACCTTGAGATATCCTAGATGCTTACTCATTTTTTAAGGCTCAATGAGGATAAAACAAAGCAATTATCAGAGAGGTATGGTTCCCTATTAGAGGACTACAATGTACTTTTAAAGGATAGGGATATCCAAATAATAAAGGAAAAGGCCTTCAAGAAGACCACAGAGGACTTGCAACAACAAATAATGAATATGTGTACAGTAACTCCTACACCTCCTAAATGACCTGCACTACTAGAAGATAAAAGTGTGAATGAAGAAGAGGTTGTTGTAGATATTGAGAAGATTAGGCTATCCTACAAGCCTTATTAAAAATCTTGCAACATGGGATTGATGTGTTAAAGGGTAAATTTGATTTGGTTTTCAATGCTTATAATAAATTACCTGATCTACAGGTGGAGGTGAATAGTTATGTTTCAATTTTGAATGGTTATTATGCAACTTGGTTAGTTAGGAAAACACTTTTTGAAAGATTGATAGTAGTGCAATCTTTAAGAAATGATATTCCAGAAGTAGTTCTACAAGTAGGTGAGGAGATGAACAAAATTAAGGCCATATTGCCACTTGTTAAAGGCAAATCAAATCATATTGAGGCTAAGATAGCCATGCTCAGCTTAGATTTCAACAGATTCATTCCTCCCATTAAAGATGGGGATGGTGCAATGAAGAGTCTCGACCAGTGGAAATCATATTTTGATCCTTTATTGCCTAGGAAAGAGGCATTTCTTGATGAAAGCAGTGAAGTAGATATGGAGAGATTTAAAAACACTTTGGATGAAGCCATAAAGGAACAGATGGAGATAACTATATTTGTAGTAGATGTCAAGTTAATAATAGATGCCAGATGGGAAAGGCAAAAGGAACAGTTGCAACATGTCCAGAGTTATAAATGGCTGACAGAGGAAGAGGTAACTGCATGGGATGAGCTCAGAAGGCCAAAGAAGATAAAATCTACTGCAGTTGACTTTGACATATTGGATGAAGAATGAAGAGGACACCTGGAGTACCTGACACCTAACCTCTGAACATAGGGATGATAACCTATCAATTAGAATAGGTTGTAACCTCATTTTGAGGGAGAGTTGAAAAAGACAATAGAAAAAATTGAGTACAATTGCTACAGAGCAGAATTCTAAACTTTGTGTCTAAGCTTCTGAACATCAGTTTTTATATGTAATTTACAGGTCTATTTTAATACAAATACACTACAATTTCTATCTTCTATTATTATTGTCTCTTTACTTTTATGTTTTCTCTTGTATGTTTTATTTGTAAGGCAACTAAAATATATTAATTGTTAAGAAACTTATCTAATTGATTATGAGTTTCTCTTAAGGAGAGAATTAAAATTCTTGTTATCAATTTCAGAGAGTAAACATTTGTGTAGAGATTTTGATGGTAATAATATTTGATTGATAGAATAGTTTATGAGGCATTATATTCAGATTACAGATTGTTTGCAAGGAATACTATTGTATTTCTTTTAAGATAACCCTATGGAGTTGCATTTAAATGCCTAGTTTAGTGTTTGTTTCTTATAAGTTATCTTTCATAATCTTTAAAGCACTAAATTTTATCTCATTACCAATACTTTTACTTTTAAGAATTGTCTGTATGTGTTGAAGGAACTGTGTCCAGGTGGTATAGTTCATATTTGGTGATTCCTTCAAGAAAGAATCAAGAGGTTACCCTTCCTTGAGTTTGAATCAGAAAAAGAAGAAGGATGAATGTCCTTATACCATTTTTCTATGCTATTACATTTTTATTTTACATTATAATACTCTGTATCGGGATATTTTGGGCTATTTGCAGAGTAGTAATGTTCTATTGAAGTAATTTGAAGGATTGATAGCATAATAGTAAAGAAACTAATCCACTATTTTAAAGTTTACTTGAAACATAGTAAATCATTATAGGCAACACCCACCTAAGTCTTGTGGATCTCGAAGCAAAAGGAGGATCTTATCCAATCCTCATCAATTAGACTCTTTCTTGTCAAACTTATGAGTCCTTAAATATGAGAATCATGCCTATACATTTACCAAGTTTGATCCTGCAAGAAAAGGCTCTAACAACTTAAAACATAACTTGCTAAGTGTTGGAAAACTTGTGGATAGGGATATCATCTAGAATTCAAGGATGGTCTTTTCTCTATTAGGGGAGCTAATGGAGAATTGATCGCATCTGGTTCTAAGACCATAGGTAATATATTCCCATTAAACTCTACTGAGGTCAGTTTTTTTGTTGTAAATACTAATGAAAGTTGGTTATGGCATAGAAGGTTTTGTCATATCAACTTTGACAACATGGTAAAAGCATCTAAAAATATTTCTATCAAAAATCTACCTAAGATTGTGAAACCAGCCAACACTACATGCAGAGAGTGTGTCTTGAGAAAGAAAACAAGAAGCAATTTTACAAGCAAAGGACACTCAAAAAATGAAAAGTTGGAAATGATTCATACAAATATTTGTGGACCTACTCAAACTAGGTCATACTTCAAAGATAGGTACTTTATTATATTCACTGATGACTACTCTAGAATGATGTGGGTAGGATTTCTTAGAGAAAAATTGGAAGCATTTGAAACTTTCAAGTTCTACAAGGAAAAAGTTGAGAATGAGAAAGGTTTGAAGACAAAATGTTTAAGATCAAACAAAGGTGGAGAATTCACTTCACATGAATTCAATACCTTTTTTGAAGAACATGGTATTGTGAGGCATACTTCAGCACCTAGGACACCACAACAAAATAGAGTTGCTAAAAGAAGAAATAGAATAGTTCTTGATGCTGCAAGAATAATGTTGATAGAAGGAAAGGTCCCACATATGAATTGGAGAGAAGCAATCAATACAAATATATATACAATGAATAGAGTACAAATCAAAGAAGGTACATGCAAGACACCATTCAAGTTATGGTATGGTAAGACACCTACTGTTAGTTATTTCAAAATATTTGGAAGTAAATGCTACATTAAGAGAGATGAATGCATAGGAAAATTTGATGCTAGAAGTGATGACAGATTATTCCTTGGCTACTCTACTAGAAGTAAAGCCTATAGATGTCACAATCTGAGAACTAGGAAGCTGATTGAAAGTGATAATGTGAGAGTAGATGAAAATTTTCAAGTTAGAGAAAAAAACTATGGCCCTAACCCTTATGAGATTTATTTTGAAAAAATGAGTACAAATTAGAACAATATGGAGACAATAGAAAGTGAGAATGAAGAATCACATGATGTTTTAGAAATTGACAATGGCATAAGCATGGAAATAAGGGAAAAAACACACCCAAGTATGTTCTAAGAAATCATCCTTAGGATAAGATCATTGGTGATAGTAGCAAGGGAACTAGAACAAGATTGTAAAATGTAGAAGAAAGGTCACAATCTACAAATAACATCTACTTTATCTCTCAAGTAGAACCAAAGTCCATAAAAGAGGCATGCAAAAATGAATCATGGATCAAAGCCATGAAGGAAGCACTGGAGCAGATTCTGAAAAACAACACTTGGGAACTAATTCCAAGGCCTAAAGACAAAAATGTGATTGGCACCAAGTCGGTATACAGAAACAAGATGAATGAAGAAGGAATTTTTGTTAGAAACAAAGAAAGATTGGTATGTAAAGGATATTCACAACAAGAAGGAATTTATTTTGAAGAAACCTTTGCACCTGTTACTAGAATTGAGGCAGTCAGATTATTCCTAGCTTATGCTGCTCATAAAAATTTAAAAGTATATCATATGGATGTGAAATCAGATTTTCTTAATGTAGAATTGGAAGAGGAAGTATACATTGAGAAACCTGAAGGATTCCCTTTATCATGGAATGAAGATATAGTTTACAGATTTAAGAAGGCTTTGTATGGATTGAAACAAGCACCAAGAGCTTGGTATGCAAGACTGGATAAATATCTGATTCAATTGGGATTCAAGAAAGGAAATGCTGACATCAATTTATACCTAGGAATCACTGAAGAAGGTATCTTGATTTTTGAAGTCTTTGTTGATGATATTATCTTTGGAGGAAATGGTAAAATGAGCAACAAGCTTGCAAAGGAGATGAAAAGAAAATTTGAAATGTCTATGATTGGGGAGATGAAATTATTCCTTGGATTGCAAATCAATCAAAGTAAAGAAGGAATATTTATATCCCAGACCAAATATCTCAAAGAACTATTGATTCTTTTTGGCATGGATGACATTAAACCTATTGGAACTCCTATGGTAACAAGAACAATGTTGTCAAATTGGATGCAAACATGCTGGGAGTGGGAGGTGGTGTTGGTGTAGGTTAAAATTTGAATGGTGGCTCGAGAAGGAAACCTAGTAGCTCTGTTGGAGCTTCTACTGGAGATGTGGGATAGTCTACTAGAATCTTGATAGTGTCAGGAGACAAGGAGAATTATGGTGGGTCATTGAAACCTGGAGATGATATTGGGGCTTTGAGTCTTCAGGACCCATAAGGAGATAGTACTTCCCCAGACCTAGGGGGAGCTAAGAATCTTGTTGAAGATGACAAAAAAGGTGAGGCTACAGTTCTTGAAAATCCTTGGGTAGCATTATTTGGAAAAAAGCCTTCTGGAAAATATTCCCTACCTGAAGCCAATAACATATTTGATCCTATTAAGGGAGATTTTTCCATTTTTATCCCCGACACGGTGATTGATCACTCTGTGTCTCAAATGGACCTCATGTTGGTTGGGAAATATGCTGGGGTAAGGCTGAACATAGACTATGTTTGACGTTTCATTCAGAGGAGATGGTTTCTGAAAGGGAAAATGGATATAGCTGCTATGCCTAAGGGTTTTTTCTTGTTCTCCTTTACCAATGAGGATGATATGACTAAAGCTTTATGTGGAGGACCTTGGGTTATGGGTAAGTCATCCTCGGCTTTGAGAAAATGGGAGCCTAATATGGATTTCAGTGAATCTTTTTTGGAGTGGTCTCCTATCTGGGATAGACTCTCGGGGCTACCTTTAGAGTAATGGAATGAATGTGTCTTCAAAGAAGTAGTGAATGTGTTTGGGGAACTTCTTTCAATAGATCCAGCTACAGTGTCAAGATCCAGACTAGTCTTTGCCAGAATTTGTGTTAAAATCTGTAAGTCTACTGATCTTCCTATTTCTATAGACTTAGTTTCTAAGATGGGTGTTTGGAAAAAGACAATTGAGTATAAGTCTATCCTCTTTTCTTGTTTCATTTGTAATAAATCTGGCCATTGGTCTAAAAAGTGTCCATTGAAAGCTCCTAAGAAAAAAGAGGAAGACCATGTGGCCAAGAAGAAAGATTCTTCTACTATTGTTTGGAAACCTAAGATCATCTCTAAGGGATCTTCAGAGTCTTCTTTGAAGCCCTTAAAGACTTCTTATCATAGCCTTGTAGTTGAAGAGTAGAGAAATGAAAAGGCTGACATAGGAAGTAACTTGGTTGGTAGTAATACGGAATCTGGGGCCTTGGTTAGTGCTCAGGATGAAGGTATCAGTCACATCTCATCTGCTTATGCTAACTTAGAATTTTGTTTTGAAGAAAATCAATTCTCACCATTATTGAATGCTAATATTGTGCAAGAAGAGATGATTCAGGGAGAAGGCTTCCCTTTGTCCCATCCTAATGAAGCTAGCCTACTGAATACTAATATTATGGTGGAAGAGGTGTCCCAAGGAGGGGAACCTATCCTATTGTCCCATCCTGAGATAGATTACAATGGGGTGAACTCTAAGGACTCTCAAACTAATAAGGATAATATTAATATCTTATCTGACCCTAGCCAGGTTGTGATGCATATTTCTCCTATAGATAGGGCCTCTAACCAACAAGAAAGTGGTGATAACAGGACTCTTTCCCCTAAATGCCTTAAAGTCAAAGATCAAAATAAGACCAAGGAGGTTGGGTAGAGCTCCAAAAAGAAATCTAAAGGAGTCATAGCTCCTTTTTCTGCGGAAGGAATCAAGACTAGAAGCAAAAAGTCTGATGTATGGAATGCAAAGTCTAGACCAAGAAGAAAACAAGCTAAAGTCGGTAGAGAGCAAAATAGTTGGCAAGACATTGCAAATGGAAAATAGAGGACTATTCCATAGGATTTTTCTCCAAATAAATTATGAAGATCATCTCTTGGAATATAAGAGGTTTGAATGCACCCCATAAACAAGACATTCTTAGAAATGTGGTTAGGGATTATAAACTTAGGTTTTTTCAGAAGGGTGGTGTTAGGGGTATGGCCATTTTCTGGAATCAGAAAACTATTAAGGGAGTGATTGTTGTTGAAGACCCTAATATGATATCTATTAGATTGGAGAACATAAGAGATAATTTTAGTTGGGTTATCACTAACATTTATGCTCCTAATGAAAAAGTTAATAGAGCCAAATTTTGGAAGAAAATCTTGGAAAAAAGGAATGACTTCAAGAATGAAAGTTGGTTGCTCGTGGGGGATTTCAATACATCTCTTACAGATAGTGAAAAGTATGGAGGCATCTTATCTCAGGATGATAGCAGAGTGAACCTTTTCAATTTTATCAATGATGAAGGCTTGATTGACCTAGATCTCCAAGGGTTGAATTTTACTTGGTTCAATTAGCATGCTGGCCCTCATAATATTCAAAGCAATTTGGATAGAGATCTCATTTCCCATGATTGTCTCTCTAGGTACTGTTGCACCCTATCTTCCTTCCCTAAATAGGGTCTCATAATCACCCTCTGACGCTGGAAATTAATCTGATTAATGCTCCCCAGCATTTTCCCTTTTGGTTTGAGAAGATGTGGTTGAACCACCCTAACTTGGAGATTAATATATTTGAATGGTGGAATATCAAAGTTAAGGGCACTACCATGTTCAAGGTTACTAGAAAGCTAAGAAACATTAATGAAAAAGTTAAAATTTGGAATAAAGAAATTTTTGGAGACATTTTCAAACAGAAGACTAAGGCTAATACTAACCTCTCTTCTATCCAAAGGCTATTCAAAATCATTGGCTATCGAATTCTTTTAAATTTGAAGAGTAGAAGGCCCTTGTTAGTTACCATGATCTGATATCCAAAGAGGAAATTTTTTGGTGTAAGAGATCAAGGGCAGTTTGGCTTCGGGAAGGGGATATAAATACTAAGTTCTTCCACCTGACTACTCTCAAACACAGGGTTGCTAATCGTATAGCTAAAATTTCTATGGACAAGGTTGAGATCCACAAAGAAGAAGAAATCAAGAGAGCTACTATCAATTACTTTGCCTCTTTACTCTCTGCTGATGTTAATCTTGATACGGACAATCAAGATCAATTACTGGAAGCCATCCCTAGCATTGTTAATCCAGATCAAAACAAGGTTCTGCAGGCTATTCCCTCCAATAGGGAGATCAAGGATGCTATCTTTTCTTTTGAAAGAGATAAGGCTCCTGGTCCTAATGGGTTCCCTATGTTCTTTTTTCAAAAATTCTAGTTTAGTGTGGAAAAAGATGTTTCCAATGCTATGAAGGAATTCTTTGGATGTAGGCATCTTCTTAAAGAAATTAATGGAACTTTCTTAGCCTTGGTTCCTAATATTGTTGGAGCTCATTCTTTTGATCAATTTAGACCTATTAGCCTATGCAATTCCTTCTATAAGATCTTCTCTAAAATTTTAACTACTAGGCTTTTGAAAATTCTTCCTCATTTAATAGCTCCTCAACAGAATGGTTTTATTATGGGAAAAAAAATTATGGATTCTGTTGTGTTGGTTCATGAAAATATTCACTCAGCCATCAAAGGAAACAAACAGGGATATATCCTCAAACTTGATTTGGCAAAAGCCTATGGCCGTGTTGATTGGAATTTTTTGTGACTGATTCTTAAGAAGTTTGGTTTTAATGAGAGATTCATTCAAATTATCTATCAACTGATCTCTACTACTTCCTTTGTAGATATGATTAAAGCATCTCAATCCAAGTTCTTCAAAAACACTAGAGGGCTCAGACAGGAAGATCCTATTTTGCCTATTTTGTTTACCCTGTTGGCAGAAAGCATGGGAAGATACTTTCTAAAAGAAATAGGGAATACTAAGAGGGGGGGTGAATCAGTATTCTACAAACTTTTTACTTTTGCCCAATTACGGATATAATAGATTATATTAACACATGCATAACATAGAAAGCTAAACAACATGCATAGCAATAAAACTAAAGAACTCATAACACATTATTTGTTCTTGAGGAAACCTTGGCCAAGGGAAAATCCCGGTGGGGATGGCACCCACAAAGATCCACTAATCAAAAGTATCTTGTTAAGGATGTTGACCCTCCTAGGAGTCTATTACATGCATATAGTGTCTCAGTCCTGATTAAGGGACTATAGGCCTTGTTAGAAGCCTCAACCCTGTTAGGAGTTGGCAATACAAAATGTGATTACCAGATGAGCCCACTGCCCAAAAAAGTAATATACAATATTCACTGATTACAAAAATAGGTCAAGGTACATAACCTTATACTGCTTGCATCAATATCTCTTCACTGCTCTTCACTTTCGCTATTACATTCGCATATATGTTACTTCTACTTTTACAATTACATCTTTACATATCTTTATACAAGTTATTAAGAGTAATAACTTTCCAGTCGGCTTATCATATTTACAAAATATCTTTATCCAAGGGTTAACATCTAGGATGTCATCCCTTTATATTGTTAAGTCATTATTTTGATAAACAAAATAATCCCTTAACTTTTTATGAATTTGTCTTCATATTATGTCATGTCGACTCAACACTGTCTTTAGTAAAATTGTCATAACTCCTTCTATACATGCCGTACTAACTTGCACTCTGAGGTGAGTCTTCAATAGTCACCATAGTGTCTATGTTCAAGTGTGTAAGCACTGAACTTACTCCAATCAACATCACCAATCAAAACTGTCTTCTGGTTCAATGGAAAAAACATTGTCTCATACTTAGAAAATTTTGCATTGCGCTCTGACATACTAGCTCTTTGACCTGTGTGATCTTCATGTAGATCATATGTTTCCATAATGACAACATCTATGTAACCAAATTAGTCAAATTTCCAACACTTTCATCTCTTGGTCTATAAGGGTGTTATTCAAGGTCTTAGGCCTTCATCCAACCCCTTAACATCTCTCATGCTTAGTTTGTGGATGACACCATCACGATGGGTTCATCTACAATGAAGGAAGCCAAAGCCTTCAAACCGGCTTTGAATCTTTACACCAAACCCACTGGTTAACTCATTAATTGGTCAAAAAGTTCTTCCTTTTTTTATGAACACCCTGGACGACAGGCAATGTAAAATTGATGGTATCTTAGAATGTAGTATTAGCTCTTTCCCCTCATCCCATTTGGGATTACCTCTGGGCCTTAACATCATGACTCTTTTTGGAATCAGATGGTGGAAAGATTTTTTACTAAGCTAGTTGGTTGGAAGGGTGTGGTTTTATGTCAGGCTGGGAAGATTACCCTAATTAAGGGTGCGGTTTTATGTGTGGTTTTATGAAGGAAGCCAAAGCCTTCAAACCAGCTTTGAATCTTTACACCAAAGCCACTGGTTAACTCATTAATTGGTCAAAAAGTTCTTTCTTTTTTTATGAACACCCTGGATGACAGGTAATGTAAAATTGATGGTATCTTAGAATGTAGTATTAGCTCTTTCCCCTCATCCCATTTGGGATTGCCTCTGGGCCTTAACATCAGTGACTCTTTTTTGAATCAGATGGTGGAAAGATTTTTTACTAAGCTGGTTGGTTGGAAGGGTGCGGTTTTATGTCAGGCTGGGAAGATTACCCTAATTAAATCTTCTCTTCAAAGTCTTTTGGTGTATGTTATGAGTTTGTTTAAGATGCCTTCCAAATTTTTTGATAAAATTAATAGTATTCTTAAATGTTTCCTCTGGTCTAGGGTTGAGGAAAGAAATCGCATTCCATTGATAGCCTAGGAAAGGGTGTGCAAACCTAAATATTTGGGGGGAATGGGTCTCAGATCAATTAAGATCATGAATAAAGCTCTGTTGGCTAAGAAATTATGGCATATTTATGGAGAACCTAAGGACTGGAATGCCATATGTAAATATAAATACCTTTATGATAATCCTTCGATTGATCATTTTCTATCCAGCTCTGAGAAAGTTGAGGGCTCTATTTTCTGGAGGAATATTAATGATGCTAGAAATATTGCTAACAAAGGCAAGTGCTAGAAATTAGGAAATGACCTTATTATTAATTTTTGGAAAGATCTGTGGCTGTTTGAAAAACCTCTGAATTGCATTTTTAATATTCCTAAGGACATTATTAGATGCCCTACTAGATTTGTCCCTGAAGTGAAATATTATTGGATTAATAATGTTTGAGTGAATTTGGCTACGATCAACCCTATTTTTCAAGATATTTATAAATCCCTTCTAGCTCATTATTGCTATGCCAATAAGGAGGACTCTCTGATTTGGGGCCCTTCTTCTCATGGAAACTTTACTGTGGCTTCTACTAGCTTTCTTCAATATGAGGTGCCTGAGGAAACCCCCTTCTGGATGAAGATCTGGAATAAAAATCTTACTCCCAAAATTGAGATTTTCATCCAAAATAGAGCTCTCACAATAGACAACCTTAAAAAGAGAGGATTCATCATGCCTAATAGATGTTTTCTTTTCCATGAGGCTGAGGAAGATACTAACCATCTCTTTTTGCATTTTCCTTTCTCTCAACAAGTTTGGTCTTTCTTTTTGCAGGAGTGGGCCTTATGCTAGATTTTCCCCTGCTCTGTCCAGTAGAGGTATTGCCCTTGTGCTAATGATAGGGATAAATAAAGGTGGACCTTGGTTTCTCCTCATATTTCTTGGAGTATATGGAAAGAAAGAAATAACCGTATCTTTCAAGACAAATGCAACACTCCTGCTCTGGTGTTTGAGAAAGCGAACAGAGGGATGTTGGAAAATCTTCCACAAGGTATCACCCAACACAGTTGGAACTGTAAGGATTCTCAAATGAAGAAGAATGATCGTGAGAATAGTGTCTGGATAGCACCCCCTAATGGATGGATTAAGATAAACTTCGATGGAGCTGCTAAGGGCAATCCTAGCCCAACGGGTTGTGGTAGTGTTATCAGGCACTGGGTATGTGCAAGATCATGAGGGGCCAAACTATGCCCTTAAGTGGCAATGAAATATCAGCAAATCAGGGTTAGTCAACTTGACATGAAAATTTCAACTAGCTATGAACCTAATATCAAAAAGTTGTAAGAATAGAATGTATAGAAAATTGAATTTAGTTTCTAAACTACTAGGCCTTTTTTGAGAAAAAGTTAGTATGATTGGTGAAAAGTGTAGATTTCAATGCAGCAGTACAAAAATTTCAGGAAAAAAATAAGAAGTAGGTGTATGTCTAACCACCTTAATCATAATCAAATGATAATATTTTATTATAAAATTTTATATATAATTAGTAGACTCATGCCCGGATGTGACACATATTTTTTTGTAATTTTATTCCAAAAAAATAATTAATTATGAATTTTTTGCTACAACATTTTCAGAATAAAAAAACTCCCATGTCTGACCACCTTAACTCATTCAAAACTTTACAAAATTCAATTTTATTTTTTTTTTCCTTATAGTAGGTGAAGCATAGAATGTGACACATTTTTCAAATTTTAAAAATGTTATACCATCTGAATGTTATAGTCATTTTTCAATCAGTATATAAATCAGCACTTTAGAGGTAGCTAAATTAGAAAATAACTAATAATTACTTACTGAATTCAAAATTTGACAGCAATTATATCAATAGAAAGCTAATAATCTCCTTAAGATACCCTTTTCATTTTATTGAATTCGGGTGAAAAAAAGTCGTCAGCTACATTGTCAAAGTTTTGAACTAACATCACCACTTTTTGGCCCCTCGTGATTTTGCACATACCCCACTGCAATGGTAATCTCATTGCTGCTAATGTTGCCCCTCTGGGAACTTAAAAGAACCATTTGGTGGAAGCTTTGGGAGCTTACTTTGGCCTTCAAATTGCTAGTAGATTCTACTTTAAAAATATTTGGTTGGAGGGCGATTCAATGAATATTATTAATTGTCTTAAAGGCAATAATCCTCCATCATAGACTATTGAAAATATAATCTTCAAGGTGAAAGACATCATTTCCAAGTGTACCAAAATCCACATAACTCATGTGTGCCCCAAAAGTAATACTATGGTGGACAACCTGGAAAATATTAGAGTTAAGTCCAATGAGGTCATCACTTGGGACAATGAGGTAGATCTCAAAGAGGTAACTAAATCATGCATTTATTATGATAAAATCAATCATAAGGCAGGGAATATTTGATATGATTAATAAGACTCACCTAAACCCTACGAAGTCTGATAGTAATTATGAGAAAGTGTGGAACAGATTTTTAAGCATCATTATTATCAATAACTTGCATGCTTTCTGGGTTGTGCCTTCTGTTAATTTTTTTATGTGTAGGGACTGCAACTTTGAAAAACATTGTCTTAATTTTAACAAGAGTTATGTGCTATTGAATTTTGTAAACATGGGTGGTGACTTGAAATGGGAGGAACCTGATAATTATAAGAATCTCAAGGAAGCCGACATGGCTATGGTGTTGCGAAAGCTGAGGAAAGGTGGAGTGACCCCTTTTCTGGAAAGATTACATGGTTTCGACAAGGAAGTTACTCAAAAATTTGCTGAGGGTTGGAAAAATGATGTTGTTTCTTTGGAAGGGAGATCTGTAAAGATCACCGTGGAGCTTATTGCTCAAGTTATAGGTATCCCCAATGTTGGCTAGAGGTGTTATAGGAATCACAAGATTTTGAACATGGCTTCCAAAAAATTCACGAAGTCTGAGAAGGAGCAATTAGATTTTGCGGAGGCCAAGACAAATGGTTATATTGATCCCTTCAAAATCAAGAAAATTTGGCACAACATCCTACAAGTGGTGATGGATTATTTTACCCTCGATGGTCACTTTACTCATGCTCACTCCCATCACTTTATGTTCCTTAACCATTTCAGGTACAAACATATTATTAACATTCCCTATTACCTTCATACTTCTCTGGTTAAAAGTATCAATGAGCATAAGAGCTCTCCTAAGAAAGCTATTAAGCATGAGGGTTTGATTCTTTTGATTTATGATCATATCATGAGCACTATCCCTAACCCTAGCTCCACCCCTTCATCCAGAAAGAACAAACGGAGTCCTATGACTCCTAAGTCTGGCTCTATTAAGCGAAAGGTGGATGATATGATGTGTAGTAGCTTGAAGAAAATATGCTCTAAAGAGATTGAAGATAAGGACTACTCTGAGGGTTCTGAGATTGAGGATTCTGATGAGGATGATACTAGAGAGATTAAAGATATGCAAAGCCCTAGTAAGGAGAGGGGGGAAACTGATGATTCTGATAACATATCTACCCTCGAAGATAACAAGGAAGAGGTTAACAGCAAGGACTCAGAGAAGGATAACAATGAGATGACTAAGATGAAGGATCAAGTGGATGACAAGGCTCACTAGAAGGGGACTGATAACTCTCAGCTGAGGGAAGCTGAGTCTGATCCTATGTGTACTAAGGAGAAGGATGCACCTAAAATAGAGGACCTTGAGAAAAATATTCAGGAAAGTGTGGCTGAGTAGAAAGATAAAGTTGTGGAAGAAGCCAACTTGGAAGGTACTATGGCACATAATTCTCACATTCTGGAAGACCTTGTTGACACTATGATTTAGTATGCTGAGAAGCAAAAGACTGATAGGTATTTTACTAAAGAGGAGGTTCCCATCTTGGATTATTTTATTGCTGGCATGAGGCATGATGTGCATGTCTCCCATGACTCTAAGGAAAATATTCAGGATGGTAGTGAGGATTCCAATGAATGGAAAGATAGAGAGCCCTTCATTAAGCTGATTTTTGAAGAATTTAATGACAGAGAAGAAGTTACTACTAGAGTGCTGCAAAATGCCAAAGTTGAGGCTCTCTACTCCTTCAGATTCAGAAAATAGTGCTTCCATGAGATAAAAAGGCTCCACCTAAAGTGTAAGAAGCTTGAAGCAAATAATGGTAACCTCGATGAGAAAGTTGAGTCCCTTCTCAAAGAGGGCACATCTAACTCCCCTGTTGTGGATATTAATGAAAGAATGGATAAAGTTGATAAAAATATTACTAATATACTCCAGCATAGCATGGATAGTATGAAGGCTTCCAAAACCAACCTCAAGGCCTTGGTCAATCTGCTAGAAAATGCTTCAGAGGAAGACAATGATCTCAAAAATGTTCCTCTGGTGGAAAGTGGTGGCCCAAGCTCTAGAACCCATGGGAGCAACCAGAAAAAGTCCCCTCTAATGAAGAAGAATGTTGACGAGCTGAAAAGTTTCATTGGCTGGATGGACAACATTTAGGCCAAGATGGAGAAGATGTTGGATGAAAAAATAGGGGTTATGTATGTGGATGTTTAGTCTAGCTGCTATGCTAGTTTTTTGTGCTCTCTGCTATCTTTTGGTCTAGTTTTCTGTCCCTTTTGTCTCTATCTATGTAGTCCCAATTTTGGGTAGCTCGATGTTGTATGCCTCTTTTTTGGTGTTATGATCTCTACTTTCGATCCTTTGAAGCTTGAATTGTAAAGGGTTTCAGGTCCCTTCAAAACCTATTTTTTCCAGTAATCAGAATAGGAACAATGTTGTCTTTGGAAGATGAAGAAAAGAATATACCACAAACAATGTATAGATTAATGATTGGAGGTCTTCAATATCTAACACATACTAGACTTGATATTTCCAATGTTGTTGGAATTATTGCAATATTTCAAGAAGATCCTAAAGAATCTCACCTTATGGAAATAAAAAGGATATTTAGATATCTAAAGGGCACAAATGAGTTTGGTCTATGGTATGATCAATCACAAGACTTTACATTTCATGTTTTGACTGATGTTGATTGGGTAGGGAATGTCGATGACAAAAAAAGTACTAGTGGAGGAGCTTTCTTCATTGGCAAAAGATTGGTTTCTTGGCTTAGCAAGAAGTAGGATTGCATTGCTCAATCTATTGCAGAATCAAAATATGTTGCAGTAGCAATCAATTGTACACAGATCATATGGATGAAATAAATGTTGAAGGACATTGGAGTATGTCTAGAAGATTCAGTTACTATCCATTGTCACAATACTAGCATGGTAAATATGTCAAAGAACCCTATTATGCATTCAAAAACAAAATATATAACAATAAAGTATCATTTCTTGAGAGATAAAGTAGCAGAGAAGGAAGTACAGTTAGAATATGTGAGTACAAAAGAGAAAATAACATACATTTTAACAAAACCTTTGCTTAAGAATACATTTGAGTATCTAAGAGGTATGTTATGGGTCATGTGCTGGCCTACCCTTGAGTAATTGATGCAAGAATTGCATTAGTCCAAAAATATCAGAGCACTCATTCATTCTCTGGACTATATGCTTGATGCTTCTCTTATGGGGGAGTATATGTATTTGAGATGAGTTACTGAGAACTCTTGGAAACACAATAAAACCTTTGACATTTATGTCAATGGGGGAGAGAATGAAACATGAAAAATAGTATCAAAGGATCATCCTTTGAAGGATTTGATTATTGATGAAGAGGATTTAAAAAGATATGATGCAGTCAAGTATGGAGGATCCAATTAAGGACTATCCAAACTTGCAACCAAACACCAACACAATGGAATAACATAACAAGGAAACTAGATCTAAAAGAAAACAAATATCTTTATTCATCAACAACTGATTACATGCAATGTGTCAGGCTATAAGGCCTTCCCGGTTATGGCCAATTAAAAATCAATAAATAGTTCTACAAGATCACGCAAGATCCAACAAATTTCTCAGCTAGACTAGGTCTGTAACATAATAGGACATTGGTAGGCACTCTAAGAAAGATCTAAACTTGTGCTCCCAAGCCACTAAGCAATCTTCTTATTCCTAAGCTCGCAAGCTACTAACTCTGCTACCCTTCTTCTACTCTATCTAGATCTACTATGACTCCAGATCTCTACTCTACCTCCCCCTCTAAACAACTACCCAAGCACCCTCTTAAATACTAATCTTCAACCACAAGTCAACTGCATGAAATAATTAACTCCTACAAAAAAATATTAAATGTAATACAAGTCAACTCTCAAACAACCTTACAATAATTAAATTCAACATGTCAGCCTCTAGATCCACTTAGGATAATGTGATATCAGCTACCAATAATAAATGCACCAAGTTAGCCTCCCAAATCTCCAAGAACACCTATCGATAAGAAAAACTACAGAATGCCAAGAAATATACTGAGAAACCATACCAACCAAGCTCCACAAGAATTACCGAGCACCAAAAATGTTGAGTCTCCTTCCATGACTGAGCTTCCTTCGGCGACCGAGTCCTCTAGTGACCAAGCCACTTCAATGATCAAGAAACAAACATAAACACTGAGACCCCGTTGGTAACCAAGAACTAAGAAACAAAACACCAATTCATCTAGTGACTATCATCCATTGAACTCCATCGGTGAAGCCAAGCAGACTCCGACTGAGAACTACCACCAAAGACTGAGAAACTCTAGTCTTCTACCGAGATCACCAACCAATTAATCAAACTCCACTAGACAATTACTGAGACTACCAGAATCTTCAGGAATCAATGCCCCTGCATCAGACACCTGGGGTAAATAAGAAAGTGTGTCCCACACTTTGATCCTTCAAGAAAATCCACCATCCACTTCATCTTCACACAAGGCTTGTCAATCCATGAAGCCATGCAAATACACAAGTTCATCAACCAAGTCCTCCTTAACTAATCTACAACCAACTAGTTAGCATGTTCAACATCCTGAATAAATCGAGCCTTCAACCCATCACCAAGTATCACGTCAGAATTCCATCTTAGAATCCCATCACAAGACTCATCACTGTCAACTAGAAACACAAGTACGTAACCAAAAAATAACATCTGCATCTCAGCACCAAACAAAAGTAATTCAGCAACACCATCATCACAAAGGTGTTCAATAATAGGTAACTCCTTATCAATAGCAACCCAATTAGGCACAACTAGATGCTCTGCAATCTCCATGTGAGGAACAACTAAATGAACATGAAAACCAATCTTCTCACCAACCTCAACAAGGTCAACAATATCATTGGAAAGCATAGGTAACTCAGCAACAGCCACAAGTTGCTCTATAGGTTTCATGGAAAAATCCACCAACTGACCATCAAAACCAATTTCACATGCTTCCACATGTCTTCTCTCATGGACCAATCTTCTAACAGGCCAGAGAACTTTCCTCTGGATCGGCATGCTCCAACTCTGATAATCTCTACAAAGCTCAATAATACTTTCCTTCATAAGGTTCTTAACTCGGTTCTCCCCACGGTTCAACCAATCCATTTCCCACCGAGAAAACCTTTCAAAAATATTCACTTCCACCACATCACAAAGATCTGCAATCACACCAGGGTCCAATCTTCTCAAAGACATCCTCAAAGATAGGAAATCCTCTACAAGAAACCCAACACTGACCACCTTGTGACAACCTGCAAGTTGTATGCAAGTCAGATCACAACTTGCCACCTTGCATGAACAACTAGGGCAAGATTCCACAAGTTTAGCACCATGCATTTGCAACTCAGATTGTGCACAATCTCTTCACCAACATTTCTCCAAACAAGATCTACTCAGCTCTGATACCACCTGATGTAGTCAAGTATTGAAGATCTAATTACAGACTATCCAAACTTGTAGCCAAACACCAACATAGAAAAATAACACAAGGAAACTAGATCTGAAAGAAAATAGATATCTTTATTCATCAACAACTAATTACATGCAATGTGCCGGGCTATAATGCCTTCCCAATTATGACCAATTACAAAGCAAGAAATAGTTCTACAAGATCATGCAAGATCTAACAAATCTCTCAGCTAGCCCAGGTCTGTAACACAATAGGACACTGGTAGGCACTCCAAGAAAGATCTAAACTTGTGCTCGCAAGCTACTAACTCTGCTACCCTTATTCTACTCTATGAAGATCTTCTCTTACTCTAGATCTCTACTCTACCTCCCCCTTTAAAAAATTACCCAAGCACCCTCTTAAATACTAATCTTCAGCCACAAGTCAACTGGATGAAACAATTAACTCCTACAAACAAATATTAAATGTAATACAAGTAAGCTCTTAAGCACACTTACAATAATTAAATTCAACATGTCAGCCTCCAGATCCACATAGGAGAATGTGACATCAGCTACCAATAATAAATGCACCAAGTCAGCCTCCCAAATCTCAAAGAACACCCATCGGTAAGCCAAACTACCGAGTGCCAAGAAATACACTGAGTAACCATACCAATCAAGCTCCACAAGCATTACCAAGAACCATAAATGTCGAATCTCCTTCCATGACTAAGCTTCCTTTAGTGACCAAGTCCTCTAGCAACTGAGCAACAGACATAAACATTGAGATCCTGTCGGTAATCGAGCAACAAAACACCAAGTCACAGAGTGACCATCATACACCGAACTCCATCGGTGAAGCCAAGTAGACTCCGACCAAGGACTACCACCAAAGACCAAGAAAATTCAATCTTCTACTGAGATCACCAACCAATTAACCAAATTCCACTAGACATTTATCGAGACTACCAAAATCTTTAGGAACTGAGGATGCCCTTGCATCAAGATAACTAATGCAGATACAATATAGCCAAATTTTGGTATTTATGGAACTTAGATGTTTTTCATCTATGTTTCCATCAATGCCAAAGGGGGAGATTATTAGCATGAATTCTGATAGTATTCCTATGGTGGAGTATCATAGTAATGATAGAGGCATGCTACATTGGTGTGTGTTGCATTCATGATAGAGTTTTTCATTGATGGCAACATATGCTATTGACTAGATTGTTCAGGACCCTACAGAGGAGGTTGTAGAGAATTGTACAAACATAGTACAGAGAATCCACATGTGTGCACTTAGAGAGGGACTCCTCATGATGTCTTGGGTCACCATATGTGATCTTACACTCTTATGAGTTGATTGGATAGAGTTATAAAAAGTTTACTGGTAACTGTTCTTTAGAAGATAGAAACTATGTTTTCACAAAGTTGATTGCAGAACTTTGTGGATGGCACTCATGGTTGTTTGAGTTATGACGTGTGAACATAGGTTCATGTTGGAAACTATCTTGAGAGATTATTTGGATCATATGGCACCATGATCATACAGGTGATGTCAGCTATGGCATGTGCATAGGTGAAGACCTATTTGAAGGCTGACTTGGAACACATTTCAAGTAATATGATATGCAAGCTTAATCAATGGATCTAAATGATTAGTTTATGTAACTACTATGTTGTAACATTTTAAGATATTTCATGTGAATCTTCACATGGGTCCATTTGTATTTTGTAAATAGGATTAATCCTATGAAGGCCGACTTGGATATAATTATTGTAACTTATACTTAAGGATTGAATTCCCTAGAAAATAAGTGTGGCACTACATATGTAAGATAAAGAGGTGAATGTGAGCTTAAGGCTGCATTGGATACTATTTAAAGATGATTAGTTGTGCACTAAGGCACAAGGTGGAGCTTTCTTGGTAGTGATTGAAGGTTGGAAGCCGTTTCAGAACTGAATTATCTCAGACTTGAAGTCGCAAGGTTTGGAGAACCTGAGGGTGGATTTAACTCTCAAATATCTTGATCAGGTAGATGCATTGTACACCCCTAATAGTGTAATTTCCTTTAACAAGGATGGATTCCTAACAGGGTTGATTCCTTAATTGGGATCACATTGTGAAAGACTCCTAATAGGGTCTTTCCTTTAACCGTGACCTGTCTATTGTAATACTCAGCTCCTAACAGGGCTAGAATTCTTAATAGGGTTATTATACCTATAGTGAAGATATTTTTGGGTACCATGCCCACCGATATTTTTCCCTTAACAAGGTTTTCCTTGAGAACAAATATTGGTGTTCATGTATATGTTTTTTATTGTTGCATTCACTTTTTCAATTCAGTGTTTGGTTTTAGGAAACAAGTTTGAAGTTAAAGAATATTGGCATCAACTAATTCACCCCCCTCTCATTTGATTGGGACACTATTATTCTAACACTTTATTTCTACAGTAGTGAAGATTTATGGGTGTCATCCCCACCCCAGTTTTACCTTTCAAGGGTTTCTGGGTTACCAAAGCTTTGTGTTATGAGTTTTATTTTCATGGATGTTATTAGCATGTTAGATTCATTTCAGCATTGAAGTTTAAGTTTATGATACATGTGTTGAATTGGTTTAAAAGTGTATAAGTTGCAAGATTCTGATTCACCCCCCTCTCTCAGTATCTCACTTTCCCAACTAAGACTTCCAATCATTCTTGATATCCAATATGTGTGATCATGAATTTGATAAGTGTTTCCATAAATGACAACATTCTATATGTACTTTTTCCTACATGTTCATATGTGTGCATGTGCTGACCACTTGCCAACAATCTCCCCCTTTTGCATTGATGGAAACACTTAGTGAAAAAATGACTAAGTGCAACATCAAGACAAAAATGTAAAAGGAAATATTGATAGAAATGCAACACATAAATTTAACACATGATCTTCATAAGAACCTTTCTTTTATTTATGTTTTGTCATTTTACATTCTTTTCTCCTTACATTTTTTCTTCTATCTCTCCCCATTTGACATCAATGGAAAAGGGTTCCAAAAATATCTTAAGTAAGTTCCAAAACAATAAAATTGAGAGTATTCAGAGTCACAGCTGAATTTTCTACAACACATATTTGTAGTTTGTTTTCAAAATATGCATATCTGCATCCCAAGATGCCTTAATTACTTTTGCAACCTGAATCAGTCCATTGAGACCATATGTGGCCTTGTCTACTTCTTCTACATCTATAGGTACTAATTCCTGAAATGTTTTGAGGCCAAGATGAAGGTCCTCATGAGTACTCTCCAAGACATTTACCTTTGGAGTCAAAAGATTCTTAATTTAGAGAATCTTTTCTAAATTATGTCCTTTTCAAACTGTAGGGTATGTATTTTATCTATGATCCTGTTTGTTTCCTTATTTATATCGATAATTTTTTTATTTTCAAAATCTTTAAAGAGTTTTACCAAAACCTCTTCATCCTGAGCTATAATATCTTTTATGCTCTTTATATGCTTGTGCAAAGTCATGCAAAGTCTAAATAGGTCTTGTCCATCCTTAAGACAAGATTTGATTTCCCTTTTAGTGGAAATCAATGTTTTAAGATCACTCTTGATCCCATCAAGAGTATCTTTCATCCTTAGCCTTTTGAATTCATCTACTACTTTTATTCTCGATGCTTCTTCTAATGTATCAAAATTTTGTTCTAATATACTTAGAACATTGTCTAGACTACTTAAAGGATCTTCAATATGTATGGGAGGTGTAGTAAAAAACTTACTCAATACTTTTGTTTCTCACTAGATTTTATTTGTAGTTTTGTCAATCTTCTTCTCTGATTTTTCCTTTGCTTTAGAAAAATCAAGTATTGACCATTGCATCAGATCTATAACATCCATGTCCTCTATGTTGGTTATAAGTGATTGAGATCCACTTGCCAACAAAATAGGCATATTGAAAGGGGTGATAGTCAATCCTTTTGGTTGTTCCTCTTCCTTTTCCCTTTCTTCTTGTTTTTCATGTTCCTTTTCTATTTATTTTTCTTCTTCACCTTTTTCTTTTGATATTTTTTTCTTTTTAGGTGTTTTCTCCTTTTGGTGCTCTTTCTCAGCTAGTTCTTCATGAGTGATCTTGGGAGACTCAAGATTCTTTACTATTTCATCAATGTTGGTCAAGGTTTCATTTGTCTAAAATGGATGAGATGTATCTTGCTTTGTACCCAGTGAGATCCCAACATTGTCAATGTAGAAGTCCAGTAAGGCAGTATCAACTACCTCTGTCTCCTTTGGAACTTCAACCTTTTCTACAACTTTGGCAATTGTAGGCTCTGTGGAGATTATTTTGGGGTTGGGGTGCTTGTAGACTTTCCAAGATTAGGGGGCTCCTCTAGGAGTAGCTATCCAAACTTTTCATGATTATCATGTTCAACCTATTCATACTTTTGGGCCATGAACTTGATGATTCTAGTTTTAGTTCTTTTCTTTGGCCTTATCTTCTCAAGCCAATCTCCCATCTCATTCCCTATCATAGTAGGCATATTATGTAGAAGAATACCCCATCTCATCTTGTTGTCCTCATCAAGGGCTCTTTTCTTTCTTCCTTCTAATCTTTCAAATAGGTCCTTACTTACTTGACCTTCTATTTCAATTAGATTCTTTTTGAAGGCAAGCATGTGCTCCAAAACTATATCTTCTATGTTATTTTTATCTTCCTCATCATATCTATCAAAATATTTTTCAATAGAAGTAAGCTTGCCATCATTCACTGCTCTCTTTTCTAGAACCTTTAAGTATGACCTAAATAGATTCCTTGGTGCTTCCTGGCCTTTCTTTTGTTTAGCTTCTTGTGCTTTTCTTTTATCTTCTTCAAGTGCCCTTTGATTTGCCTCTTGAAGTTTCACATTTTTTTCATCTTCTTGTTCTTTCTTCTTTTTTTCCTCAGTTTTCTCAGTATTCATAATTTGACCTTCCTTGTTATGTTCTTCTATGGTCATTTTCTTCTTTCTCTTCCCATGTGGAGATGGAGGAATGTCAAGTGTTTTTCTTTTCTTTCCTGCCCCACTAGCCATGGCCTTAGGGCTATCTTTGGGAGGTGTTTGGCCTTGTGTAGTAGCTCTTGTTACCTATCTCTATGATGTTCTCCTAGTCGATGTAGGAGTGTCATCTTTTTCTTTCTCTTCTTCTTCTTCAACCTCCACCACTTGAGGTGCCTTTGTGTTAGATTAAGGAAGGGGAATATTGTATTTATCCCTAAGTTCTTCCACCCTTTCCCTGACATTTTTCATTGCTTCTTTTGATATGCCATGCTGCCCTGTTATTTTGTGAACAAGTGATTCAACTTTCTTCTCCCTCATCTCTTTTACCAATTCTTCCTTAACTACTATGTAATTTTCTTCATATGTGCCCCATCTTGGAACACTGGGGTCTTTAGGTGATTGTAGAACATGCTGAATGTGAAGTTCTAGAATGGTGTAGTCTACTTTATATCCCATAGGAGTAGCCCATGAAGTTATAGGTTCCAATACCTCAAAGTATGTGCTTTCAGTCTCCACCATGAAACATATATCATTTTTATATTTATCCCCTAGTCTCCAAGGGATCGTTTCCCTTTCATGCATTTTTTTTTGAAAGAGTTTCATCATTCCTGCAATTTCAACATATCTGTTTAGATCATCACTTCTTCTATAATAGTCACCGATCATCTGCATGGTGCATTTATCAAATCTCCATAGATACATGTTAGGAAATCTTCTCATAACATGAAAGAATATGTACATTATTAGTGATCCAAATCTGAAGTGAGTTGACTTGTTCCTCTTTATTCCTTCCAAATTCTCCATTAGTTTCTACCTTAGGACCTCACATAAATCATATTCCTCATCTTCAACTACCATTTTATATTCCGTGTGAGAAAAATTGGTTGAAGGACTATTTATCCTACTTCTATACTAGAACTTGTAACCCAATATTATTGCTACAAGTTTGACATCTTCTTGTGTGATTCCATTTATTATCATTTCTCTCTTGTTCCACTTACTTTTTGTTAGTTTCTCCACTTCAAACCTAATGTTATTTTCAGCAGTAGATACTTTACCTGTCATAGGTAAACGATTGATCTAATGCAATAGTTCTTTGGTGATCTTGGTTGGAGCTCAACCAATCCATATAAATTCATCATGAATCCTGCTTGATACAATCTTGATCTAGTCTAGTTCATCAAACTCAAATATTTCCATGTATTTAACTATTGGAAACCCTTGAATTTTTCTACATTCTTCTCTTAGGGTTTGATCTACATTGTATAACCCTAGCATTTTATCATATATCTCTGTAGTTACTATGAACTCAATTTTGTTATGTATATATGATCCTCTTCAGTAGATTTAAACGGATGATTCTTGAATTTGTATCTATTCCTTTCAAGCACATTAAAAACCTTAGAAGTATCCATGCTGATTTCTTTGCTACTGCAAATGAAAAAGATTAATTAATTTAATCACAAATACCTAGCTCGTGCGGCCGTGTTAGGGTTTTGAATACACAACTATAAACTCTTCAAGCTCCAACAACTACTCCAAGCTCTTCAATGATCTCTAATCTCAATGTAAATGGTAAGTAATTCAACACATTACTACCCTTATAGACAATTTGGAACAAGTCCCAAAAACTACCCATAAAGCTACAAGGAACCAGTGGTTGGTCAATCTGATACATCTTCTCATAGACATCTCCAAGCTAGATTAAATCTTGTCCATGATCCTATACAATAGTAAGTAAGCTTCCTTCAATCTCGTACAAATTAACTCATCCATATAGGGGCTCTGTATTTGACTGGTGTTAATCTATCATGCTCCCCTAAGACATACATTGCCCATTAAAAATATGTGAGGCAATGCACCCTAGTAATGATTCCACAAAATCTTAGGACCCTTGTGAGTTCTCACACTCTTCTCTTCATCTTTCTTAACTTCAAATTCAATAGATTCATTCTGCTAGACCCATTTCTCCTTTTATTCTACTTTTAGTTCTTCTAGCTCTTTTTCTTCTTCATTCAGTTCCATTACTTTTGCGAATAGTCTGAAAGACTTCTTTACCGGTACTCTAAATATGAAAAACTTCACAAAATGTCCATCATTATTACATTTGAATCATGCTACCTTCTTCTTAGGTTTCAATTGGTTGTAATTAATCTGTAATTTGCAATACTTGACAATATGACCAAACTTATTGCATTTGAAACATATAAACTTTCTAGGTCTGGTAAAATGTTTTTTTACTTCTTCTACTAAATTGTTGACTTCATCCTTACTTGAATTAGAATCATTATCTTTCATAACATCATTTGTTTTACATGTTTCCATACACTCAGATTGTCTATGCTCTGCCTTTTTACTACATTCATCTTTTTCAATATTTGCCTCATTGAGACTTTTCTCCTTTTGTTTCTTGATAAAATTATTCAAGTGATCATATGTGGATCTGCTAGACCCCATATCAATTTTTCTACATTATCTTATCTTATTTTTAGATAGATAACAATTAAAGAAAAAACTAGTAAATTTGGATTTAGGAATACCTTTTTCAATTGGTTTCTTTGATTGATCTTTGTGACTGCAATCCTTGTCATTGTCCTTGCAAGGAGGTATCTCAGATTCTACTATCACAACCTCAAAATCTAACTTCTTAGGTGAATCAAGATTCACCACAACTCTATCTTTCCTCTAATCATGATTGTCATTACATCCTACTCCTATCATGTCTCCAATAGGCTTCTGCATGTCAATTTTCTCATCCAATTTCTTTCTTCTCTCATCAAGTTTTTCTATGCGACCTTTGGTCTGATTAAGTTCACCAGTGATGGTGATGCAGTATCTTTCTACCTTGTCATACTTTTTTTTAGTGCACTCAGTTCATTCTCCTAAGTTTGCAATCTATCCCTTGTGTTTGATAGTTCATTTTGCAATTTCTCTTTTTCTTCTCTTTCAACATCAAGTTATTTCTACATTAGAAATTTCCACATATTCCAATGCCATTTCATAATTCTTCTTCAAGTTCTCCAAATCCATCTTGATCTCCCAAAAGTTGTTAAGCTTTTCCTTTAGGGGCCGGATGCTCTGATACCAATTGTTAGGATTTGGTAACACTGAAAGGGGGATGAATCAGTGTTACAGTACTTTACTAAATTCTTAAACTTCTTTATCTTCTTCAAACAATATATAAAGATATAGCATAAGATAAATAACCATGCACCATAAAAAAACATAAGAGAACTCATAACACCATGTTTGTTTTCGAGGAAACCCTATTAAGGGAAAAACCTCAATGGGGATGGTACCCAGAAATGTCTGCACTATAAGTATAATAACACTGTTAGGAGTTCTGACCCTGTTAGCAGCCGAGTATTACAATAGGCAGGTCCTGGTTAAAGGACAAACCCTCTTAAGAGTCTTTACAATGTGATCCCAATTAAGGAATTGAGTCTGCTAGGAGTCCAACTCTATTAGAGGCAATCAAACCCTGTTAGGGGTGTACAATAGGTGCAACAACACTTACAATCAATCTTTTGTCTTGAATACAAAGAGTTAACAAAGTATTCCTTGAAGAACTCCTCTTGTTCTCCTTTCTCTTGATCTCTTCTCTTCCCCTTAGATGCCTTCATAGTTTGCATCCATCTATATCATCATCCCACACTTTTACAAAAGTTTTTGTATACTTATACCATGTTAGAGGTATATTACAAAATCCAGTCATCATTACTCTAGCTAAACATCATATTATTTAATGTTCAATTGCACACTTCATTAACATTCTTAGCCGGCCTTATATCCAAGAACACATCCAAAATTATATTTCCAATCACTCGCAAAGTCGGCCTTAGTGATTGCCAACAAGTTATACTATGTTTACTATCATCACATCCAATCAACTAATCATATCTCTTCAATACCTCAACATTAACACGTGTGACCTTACACATGTATTCACTTGGGTCCTACAAGCATGTATCCAAGATCACATGCTTTAATGAACCTCTTGGGAATTTTTCTATGCTTTTCTGTCAGACTGGGTCATAGGTTCAATCTGTGGCCTTAGGCATTTTCCTTCACCAACTACATACAAACATATTCATGATATCCAATATGTGTGATCATGAATCTATTAAGTGTTTCCATAAATGACAACATTCCATATGTGCATGTTCCTACATGTGCATATGTGTGCATGTGTTGACCACTTGCCAACATCTTTTTCATACATCTTCTTCTGACATTCTTTGAAAGATCCCCAAACCTAGCTAGTAAAATCACTTTCTAAGATTTTGATGTTGTTATTTATCTAAATAAAGGCTAGAGTACATATAGTCCACAAAATACCACTGATACCAAGGAACATATTTTGGAAATAGAATAATAAACACATAATTACCTATCCATATTTGAATTTCTATCTCTTATCCTTTTTTATCTTCTCAAGATTCAACATCAACTTCTCTCTCATCACCTCAGCTAGATCATTGTCATCATTTTCCTTGATCATCTTGTATTCTATATGAATAGCACTACTAGGTATGCTATTCATCTAACTAGAATGGTTAAAATTGTAACCAATAACCATAGATGTGTATTTCACTTCTTTATTTGTAATTTCATTCACAGTCATCACACGACCATTCCACCTAGACTTAGTCAAACTGATCACTTCTTATTTAGGAATTGTGCGAAGAATAGACACATCACCGGTTGAACATAGAGAAGTTACAAAATGAATTGCCTCTTTTGTAATTTTATGTGGTCGGTCTAGCTACATGAACTAATCATGGATGCTTCTTAAAACATATTTGATATGATCCTCTTCAAACTCATCAAGATAATCGACCGTGTGATGAAAACCTTTATCTGCTATGCATTTATACTTGTCTTTCAATACTAAGTTATCATCACATAACTTATTATATTATTTATAGATTACCCCTGATCCTAGATCTTCCAATTTGCAGTAAATGTAAGCTCTAACATCCTCAATATGCAGAACACCATAGGGCACGCTAGTTAGGGCACCTCTTGGGTCCTTTTCTGTTGATTTGAATGGGTTTATTTTAAATTCTAGTCTAGTCTTTTAGTTATGTCAATCAACTTAGGTGTAGAAATCTTAAATTTTAACAAAAATTACAAATAATAAATAAATACCTCAAACTGTTCACAACAACAACAACTACCACCACCACAACAACTACCACTACCGATCAGTTTTCTCTTTTAGATCACCAAAACAATTCCTTCTAATCACTTGGATTCATGCAAATGGACTAAACAAAGATTCTTTCACTCCACGATAACTTTCAAAATGCGCAAGGTAAAAATGAAATCCAAAAATGCCTTTTTATCAACCTTTGCACACGTATTAAATGCACTTACCCATAGAACATAATTTTTCACTGATTGACCCAAAGGCTCATTACCGATGATAAAATTTTTTATCAAAACTTCATAATACATTGTAAAAGACTTATTTCATCTTAAAATGCTAATAGACATCTATAGGGGGTCCAAAGATGGATTCAACAATACTTTCTCCCCCTAAGCCACATGTAGACTTAGTTTGATGAAGAATTATCCACACTCAATGGAGATGTAGATTCCTCTGATGAATTACCATCTTCCTTATTCTTCTAAGTCTCATTCATCTCTTTACTAGTCTCTTCTACATTCACAATATGCTTTCCTTTCCAGTTGCTTTACTAGTTTACTTATTGGTTCCTGAACTTACAACCCCTGCTAGATGTCCATTATTATGAAAATGAAAACATGTCATACCATTTGATCACCATGGTCTAGAATTACCTCTTCCATTCCTCATTCTAAAATTTACAACCATGTGTCCATAATTTCTATAGATTGAGCATGTGACATCTAATTGCCTCTCCCTTTGTTAAGGTGTTTTCTAGTTCATAGGTAATGATTGTTCACTCTTGATCTGCACTCACAAGCTTTATGACCATATTTATTATAATTATAACAATGACCATCAAAGATACTAGATATACTACTGGATCTATATCTACAATCATGAATAGTGTGACCATACCTGTTGCAGTTATAGCAATATCCATCAAAAGTGCTAGTCGTATTTGCAGATCTACTTTTACATGCATTTGAAGTTTGACCTACCTTGTGAAAATTGAAACACACAGGCTTGTAGGATTTCTTACCATAAGTTCTTTGTGTTACCTTTGGTGGATACTTTCCTTCTTTCTATATCTCTTTTGTTCCATAAGATTCACCACCTTCAAAAATAGTAAAACTGATATATCCCAGGCTTGTGGTCTCTTTTATTCTTCTTTGATTTTGAAGTTGCTCATCAAATTTTATAGTACTTTCATTGAATTTCTTCAACAGATCATTTGAATTATTCAGTTCTTCCTTTAATTTCTCATTCTCATTTTGTATATTCTCATTCTCCCTTAGGACTTTTCCATTTCCCTCATTTGTATCATGCATATGTTCATGGAATGTTCCAACCTCTTGTCTTGTCTTCAAAAGTTCATCCTCTATAGCTTTCAGTGCTTCATCCTTGGTCTTTAGAGAATATTCTACAATTTTCTTTGCATTCTCTTTAGATTTCCTTGCTTCAAACTCTTCACACATTTTGATTGATTGGGCACCAATCTGTCCTTGTGTCATTTTTCATTTTACACAGCTATGGCTTCTAGGATTTCTTCAAATTCTTCAAATCTACTTTGTTTAGACAATTTATCAATGTAATCTCAACTCTCATTCATTTTTTCAACAATCTCTTGTCTCTTGGCCAAAGTTACATCAACTAATCTTTTAGTTCTTTGATAACCCTTTCAGCTTCATCAAGTTGTCTCTTGTATCTCAAACCCTCCATAATTTCCATAAGGATCTTCCCTAAGCTAGTATGCTTCTTCAAGGGAACACAGATCTAATACCAATTGTTAGTATTATAAGGCAATGAGAGGGGGAGGGTGAATCAACGCATCAAAAAATATGAAACATTTAATAATTATCTTCCACAATAACCAACATGCAAAATATAATATAATAATAAAACATAACATATAAAGGATTCACACACAATGAACACAAGACACAATAGTTTTTCTCATGGAAAACCTTGTTAGAGGGAGAAAACCATGTGTGGGAATGATGCCCACAAATCTCACTAGTGCACTGATGAAATATTCCTTGTTAGGATAAATTATAAAAACCCTTCTGAGGTTATACCTGGTTAAGAGTATTAATAGCCCAATTAGAACTACAACATGCCCACTAAAGACTACCCTATCAAGGGATTTAAAAACTCTAGTTAAAGAGATACTTGGTTAGAGGATTTTGATCTTCAGACCTGTTATGATCTTGTTGCTCACCTTATTAGAAGTGATCCTGTTAGGGGATTTAGATCACATACCGATTAGAGTCTACATTGAGTATAAGAACTCAAATGTATGATATGAGATTAGCACTAGACTGCCAAACAAATCCAATTCTCTACTCAATTGTGCTTCTCTAAACACTTTACTATCTCTATACTTCCTTCAACAATCACTGCCATACACTACATGCCATCGCAAAAACATACTTAACAATTTTCACAACCACTTATATACTTGTCTTAAGTCGATGCTAGAAACCTAAAACATTTTTCAAGTTGGCATAAAAATCCAACTTAACATATGAGCGAGTGCACCAAAACCAAAATTCAACATCCTTTATGTCCACCCAAAACATCTAATCTTGAAAACATGTTGGTCCATCACTTACATTTGACTTCTACACCGATATGACCAACTATATTAACCATTACTTTGTTCTTACTGCCAATGCCGCTTCAATCCTCAATATCTTATCAAATTATTCAAACGAGTTGATGTGATCATAGATGTAGTCAAATACGCCTGTGTATATGATGCTTGTATGATCACACACCTTAAATAGATCTCCAACTTGATATTTGATCATCTTTACCTTGCATATTGTCTTCTTACCAATTGACTGAACACTTAATTGCTTTTCCAACTTGATCCTTCAATACCATCAGTAAAACTAATCTCTTGTCATCAACAAGTCATGTTGCTAGCAATGCCAACATCACAATACAATCATTTGATCAAAATACATATCACCTACATCAAATACCAAAGAGAGAGAGAGAGAGAGAGAGAGAGAGAGAGAGAGAAGTTGCATACTTTCTCTAGTTCTATGATAGTATGCCAATGCCTTATCATGATTTATTTGTTCCCTATCAGGTGACCACTTTTGTTTAGATTTATTTGCCCTTGTCCTTTTATTTCTCATCTCCTTTAAAAAAATTACCTTCAAAATTCACACCAATAATAATGTTTTCTTCAACAAAAAATATGAATTATGTCTTCTTTTTTTTTTGAAAAAAATGGGAAAAATAATTTTTTTGTATACCCAAACTGATCAATTAGCAAAAAAAGTTCAGTTGACCTAGTTCGAGAAAACATGGGTAGTTAATAAAACCCATGTTCAGTCAAAGTAGGTCATTGCATAATTGTTTGTGTGATACATGTTCGGTCGAAGGGGGTTTCAATCAAAGGCATGGGTGTTTGATCGAAGGCTCCTATTATGGGCTTCTCTCATAAAATCACCTTGTTTCTACAAAATTTTGGCCTTCAAAGCTATGGTTGAAGGCTCAATCATAAAAATCTTGACAAACCTAGATGCAAGATTATGTTACTTGAAATAAGCTTTTCAGTGATTATGATTTTAATATATAAATTGAGTTTATTATGACTATATTTTTAGTTTTACTAAACATAGGTTTTGCACCATATATCAACTTATATGTTCAATACTAATGGAAAATAGTAAACTAAGTAAAAGAAATTAAAAATATCTAGGCATTAGGTATTGTTTTCCTCTTTCTAAAAAAAATTAAACTAAATTTTGATACATACAAAACAAGTTATGGAGAGGTAAGTGAACCCATGCCTAAATTATAGTTAACGTCACTTCAAAACTTAATAAAATATAAAATATTCAACATAATCAAATGAAACTAGTTGCAATCACTAGATATTAGTGTTATAAATATAAATTTGAAGGAATCACTTTTTAATCCCTTTTAGAAGAAAAGTTATCTAGGAGTAAGTGAATGCTACTCTTTAACAATGTTGTTTTTTGTTAAAAACTAGTTTTCAAAGGAGATGGAAAAATGGACACAATCAATTCCAAAATATTTCAAAAGTATATATTTAGGATCTACACACAAAATGCTAAAAATCACTAGTTGACATCATCTTGAAATTCCTAATAGTTTAGTGGCAATAGGTGTCCAAATGTGAATTTTTTTAGAATGTTTATTTCATTGTCAAAGTTGGCAAAAAAGTGTAACCCACTATTGTGGGACCACCCGATTTAGCTTGGTAAAAATATCCAATATTTTTCCAAATATATAACATATCTTCATTAACATTTAATAATATAGTCTACCAAATAATACCTTATGAGACCCTTAGCTCTTTGATCTACCATATCCCAATTCTCTTGGGTTATTTTGGTCGATCTCAATTTAGATATTTCATCTCATAGGTCTCAACTTGCAATGATATACTCCACTTTTAATTTCCATAGTTTGATGTTTCTACCATTAAATTTATTTATTTCAAATCTTCTATATATGTTTGATATCTTCTTCCAAAAATGATATTTTGAAAAAACCTCTGCGAAAAGCCCCATTCAAACTCAGATCGGTACTAAAAACCCACCTCCCATCAATGAGAACTAGCTAGGCTTTGATACCCAATGAAATGGATCGAAGGTGCATAAAATTCTTCCAAACACTAATTGGTGGGAGAGATGTTACAAATTTTTCATACAAGTATTTAACCAATTACAATATGAAGAAAAAAACATAAAAAATAAAGATTAAACACATAATACCATCACACAACAAACACTAGATATATTTGCCTAGAAAAAAAACCTTTCAAGGAAAAATATAGACTCGAAAAGTGTATTACTTGGTATTATAGTAAATATGCGTGTCTACAATACAATCCAAGCACCAAAATTTTTAACAAGATTTTTGAATCAAACATCTAAATTTTGGAGTGATTCTAGCATCATCATAGTACTTGCAGAAAACATCTCATACAAAATATGATGAATAAAAACTCTTTTATATATTTACATTGCATAGTGAAAAGAGCCCAATATAGATGCCAAGGTCCATGTGGAAAATATCTAATGGCTATTCATGTTTACATGAATAGTACTTGCATGTATGCAAACTTATTTCATGCATAAGCGCCTACCTCTAATAACAGTCAATTTTTATTAAATCTCTCCTAGATGTCATATATTCGATCATAAGTTGTCATATGTATGCATGTCATGAATCTTGTCATAGATTCTATCATAAATATGTCATGACATGACACTTGGCACCTATATATTAATTTTTAATTATCCTCTAAGTGGCACACATACCTCCACATAGAATGCACATGTGTCAAATAGTCACCACCAAGTGGATGCTACCAAGTTAATGTGTTCCACTAGATTACTTTACATTAGTAGGCACACATTTAATCATATAACAAATAAATAAAATCAAATGTCAATTCTAGTACTTGCAAATGTGGAGACACCTTAACATCAACAATCCACTTAATTTCAATGCTTTAAGATCTTTCTAAGAAACCTCCAATTCTACCTAACATTGCTCTAGTTTCTAGTGATAACCTTGTTATTTTATAAGAAAATTGTTATGACAATAGGTGCAGCCCTTCAATGACCATCTTTCATACCTCTTATTTTGAATGGAGTGCATGATTCTCCAAATCATAAGACTTCAATGCATCATGCAACTACTAATGATTTCCATTTTATAGGTCATACCTATAAATGATCGGCTATATGTTAAAAAGAAGCATCTAGTCAACAAAAAATTACCGCTTCCTAACCCAAACATGTCTCCTACATCTTGATTAAATGCTAAAACACATAATGAGTATGCAAGTTTTGGTCAGATAAAAAGCATACTTTAGATAGATTTTTCTATAGGATCTTATGCATACAAAAAAAATAAAATAGAAATATCTAAATAAATATTTAGAGTGTCAAAGTCACATCAAATATTAATCTATCCAATACATGGCAACAATGTTAGAATCAATTTATGATAATGATAATCTTGTTTCTTTCCTTTTTTAATGATCTTATAAATCTAATTCTATTTAGAAGAATATACCAAGTTATATATATATTTTTATTTTAAAAACTAAGAATTAAATATACTTTAGTAGATAATAGTTCTATCTCGACCTTATGTTGTTGGGATATATTAAAAATTTCAAAACAAATAATATTAAATTACAAAAATCTAATGTTACAATTGAAGGCCTTAGAAATGTGGGTGGGCAAATCTTAGGTAATATTCTCTTACTAATCACTTTGGATCATGTTATGTAATTAGTATGTCAATAAAACTAATGTTTGGACACTTAGCATATAGTTTCTTATTGTCCAATGTACATGTATTTATACTATGCGAGTTGTGATTTAAAATCTCATTGTTTGATAAATTTCCATTTCAACCATAAGACTTACAATCTTAAAATTGATGAGAATCTGTTACAATTTTTGTAAATTCTTGATGCTCTGAAGAATTTACCATGGCTCGAATTCAATTAACAAAAGATGATGCTGAATCATATGTTGATAATCTCAACAAAATACTAAACTCATATGATTAGGGGATCTTAGATTTTATGCAATCATTTATCGGAGAATATTATATAACATTGGTGAATTTGACACCCCCCACTAATGATAGACCCGCATATCTATGACCAACCACCATATCCAAATATTTTCCAAAAAATGAACAACTAACTAAAATAGATCAAATTTATACTCGATACCACTAAGATAAGAAACACAAATTTTCTTTTGAAAATTTAAGACCACCATTTTCTATCTCCAGTACATAGCATTTCATTCAGATTTATTCACGACCCTTCATTGATTATTCATAACTCATAAAGATAATCAAACTAAACTTTTAAAGTCATAAATTTTTCTATATTTCTCAAAAAATTTATTTTATGGTAGTCATCTTTATTCTTAGATCTACCAAATTTCTCAAATGTGCTCTTAATTTGTTCCATATCAAAGTCTTGAGCTTCAAAAGACTAAAAATTAATTGCATCATGACTCTAGAACTAACAATTATAGGCTAAGTCTTATTTGGGGCTCCACATCTAAATTCATTATGAATTTGAGTTGCAAAACCCAAGGTCTAAATCTATGTTAAATTCGTAGTCAACATCCAACTAGCTCTGGACCCCAATCTTCCATGCATTACATTGGATGTGGCCACTCACATTTACTTTTGAAAAGTTTTTGAGTCTAGGAACTTTTTAAATTTGGTGGAAGATGCATAGTCCTAGTATTTATTATAGTCACATTCATTGCATATTTTAAGAGTACCATGTCTATGTGTCACACAAACAACTTTGCATTGAGATTATAGATTTTAAACTATCAATGAACTACATTTAGGCTGGTCCCTCATGTTTGATAATTAACTCGTCTCAATGAATTATGAATGCATAGCTACTTTAAGTCCAAATTCCTTGTCTAATGTTGTCTTCTCCATGCCTCTTGTCTCTCTCCGTGTGTCTTGAGTATATCAATAGGTTAACTTAGAATCTTGAAGAATTAGTCTTGTCAACTTTAAATGATTGGTGAGCTCAACCTAACTTAGTTTAGTAGCTCATGTTTCAAACCAGAATCTTAGATAGATCTTAATAGCCTTAAATGATTTTCTACATTTAAGTTTTGTGAAGGTTTCATGTCCACCAATAACGTAAAATTTATTTTGTAGATATTTAAAATAAAAAATATCATGAATTTCAAGTACAAGTATCTTTTAGACTAACTTGAGTTGTTATATTCTAATTTATTAGAGTTTAATATCTATGATATCTTGTTTTATGTTTAGCTATCCTATGAATATGCATGTGTATCTTACTGTCTCCAACTTGTCTAATATTGATTGCCACATGTGCCTTAACGTGAATAAACTTAATGGCTGCCTTGTGACATTCATTTTCTTTGTGAAAGGTGCCATTAATGAATTTTCTCTCTCATAGTGTGATGTTTTGAGTATCCCACATTATATTATGCTTACCTATTGAAAGATTAATATTGATATCATATTTTGATGACACATAATTTTTATCTAAAGTTTTTTGAGATGTTAAAAGTTGAGCATGACTAATTTGTAATGCTTGTAGCAAAATTTGTGATGGGCGTATGGCTTATAAGAGAATTTAAGAGCATGGACGTGAATTGATGAAAGAGATGATTTATATTATTTGAGATTCTTGTAAAAATTTAATCATTTTTGTTAAATTAATTCACACATCTATATATCTAAATTTATGGTTATATGTTTTATTTTCTTGGTGTCAGTATTTTATATAGTCTAGAGTATTGATCTTTGCCACTTATGTAAATAGATATAATTTTTTGTGTATTTGTTATTTGTCTATAAATAAAAATTTATATCATTTTATGGTTGAAATTTCTAAAGAGCTTGAGAAAATTATAAAATATGACTTTTCTTGGACAAGTAACTTGGGGGAGAGTATATATATTTGTCTAAGTTTAAAAAAATTGTGAACTCTTTTATTATTTCTTAATAAGCTTATCTTTATTAACAAATTTTCTTAGAGATGATTTTCTACAAATATAGCCTACATGGGTGCAATTATGGTGGTTGGTTCCTATTTCTCTTTCATGTCTAGATATGATTATTTTCCTATTTTATTCTCCTGAACAATTGTACAATTCATACTTCATGCTATGCTAAGGTTGCTAATGGTTTAAATGGTTATCATTATGTTTGTAAGATGCGTATGCTAGGTAAATGGATATTATGTGGGTAGACAAACTCATTTTCTATCGCCCTCTCTTTCTCCTCTCCTTTCCCTTTATCTTATTTCTTTATATTTTTAAAATTATCTCAATCATATTAGGAACTAGCATAGAAATATTCTACATTTAAATACTTAAAATATATTTCATTATACTTCATCAAGATATCTTTCAAATAAGAACAAGCAATTTTATGTTCTCTAAATTTTAAGACTTTTTATTCGAGTGTGTGCACATTTTGTCTAAGGGAAAACTTACTAGTTTGTGTGTAGTATATTAGAGAAACATTGATTAATCACCATATCTTTTTTGTCAAATAACACTACATGGGCCTTTAGGTTATATTGCATTTGTCGATATTTAGTAATCCTAAACCTCAGGGAGACTCCTTTGTCTCTTTCCGTGTGATTAATCATGATTCCTCTTGTTGTTGGTAAGTCATATTCATGCACTAACTGATTTGGGTGCATTTTCTGATGAACTATGGGATTTTTTTTGTTTTATTAGATTTTATGAGGTTAAATGTGTGAAATTGTTATTTAGAAAAAACAAATGCCCTACGTTCATCGAAATTTTGACGATAGGTAGTTCATCGAAAGTCCAACGAATAATTTCGTCAAAATTTCAACGAAATAATATGTAAAAAAAGTAAAAAAACCCATAGGGTTAGCCTCGTATATATATATATATATATATATATATATATATACTTGCGCGGATGGTGTTTTCCATACTTGCGACAATATTTGCTAGGTTTGTGAAGCTTACAGACTGAATTTTTTATAGTATGATTTTGTTGCTTATGAAGAAAAATCATATCATATAATATTTGTCAATAACAAAATAAACATACAACTTCTAGATTGTGGTATGCATTGAAAAGAAAAGGTGATGGAAAATGTTATTGTCCCTGCGATAATTGCAAGGGCTCAAAGACAAGAAGACTTTTAATCACAAAAACTAATAAACATTGTAGGGGGCATGGTCACATTAAAGGGGGGCATGATTATCATCCATTAGTAAGTTGTTCATTATATGTGTTTATATTGATTGTATTTGTAAATGTTTATATATATATATATATATATATATATATATATATATATATATATATATATATATATATATATCAAGATTATGGTTTATTTGTGTTGATCATTATTATATAGGTGGGTGCCCTAAGGTACATGATATGGACTATCACAAGTCGGAGAATGTGGTTTTCCAAGTGGAGGAACATGGAGGTGTGAATATCCAAGATGAAGTTAATGATCCTATGCAAGAAGATGATCATGCGCTAGAAAATATAGTTGAAGATGATGGTACAAATACATTAATCCATGACACATTTAGTAATGGCACATCGGATCATGATGATTGAGATGACTTTGATGTTGTTCATGATTTACCTGTACTTGAGAAGGCATATGAACCTCTTTGTGAAGGCTCCCAAACAACTATTCTCTCTCGTGTATTGTTGTTGGTGAACTTGAAGGTTATGAATGGTTTATCCAACATAAAAAATCTCACGTATGTTGAGGTATGTCATACATGTCATCTTTTTTCATCTATTTTTGTTGTTGTTTCATCACTAGTAAATAAAGGGTGAAATATGTACCATTAGTACTCATTATATTAACGAATTATTTTTTCATTGTAAACTGATAGGTGATTTTTTGTTACCACCATCAAATATTCTACCTCACTCATATCAAGAATTATCTACCATTATGAAAGATATTGGAATGGAGTATCAAGCAATAGATGCATGTCCCAATGATCAAATTATATATCATAAACAACATGAACTTGTAATAGAATGTCCAAAATGTCACATTTGTAGATATCGAATAGATCAACTAGCAAAAAAGGTGCCTCACAAGGTTCTCCATTATATTCCCATTGTTCCACGTATGGAATAATTATTTAGGTGTGAAAGCTTAGCCCAATTTATGAATTACCATGCATGGAATAGAAGTGGAGATGACTGTGGACAAGGCTTTTGAGGATACCTATTTTGAAAGACTCAAACCAAACAAAGATTAGATTTTAGTCTAGCACGAAATCAATCCAAAACAAATAAAATCTAAACTAAGCCACCTCAGATTGAGCTTAAACGGGTGCACCCAAGCACTGTTTGATTTTCTCTTGCTTAAGGGGATGTGGGTGTGCTCTCTAAGCACTTGGAGCATGTTCCTTATGCATTTTAGGATGGATTGAGATCCATGAAACCCCAAATATGGCACAAAATAGGTATAGAACACCTGATTTGCCCCTAAGGCCTCAAAGATCCAAATGATGCTGAAATGAAGATTAAGCTACATGAGGTTTATGCTAAGATTGATTTTAAGCCAAATAGAGATGTGATATGATGCTATGCTTATGCAAAACAATGGAAGAAACTAGGTTAATCCATTAAATCTATGCTAAGATGTGTTTTAAGAAAGCTTTGAAAATGATGAGAGACTAACAATTAGTATTGATTATGCTATGTCTAGAACTAAATGAGCATGATAACAATGCTTGAAATAAAAGGTGAATGGGTGGGTCTTTTGCTCTTGGAAATGAGGAGCATTTATAGGATTTGGAAAGGAGGAATGAGTGGCCAGGATCAAAATCCTTAAGAGAGACCAAGATTCATTCAAAGGGGAGCACGTGGATTGTGCTAGTTCAGGGCCACCTCCTTGTGACAAGTGTCACAAGGGCATCGAGTTGAAAGATGGTAGGAATGTGCACAATTTGGGAATTGTGCCTATGGTCAAAGAATGTAAGAAAGGGGTGAGGGGCTTCTTAAATGCATGATAAATGCATGTAAGAGGGATAAGGAGGCCTTAAATGCATTTAATGCATGTAAGAGAAGTTTCTAGAAGTTTGTTGACTTTGGGTTAAGCTTAGGAGTTGGCTAACCTTGGTTAGGGAATGTGACAGGATTAGGGGGGGGATTAGGATTAGGATTAGGATTAGGACTTTCTAGAAGAGTCTAAAATTTCCTTAGGATAAATATGGATTTTAGGAAATAGATAAAAATTTATTTATTTCCATGGTTTAGGTTTTGAGAATATTTATTAAAAATGAATTTAACAAATATGAGGATTAAATATGTAATCTTAATTAAATATTTTGAGTTGGGATTAGGGTTAGGAAATGAGGGGATTAGCCTTTAATCGAAATTAAAGAAGGATTAGAAGATTCTAGAAGAGGTTAGTGGTCTTAAGGGAATTGGCCAAGTTTTGGGCAAAAAAGAAATTAATTATTTATTTTGAGATTTTTGGTCAATTTATTAATTAAATAATTAATAAATAAGGAGATAATGTTTAAATAAGATTTAAACATTTTTGGGAGGGATTTCTTAATTAAATATTTTTAATTAAGATAAAGGGATTTAATGGCATAAAAATAAATTAATTAATTAAATAAATAATTAATTAGTAAATGATGATGTCATCAGGGATTTTTCAAAAAATAAAAATAATTTATTTTCTAAAAGATTTTTAGGTGTCTACATTTTGCCCCTCTTTGATGTGATGCCGCAAGTGGCATGGCGTCAAAGATAGGAAAATAAGATGCCCAAGGCTAGAATTTAAAGGAATAAGGGGTTGTGCCCCCTCGAGAAAATAACGCAACGAGTAAACGTTGTGGAATTTTCTTGAAAGGAAATAGAGAAGGAAGGACCGAGGAAGAAGGGGAGAGAAATAACCAAGCTTCCAAGAGCAAAGATGGGTGAATGCAAGATGAGATGGAATGCAAAATGCAGGATGCAGCTACATGAGAGATGCAAGATGCAAGATTAATCTATATGATGCAGAATGTAGGGGATTTGGGGAAGCTCCAAGTGCAAATGTGGAGAGCACAACCTAGTTTAATATAACAATGCTAGAGACCTGCCAAGGATACTGGGATCACGAGGCCTTTTCACCAGTGTTGCATAGGATTAACGCTAAAAAGACATGTAGGGTTGCCCTAGCATCACGCATGAACCCAAGAGGAAGCATGGTGGAAATGATGTTGAAGAAACCAAAAACACACGACTGACTCATAGGCAGAAGCAAAAGATCAAAAGACCTTGCCCTAGATTATCCTCATTCATAGCGCACCATGATATAAAGGATCGTGGCGACCTTGAGTAGAGAACAATGAGAAGCCGTAAAAGATTAACAAGATCCAAAAGACAAAATCCAAGACCAAAATGAGAACTCCAAAAAGACATCCTTTGCCAAGGAGAGAGATTTGATGTGATTGATTGATTGATGGTGGAAAGATTGGTCTGAACGTGTGGAAGGATACATCAACATGGACCTAGTGTGCTTGGTGGAAGATTGGGTTGGACAGGAAGGATACAACTGAGGGGACCCGTGATTAGGCTTAGGTCAAACAAAATAGAAGCATACATCTGTGTGGACCCTATGCTGATGGGGAGAATGTTGTGTTGTTGATTGGCAAATGATGCGGTTCAAAGATAGTTACGATGATCAAGAATAGTTGACAATTGATATTGCTAAAGTACAAGGCTGGGTAGGACAAGATTTATGATCAAATGCTGCTGCAGGACTGACAAGGATATGTACAACAAGACACAAGGATATTTACAACGGCTATGTATAGAAGCTGAGGATTAGGATGTACAAAGAACCCAGGGATGAAGCTGAAACTCCAAAGATATGCAAGACGATGCCCCAGTTGGGCTGGAAGGCCAAGATGGACTGGTGATGGATGATGTGTCCTGAAATGACATGGATTTTGGAAGGACATATCCTAATGATGATGATTGGATTGAGATCAAGGCTTTCTACAAGACTAAGGATGTGATTTGATCGGTTGGCTTGATCTTGGATGTTGGATTTTGGATAGCTAGAGGATGTGGATAGGATTGGAAGATGGCTAGAAGACTACTAGGAATGTTTGGATAGGGATGAATGGCATTGGATTGCATGAGGTTAGCCTATAGCTAGATACCAATGACAAGGGAAGAGACCAAGTGATGGAAAGATGGAGGAAATGCTTAGGATGAGGATGATGGAACTGCTAGGAGATTTGGATGGAGGAAGATTTGGATTTGGATGGAAGAATGCTTGAGGATTGGACAAAGGAAGATTTGGGGAGATTGGATGGCAGATTTGCTTGAGGATTGGAAGATGGAAGCTGGAGGAACCGCTGAGGGATCTGGATAGAGGAATGCTTGGGAAGATTGGATGGTGGATTTGCTTAAGGATTTGGGCTGGAAGATCAAGATGGACTGGTGATGGATGAAAGATAGTCTCCAAGGAATATGTCACCAAGGAATAAGATGCCCCCTACTTCGAATAGTTTCATGTATTTCAGAGACATTAGGATGGGGTACGATTGGATGGAAGAACTGCCAACAAGAGGATGAGGAAGGTAGATGGAAGCTAGGATGAATGGATTAGATAGAGGATATGTAGCTGAAAGGTGTGATGGATGCCAAGAAGGTGCCCAAAAGCATGTATACCTGGTAGTCTTTGTTTTTGTCATCAAGATCCAAAGGAGGATGAAGGAGGTGAGAGACAAATGAGAATGAGGAGATGCTGGATAAGATGGAAGAAGGGAATGGCCCCCAACTGCAGAAAGGAATTGGGGGGAGGCCTATGCATGACGCCTGTTTGCCAGGTTTTCATCATGGTACTTGTCCAAGGTGCTTGAATTGCCAAGTTTTCACCATAGGATGAATGTTTTTCTCTTTTCTTTTTTTTGATACTTTTCTCTTGATTTTTTCCAATTTTTTATGGATTTTTTGATTTTTTGCTGACTTTGTACTGATCTTTTACTGATATGCTGATTGATTTCTGACTTGTTGTTGATTCTCTGATTTGGTACTACCTTCTGATTTGATGCTAACTTTCTGATATTTCTGATGTGTTGTTGACTTTTTGATTTGGTGCTGACCTGCTGATTTGTTGCTACCTTTTTGATTTGTTGCTTTCTTTTCAATTTCTCTGGATGTTGGTACAACTTCTCTAGGATGGATGGATTATGCAAAGGCATGGATGAGATGGGGGAGATGTGAAATATGGTGGTATAAAGTGTTGGATGGAAGGATGGAAAGTGATCGTGATAGGGGGATGTTGTTAGGATCAAGATTGGCACATGTTGTGGGGAAGGTGGATGAAGTGGATAGGACATGGAAGATAGAGCTGGATGTGATGGAGGATTTATGCTAGGAGATTTTGGATCTTTGGGACCCAAAATAGATTTAGGAGATGGAGGAGAAGACTGAGTAGCTGGGGGATTAGCAACTTTGGATGCCATTGTGGATGTTTCTTTTAGATGCATTACATCTTTTTGCTTTGGGATCCACATCATTTTTGCTTTATCTTTGATAGGCCTTTGTGGCCATTGGTATGCATCAGGTTTTTCTTTTCTAGGCCTTAGCGGCCATTTGGATGCTTTGGATTGCTTGATTGGATTTTTCTTTGGTTAACCATGTTGTTTAAACTAGACATGGAAATCCTTAGATCTATGTGGATATTTCCTTTTATTCATATTGGATATGGCATCCAAATTGTGGGGAGCATCGGAGTGAATATGAGGAGATGTGTGGGATGGAGGGAATATGGATGGAGATATGGAAGGAGATTGGTAGATAGGATATTGGTGAATGTGCCTTTGTTGATCTTGACTAGGGATGTTTGGATTTTGGATGAAGGTCTAAGTAGGATAAGATGGGGGATGATATTTTGGGATGTAAGGTCCCAAAATGGAGTTAGCATGTGAAGGATATGTGCTGGTAGATTTTGGGACATAGCGACCCAAAATGGATTTGGAGGATGGAGGAATGTGATAGGTTGTCTTTGGCTATAATGATGGAGGAGGAGGAATGGTGTTGTATGTTTTGGGAGATGTGATGGTGGGTTTGGAAGGATGCTTGAATGTAGCTTTAGTTGTACCAACATTTCTGGAGGAAGTGCCTTCTTCTAATGTGTGACCAATGCCACATAACTTTGGATATTTCTTGTCTTGGATAGGCTCCAAATTTCCTTGTTCATGGATGCCTAGGCCTTTGCCTTGATAATTCCATTTCTTGAGCATTTTATCCAAACAAGGATATTTCTGACTTGGGGAATATGATAAACATCTAGTTTCTAGTTCCCTGATGAAAGATATGGAACTTATTGCTTCTGCTTCAAGTGGGTTACCTCTGACAAATGTAAGTGGTCCAAGAGGATAGAGTGTTGGCAGCTGGATAGTTTGGATCGGAGGATCCTCAAGAGGAGAGGATAGGATGATGGGATCTTGACTGGGATTGGGAGATAGTAATAGATTTTGAGATGGAGGAATAGGGATTGTAGGATCTTGGATTGGAAGACTTTGGATTGTAGGATTTTGGATTGGGGGTGATGGAAGCAATAGAACATGTGATGGGGGAAGTGAAGGGATTGGTTCTTGATTTTCTTCTGCGAGTATTTCAACATGCTTTTGGAAAATATCTTGACATGGTAGGTTTTGTGTGGATAGAGTGACGGGGGATGTATGGATGGACTCTTCAAAGGGGGTGGATGGAAGGATGGGAGATTCAGTAGCTACGATGTCTGGAAGAAGGAAGAACTCTTCAAATGGTATGGATGAAAGGATGGAAGATTCTGTGGCTGTGATGGTAGGAAGAGGGGCGAACTCATGAGGCTCATCAGACATGCTTTGATAATGCTAGGAGGGGGTGATGTTGGTGGGGATTGGATGAAAAATTCAAATGGAAGGGACTCAATGATGCTAGGAGATGGAAGAGGATCAATGTATGGAAGATAAATGACAGATGGGAGCGATGGATGGGCCTCATCAATGATGGCTTCACATGAAGTGTTGAGATGGCTTGGCTCTTCAACTCTAGGAGTGGGATTTGTTGTTGGCTTCTTTGTGAAACTCCTTGGAGACTTTTGTGGTGAAAAAGGTTTAGAAGATGGAGGAGATGGAGAGCTAGGATAGTCCTCACATGAAGGTGGGGTCGAAGATTTTGAACTTTCTTGAGGGGATGATGGTGCTGAAGAGGTAGAGGTGATGGATCGAGGTATGGGATATGAAGTAGACTCAAGGGTGCATTCTTTTTGTGGGGAGGGATTTGCGGAAACATGGTTTTGAATGGAGGATGGTGGGTTGAGATAGGATGGTGGATTGGGAAAAAGGATTGGAAGACTTGGTTTTTTGGTTTTGAAAGGGTTTTGGAGGATAAGTGGATGGAGTTTTTAGATAAGGGAAGTAGCGTGAAGTGTTTTGAGGGGATGGTGGTGATTCAGATATGACCATAGTAGGAGATGGAGGTATGAAGGATGCATATGGAGGATGTGTAGGTTTAAGATAGGGATAAGTTGTGGATGGATAAGATAATGGATTTTCCTTGCCAAGGACATGAAAGGGGGTGCTAGTGGATAAGCGTGAAGGCATGATAGGATATTTTGGAGGAATGATAGGATGCTGGGGGATGTTTAGAGAAAACTTGCTAAGATTTTCAAAATATGCATCATGATCTACAAGGCTTTCATCATCATCAGGATAGGATGGATTGAGAGGAGAGACATAATAACCAAACTTATCATAATAGTTTTGAGACATGCTGACTTGCGGATGGGTTGGATAAGGATGAAGGACGAAGATGGACTAGAAGACTAAGACTCAGATTGGAATGACTGACAGGGTCAAACTAGGATTGGATTTGACTCAAGTTTGGAAGAAAACTGACTTTAGAGGAAGACAGACAAGGGGATGGGGGATGACCAAGATGACTTTTCTAACCTAGGATAGGAGGAAAGGATGACAAGACTGGATTGAATATGACTGGAAGACCATGATTTGAGATTTTGAAAGCTTTGGACATTTTCTGGACTTTGGGAGGATTTGGACTGACATGGCTTTTCTGAGTATCTTTGAACCAAGTTGTAGATCAGTTTGATATTTTTCCAATGGCAAAGGATAGATTTCAACAAAGATTTTTGGAAAAGCAATCTCCACAAGGGACAAAGCAACCTTGTGGGATACAAACAGGATAACTAACTCTGATAAAGCTTTGAAAAGTGTATGTTTCAACAATGTTTTCATGGATTTTTAACTGTCAAGCAATTCAAGTAGATCTACCTAAGGAAGGTGAGTGTCAAAATCCTTGCCCACAGCTTGGTACCCCCAAAAAGGGAATACAAATGGTGAGTAATCTTAAGGCGACCCGGTAAACCCCTTGGAATCGGTCCTTGCACAAGGATTTTGATACTTTTGGGTGTAGATAGGGTAGCCTCTATTTTATCAAGTTTTGAATAGTTCCATGGAGTCTCCATACCTGGTTATGCTGACTGCTTGTGACTCACTTAAGAGCCTAGCCAACAATGCTAGGGGAGGAATATTTACCTATCCCCAGACATTTGCATTTGGCACAAAATGCCCGTGGATTAGGAGATATAAGTGAGTACTTTTTTCCTTCACTTTATTTATATACCGGCCAGGGGGGATACCGGTTTGAGGTCATTCTCTGAGGAGGAAGTACTTTTCTCCTTGGATAGGCCTCACTAAAAGTAGAACAAGTGAACTTGTCCGAGTCCAAATGTTCTACGTTGCTTACTTTAACAGGATTTTGCAAGAATTTGAAAAACTCCTAAATGCACATCAAGCAAGTTTGTTCTTTCTTCCAATTTGATTAAGTGTGATTTGAACTTTGAAATTGAAGACACAAGTGTTTAAGATTTGATTTGTTCTTTCTCCAAAAAGTAAATGATTTGAGCGATTGCAATTTCTTTCCTTTGGGCATTCAAGATTGAGATGTGCGTGTTGATTTAGAACTTTGAAAAGAGCTTTGTTTTATCCTTAGATCATTCAAGATTGAGTTTGTTTGAACTGAATTTCAAAGAAGAGGGAATAGGGATGCTTGTTCTTTCCAATTTAGATCATTCAAGATTATGTTTGATTTTCAAAATGATAATGACTTTTAGGACCTAAGTTCTTTTCCTTAGTTTCATTCAAGATTTGTTTGAGTTTTGCTTTTTATGAATCTGAGAAAAATTTAAGGCAAAAACATAGTCCACAGCGACATTGTCCAGCTAATACGCAACGCTGGAAAATGCACACGTGACATCGAAAAACTGTTAGGCGACAGCGGAATGTTTACAGGCGACAAAGAAATCTGCAGGGGTGAGACTTAAAAATGCCTAGGTGAGAGTGAAAGATGCATAGGCGATAACAAAATGTTTAAAGTTGACAACATGTTATGTATAGGTGACAACAAAATATATGTAAGCGAGAGTCAAATGGGCATAGGTGACACTTAAAAATGCACAACTGACAATTAAATAGATACGGGCGATAAATGAAACGCTGATAGGCGATAATGGAGTTGATACAGATGACAATGAAATGGTTATAAGTGATAATGAAATGATTATAGGCAATAATTCTGTACATGGAGGCGTGAATGTTTATCTCGTAGGCATGATTATTTCTGTTGCAGGCGACAGAAAAGAAGTTTAGACAGAATAGAAGTTATCAAGCATGGAATTCTTCAGGAAATAGGCGTCGATACAGAGCTTGTAGGTGTGATCATACTCTTTGTAGGCATGACTGAACTATGTTTAGGCATGACTGAACTTTGTGTAGGCAACATTTCATCTGTTTCCTGCAAATTATTCATGAAAAATGGCAAATATGAGAGTACAAAGTATGATCTAATCAAGCTGATTTGTGGGTTTGGGTCCCACCGGGCATGCCAGAATGTGGACAAGGCTTTTGAGGATACCTGTTTTGAAAGACTCAAACCAAACAAAGATTATATTTTAGTCTAGCACGAAATCAATCCAAAACAAATAAAATCTAAACTAAGCCACGTCAGATTGAGCTTAAACAGGTGCACCCAAGCACTGTTTGATTTGCTCTTGCTTAAGGGGATGTGGGTGTGCTCTCTAAGCACTTGGAGCATGTTCCTTATGCATTTTAGGATGGATTGAGATCCATGAAACCCCAAAAATGGCACAAAATAGGTATAGAACACCTGATTTGCCCCTAAGGCCTCAAGGATCCAAATGATGTTGAAATGAAGATTAAGCTACATGAGGTTTATGCTAAGATTGATTTTAAGCCAAATAGAGATGTGATATGATGCTATGCTTATGCAAAACAATGGAAGAAACTAGGTTAATCCATTAAATCTATGCTAAGATGTGTTTTAAAAAATCTTTGAAAATGATGAGAGACTAACAATTAGTATTGATTATGCTATGTCTAGAACTAAATGAGCATGATAACAATGCTTGAAATAAAAGGTGAATGGGTGGGTCTTTTGCTCTTGGAAATGAGAAGCATTTATAGGATTTGGGAAAGAGGAATGAGTGGCCAGGATCAAAATCCTTAAGAGAGACCAAGATTCATTCAAAGGGGAGTACATGGATTGTGCTAGTTCAGGGCCACCTCCTTGTGACAAGTGTCACAAGGGCATTGGGTTGAAAGATGGGAGGAATGTGCACAATTTGGGAATTGTGCCTATGGTCAAAGAATGTAAGAAAGGGGTGAGGGGCTTCTTAAATGCATGATAAATGCATGTAAGAGGGATAAGGAGGCCTTAAATGCATTTAATGCATGTAAGAGAAGTTTCTAGAAGTTTGTTGACTTTGGGTTAAGCTTAGGAGTTGGCTAACCTTGGTTAGGGAATGTGATAGAATTAGGGGGGGGATTAGGATTAGGATTAGGATTAGGACTTTCTAGAAGAGTCTAGAATTTCCTTAGGATAAATATGGATTTTAGGAAATAGATAAAAATTTATTTATTTCCATGGTTTAGGTTTTGAGAATATTTATTAAAAATAAATTTAACAAATATGAGGATTAAATATTTAATCTTAATTAAATATTTTGAGTTGGGATTAGGGTTAGGAAATGAGGGGATTAGCCTTTAATTGAAATTAAAGAAGGATTAGAAGATTCTAGAAGAGGTTAGTGGTCTTAAGGGAATTGGCCAAGTTTTGGGCAAAAAATAAATTAATTATTTATTTTGAGATTTTTGGTCAATTTATTAATTAAATAATTAATAAGGAGATAATGTTTAAATAAGATTTAAACATTTTTGGGAGGGATTTCTTAATTAAATATTTTTAATTAAGATAAAGGGATTTAATGGCATAAAAATTAATTAATTAATTAATTAAATAATTAATTAATAAATGATGATGTCATCAAGGATTTTTAGAAAATAAAAATAATTTATTTTCTAAAGGATTTTTAGGTGTCTACAATGACATTATTCGAATGCCTACGGATGGTTATGCATTTAGGAATATAGAGGGAAAATGGCCACACTTTAAAGTGTTAAAAAGTAAAGTCCACCAAGATAACTGAGAGGGGGGGGGTGAATCAGTTATTAGATAATTATAACTTTTATCAACTTCAATAGAATTTAACCATGTAAGTAATATAATTACAAACCATAGAAAGATATTCATACACAATGACACAATAACACAAGATATGTTGATTAGGGAACCTCTTGATTAAAGAGTAAACCCCGGTGGGAATGATGCCCGCAAAAGATGCACTAAAATGAATATTCATTGTGAAAGGATGGAATCTATTAGGAGTCTTATGAAATACATTCAGTACTTATAAATCCCTGTTAGGAGATTTTGAATCCCTGTTAAAAGATTCTAACCCTGTTAGGAGTTATGGAAGATAGAAGGACCCACTGCCCAAACAGCTTCAGGGTAAGATCACTGAACTCACTATCCAAATAATATTTTCATTATTCAATAGAATAATATGTTACCTCTTCTCTGACTGTTTCAAACCGCACTCACTGCTACGTCAGATCTCACTTTCAAATCTCTGTACTTCGCATGTCTTCCTTCATAATTTCACTCTCATACTTAGCTCTTTTCTTCACTTCATGCATACCGCATCACACATCAACATCAACAAGGAAAAATATTCCTTTCTTTATACCACACTCAAATAATTACAAATGAGTCGGCATACAATTACAAAATAAAAGTTTCCACATGCTACATCAAAATTACACAAAACTATCGGCTTCCAGATACAATAACTCTTCACTTGTGCAACCTTGAAGTTTGTGTTGTGAACCACATTACTAAAAATGTGTCTCAAACTTCCCTTTAACTGCGCAAAACCAGATTCCATCCTGATTAGGAGATATCATCCGATTTCCAAAAACCGCTACTCAGGAACACTGCCTAAATACTGCTTCCACCAAAATGCTCATAAATTTCATGAATAAAATAATTATTGTCTACGCTCTTAACCATAGACATATAACATATCAAAGAGTATAACCTCAACATCGCATATCTGCAATTACAATATCCCATGCGCGCTAATCAAAACATTATCTGCTTCTCTGCAAGTCTCCAAAAGATCATTGTGTTGACATCAATGACAATCATAGTCATGAATGCAACAAAAAATGCTACAGAATGACTACCAAGCATTCAACATTCATTCCTAACAATCTCCTCCATTGGCATTGATGGCAACATAGATGAAAAATATTCAATGTTCCAAAAATCCAATACTGCAACACTGCTTCTTCAAATCCTCTTCATTAATCAAATCTTTCTTCGTTATCCTGTTCAGTTCTCTGCAACAAATGGTACAAGTGGTTTTTTATGTACACTTCTCCCCCATTGACATCAATGATAGAAATTTCATCACTATGTCAACAACAACTCAATGTCAAAAGACATTGTTCATAAAATACATTCACAAGAGTCCTCATGACTCAGTTTAGATACACATACTCCCCCATAGAGGAAGTACCAACATCCAATCTAGAAGAAAGATAGGGCTCATATATCACTTGATGGATGCAACCAAATGCATCATTACTCAAAAGTAGGCTGGGACATAACCCCAAGCATACCTGTCAAATAGTGAAATGTATCCTTAGGCAAAGGCTTAGTAAATATGTCTGCTATCTGTTCCATTGTGCTTATTTACTCCAATCTGACTTCTTTCTCAGCAAATTTCTCTCTTACAACATGATATTTGATCTCTATATGGTTTGTCTTAGAATGTAATACAGGATTCTTAGACATACTAACTGTGTTGGTGTTGTCACAATGTAAGACAACAGGCTCAACAAACTTAATTCCAATATCCTTCAGCATTTTCTTCATCCAAATTATCTGGTTACAATTGTTTGCTACTGCTACATAATCTACTTCTATTGTACTCTATGAAATACAATTCTTCTTCTTTCTTAGCCAAGATACTAATCTTCCTCCAAGAAAAAAGGCTCCACCACTGGTGCTTTTCTTGTCATCAACACTACCTACCCAATCAACATCTGTATATGCACATAGGGTAAAATCATCAGATTTTTCATACCACAATCCATAGTCCATTGTGCCTCTTAAATATCTCAGTATCCTCTTTACTGCTGCATAATGTGACTCTCTAGGTTCAGCTTGAAATCTTGCAACCATTCCAATTGAATTTTGTATATCTGGTCTAGTGTGTGTTAAGTACTGCAATCCTCCAATCATGGATTTGTATTTCTTCTGCTCAACTATCAGTGTTTCATCTTTGCTAGATAGTTTGTGTCCTATAACCATATGTGTTCCAACTAGTTTACAATTCTCCATTCCAAATCTTTTCAGTAAATCATTCAAGTACTTTATCTGACATACAAAGATACCATCATTATTTTGTGCTATCTGTAATCCTAAAAAGTATTTCATCTCAACAATCATACTCATTTCAAATTCAATCTTCATTTCATCAGCAAATTTGTCACTAGCTTCATCTTATCCTCCAAAGATAATGTCATCAACAAAAATAACTATAACCAACAAACCATTTTTAATTTCTTTTGTGTACAGATTGCTATCAGTCATTCCTTTAGTAAATCCCAATTTCAACAAATACTTATCCAGTCTAGCATACCAAGATCTAGGTGCTTGCTTTAGTCCATATAATGCTTTCTTCAGTTTACATACCATATCAAAGGAAAACCTTTAGGTTGCTCAATGTAGACTTCTTCCAATTCACCTTTCATAAATGCGAACTTCACATCCATCTGATACACTTTATATTTCTTGAAAGATGCATAGGCCAAAAACATTCTTACTGCTTCAAGTCTTGCTACTGGTGCAAAAGATTCTTCATAGTCAATTCCTTCTTGTTGCGAGTATCCCTTAGATAGAAATCTTGCTTTTTTTCTTACCACTTCTCCTTGTTCATTCATCTTATTTTTGAATACCCATTTAGTTCCAATCACATTCTTGTCTTTAGGTCTAGGGACCAATTCCCATGTCTTGTTCTTTTCAATTTGATCTAGTTCTTCTTTCATAGCATTAATCCAATGTTCATCTTCACAAGCTTCACTAGTAGATTTAGGTTCAATTTGAGAAATCAAACATAAATGTACCTTATTACGAGTCAGAACTCCTCTGTCCAAACTTCCAATAACTTGTTCAAGAGGATGATGTCTTGATAGATACCTGTTTGGTTTCATAGTCACAGATCTTGTTTCAACTGTAGATTCTTCTCTAGATTATGTTGGTTCCCAAAATGGACTTTATGCTTTAACAAGCAACCAATACATCTACAGATTTTAAGGATGGGTTAGATCCAAATATGGGGCTCTAAAGATGACTAGACCAACTATAGGGATAAGACTTCCCTCTGCACTTCTGGCTCTGCAAAACTAAGGCAGGTGTACCTAATCCAGTAAAACAAAACTTAATTCACTAATCACTGACTAGATTTAAATGCAATAGATAAACGATAAGAGAAATCTAAATGATAACCATTCATTTATAGATCTTTCACTATCACTAGGTAGTAAACTGCCCTGCAAATCACTGTATTTCAAATAATTTTGACAATTTTATAATCAAAGATGGAAATATCAATAGAACCTTTTCAAACATTGATCTCTATAAAAAAAATCCACTACTGGTTAGTGTCTTATTCATTGGGCAACACTTCCACTGCAAGATTGTAATACATGAAAAAATATATTGAACTTTGAATTTTCTTTACCCTTTGAAAATACTAATCACCCTGCGGTGGATTTTATCAAAGGATCCTAGATTCACACTACTTACTGATGCATCCTTAAGCAAGACTTCAAATAATTTATGTCATATTCAAAGCTTATTTAATCTGATCTTGGATTAGAGCTGAGAAATATAAACATACACACAGAGATTATCTATGCAATGAATTGGAACAATTCATAACTCAAACAGGGATACTCAAGGAGAGATATAAATCTTTGATTTCATTCAAATGCTATATTAATATCACGCTTACAGAATTCTTTACAGTATAGCCTTTTGAAATTAACTTGAACCAAAAATATTGTTCTTCTATAGAAATATGCCTAAAAATAGTCTATGAAATCCCAGACTCAAGAAACCTATCAGTTAAATTGATCAAGTTCTCGGTCCTTTTTCATTGATCCTGGTAATCCTTTTATAGAATAAGGATTCCATACAAGCTTCAGATCCCTTTAGAAAAGACAAGAAAATATCCCACCATACAAGACAAAATATATAAATGGACACCTTCTTATTACAATTTCTCAAAATAGATTTAAAATAAGCGCCAAAATTTTGTAATCAACTCCCAAGGGCAATTCAAATTCTGCTAGGTGTTATATCCATGATTATGATAACTGTTTGATGTCTTTATCCCTGTTAGCTTTGATTTTGAGGGATTGGAGTACTGCCACCTACTACTTCTTTATTGGAAGCTTCCTCTTCTTCTGAACCCTCTAAGGGATATGTTGATTCCCAAATTATATAAGTCTTTTCACTTTACAACTTGTAACTACCTTGGAAAACACTAATGATTCATTGTGTCGCTTCTAGTTTACCGACTCAAAAAACCCTGGTAAAAACCCTACCAGAAGATTCAAAATTGAAACATAATGATTATAGGACAATTTTAAAACGTGACCATTGATTCAAAACATTCACAGCAGATCAGGCGGCTCGTAAAAATCTTACAACAGTCAACTGAGCCTTTAAAAAGTCTTTGGCCACATCATATATCTCTTGACAAATGAAAATTAAGCACATCGGCATTGAAATGGCATGTTAGACCCACTCTGCATAAGCCTTTAATCAAACGGCCAGTGTAAGATTACATGGGCTCAGAAGATTCCATGCACTCTTATGCTAGCCATAGATCTGAAAATAAATCAAAAGATAAAAGTTTCGGGCCCATTGACATGTCCTCATCACTCTTCTAGCTCGACCAATTAGAACTCGACACCTCAATGACACCATGGCAACAGTCCCACTTCCCTCGGCAAACTTAACCCTTTAACCTTTCAGTGAATACGTTACTAAAAGGGTTATCAAAGTCGCTGAACACATTCCTTTAACCATAGTAGGGTCTGGCGATTCAGCGAATGAAGCACTCACTGAATCTCTTAATCTTTTCTTAACCCCTGCTCAGATTCTGAGAATTGAAGTGGGACCGTTGCCATGGTATCATTAAGGTGTTGAGTTCTGATTGGTCAAGCTGGAAGAGTGACGAGGACATGTCAGTGGGCCTGAAACTTTTATCTTTGTATTTATTTTCAAATCTACAGCTAGCATAAGAGCGCATGGAATCTTCTGAGCTCGTGCGATCTTACGTCGGTCATCCGATTAAAGGCTTATGCAAAGTGGGTCCAATGAGCCATTTCAATGCCGATGTGCTCGATTTTCATTCACCGAGAGATTTATGATGTGGCCAAAGACTTTTTAAAGGTTCAATTGACTGTTGTAAGATTTTTACGAGCCGCTCGATCTGCTGGGAATATTTTGAATCAATGGTTGCATTTTAAAATTGTCCTGTAACCGTTATGTTTCAATTTTGAATCTTCTGTTAGGGTTTTTACCAGGGTTTTCTGAGTCAGTAAACCAGAAGTGACACAATGAATCATCAGTTTTTTCTAGGGCAGTTACAAGTTGTAAAGTGAAAAGACTTATATAATTTGGGAATCAACATATCCCTTAGAAGGTCCAGAAGAAGAGGAAGCTTCCAATAAAGAAGCAATAGGTGGCAGTACTCCAATCACTCAAAATCAAAGCTAAAAGGGATAAATACATCAAACAATTATCATAAGCATGGATATAACACCTGAAAGAATTTGAACTACCCTTGGGAGTTGATTACAAAATTTTGGCACTTATTTTAAATCTATTTTGAGAATTTTTAACAAGAAGGTGTCCATTTATATATTTTGTCCTATATGGTGGGGTATTTTCTTGTCTTTTCTGAAGGCATTTGAAGCTTGTATGCAATCCTTATTCTATAAAAGGATTACTAGGATCAATGAAAAAGGACCGAGAACTTGATCAATTTAACCCGATAGGTTTCTTGACTCTAGGATATCATAGACTATTTTTAGCATATTTCTATAGAAGAACAATATTTTTGGTTCAAGTTAATTTCAAAAGGTTATACTGTAAAGCATTCTATAAGCGTGATATTAATATAGCATTTGAATGAAATCCAAGATTTATATCTCTCCTTGAGTATCTCTGTTTGAGTTATGAATTGGTCCAATTCATTGCATAGATAATCTCTGTGCATATGTTTATATTTCTCAGCTTTGATCCAAGATCAGATTAAATAAGCTTTGAATATGAAATAAATTCTTTGAAGTCTTGCTTAAGGATGCATCAATAAGTAGTGTGAATCTAGGAACCTTTGATAAAATCCACTGCAGGGTGATTAGTATTTTCAAAGGGTAAAGAAAATTCAAAGTTCAATATATTTTTTCATGTATTACAATCTTGCAGTGGAAGTGTTGCCCAATGAATAAGACACTGGCCAGCAGTGGAGTTTTCTTAGAGAGATCAATGTTTGAAAAGGTTCTATTGATATTTCCATCTTTGATTATAAAATTGTCAAAATTATTTGAAATACAGTGATTTGTAGGGTAGTTTACTACCTAGTGATAGTGAAAGATCTATAAATGAGTGGTTATCATTTAGATTTCTCTTATCATTTATCTGTTACATTTAAATCCAGTCAGTGATTAGTGAAGTAATTTTTGTTTTACTAGATTAGGTACACCTGCCTTGGTTTTTCAGAGCCAGAAGTGTAGAGGGAAGTCTTATCCCTATAGTTGGTCCAGTCATCTTTAGAGCCCCATATTTGGATCTAACCCATCCTTAAAATCTGTAGATGTATTGGTTTCTTGTTAAAGCATAAAGTCCATTTTGGGAACCAACAAAATGGAGACTCTGATAGGGAATAGGGATTGAAATAATTTGATAAATCTAAATTTTAGATCTCTAGTGTTATAAATTTGAATATCAAATAATGCAAGTACAAGTTGAGCTAGACTCCTGGCCTTCTTATTTTTTAGAACTAGTAAGTACCATTGAAGAACAGAGGACTATTTGCAAGCTTTGGATTTTACTTGAATTTGAAAATCTCATTAAGCTTTGCATTTTTTTTGTAATATTCTCTATTTTGATTACTTGCCAAGTATTGAGTACTTTGATTTGCTAAGTTTGTGAAAATATTTCCCAACTTATGTTGGTGGTGACTCTGAAAATCTCTGCAGCAGTGCTGAGTAAAGGTAATAAAAGAATAAAGAATTGTTTCACATACTTTCAAATATGAGTCAAAGAAATACTAGGGCTTGGAGAAGGGATCATCCTTAAAGTAGGTTAGAAGGTGAACTTCCAAGCACTTCTAGGACTTATTTACCTAGAAGAAATCAAAGTAGTGGTGATTTGTTCTCAAGCATGGAGATAGAAGAAAAATATGAAAATAAATAACTGACTTATTCATGACCAGGAAGAAAATACCTCTAAGTATAAGGAGGCAGTTGATCTAGGTTTAGGAGCATATGATGACTTTTATTCTCATAAGAATGATGAAGTGCATCATAGGAAAAAGGCATACTCAGATGTAGAACCTCATAAAGAAATCAGAAGGTCAAGAAGTAAAAGCAGGGGCATGGAAGGAAGAAATGATCCCCCAACCCAGGGGCCTTCTCCTTTGAAAGCCCTAATAATCCTAGAGATCAGCAAAGAGATTCTATGTTTGAAATTTTAGAATCTGATACCACTCTCCCAGACTCAGAAGATATTTTTGAAGAAGTTTATAATTTAGAGAAAAATATCCAGGAAAAAACTGCAATTAGGAAGGAGAGGGAAATGGAAAAGGAAACTAAAATAAGGCAGGCCCCAATTAGGGCAGACTAGCTCAAAAGACAATTGATAACCCTAAAGGCCATAAATTGTGTAAGAGTTCCCAAGGGGATGATCAACAACCTATTGTCCAACCCATTGTTGAAGTTAGGAAGCCTAAGGATAAAGGAAAATAGATTTCAATAGGAATCACAATAAATGAGCCCACAAATGACAATATCCCAATAGATCCTTTGTCCAAATTGGATAATGATTTGGAAAGGGCTAGAAGGGAATAGGAGGTTATTGCTAAAGAATTAGAAAAGGCAGAGGTTGAGGTTGCTACCTTGGAAATGAAAAAGAAAGTTGATTTTCTTAGACAGTCTTTTACTCCTTCAATTCCAACTAACCCTGTGATGACATCTAATGTTAATGTTGGAAATTCTGCTACTCAAGCTGCCATTGTCACACCAGTGGTCATTGCAAATGTCGCTAATATAGAAAATAACTAAGCCTCCACTTCTCAAGTAAATGTTTCATTACCAAGAGGACCAGTTCACATTGAAAGGTACAGACAACTTCTCTTTAACAATATTGTTGGTTATCCTAATTTGATTCCTACAAAGATTAGAGAGAAATTACCTAAGTTTATTGGAAATAATGTTGTTTCCTGTGAAGAGCATCTAAAGAACTTTATTGATATGATTGATGACTATGAAATAGAATATGAAGATGTCATCATGAAATTGTTTGTTCAATCTTTAACTGAAGATGCAAGAGACTGGTTCAGAGGGCTTCCTTATGATTGTATGGGTTCTTGGGATGATTTTATAAATTGTTTTAAAGATCAGTACGGTGATAAGACTAATGAGGGTTTTATGTTAAATGAATTTAACAATATAAAGAAAAACCAAAATGAGGAAGTTCTAGAATTCAATGTAAGGTTTCAAAAGGCGATGCACAAACTCTTCCAAGTCATGAGGTTGGATGAGAAGGTATGTTTGGCAACATATTTAAATGCTTTTGATGCCAAAATGGGATACTTACTTAGGGATAAAAACCCTAGGACTATTAGAGAAGCTCAAAGATTTGATGTGAACATTGAGAGCAATAGAAGGGTATTTGGAAAATTAGGAAGAAGAGAGGATCCTAAAACCCCCAAGTTCAGAAAGAAAGAGGTTGATAAACCTACTAATGTAAAACCTAGGGAAGATGATAACCTCAAGCAGATTCTAAGTGCCTTAAAGGATTTGAAACCAGGGGAAAGTAAAAATAAATTTTAGGGAAATGATAGGCCTCCTCCAAATAATTTCAATAGGTAGCCTAGAATGCAAAACTTTCCTTATAATACACAGTGGAAGCATGGAAAGCCTATTGTCCTAGAAAAAAAAAATATGAGGCCAAATGATAAAACCCCTGACCCTTTGCAAAAACATTCAATCAACATCATTGGTGAGATTCCATGGTGCACAGTATGCCAATCCCCTCATGATTCAGATTATTGTTTGATTTCTCAAAATATGTCCGAAAGTAATGAACAAGGAGAAGAGGAGGATGAATCATATGATGACAGAGGCTATGGAATGGCTTTTGCTAAGTTATGTGAAGAATTTGATTCTGAAGAGGAAGATGAAAATCAAGATGTAAATGGTTCTTAGAACAAAAGGGAGGCTTACCATCAGCAGATTTTTTCTGATGAAGAAGAGGAAGAAATTGAAGACATAAATAGAAACTCCAAACAAGTTGAAGAACTTGTTATATTAAGAAGATCCTCTGATGAAGAGATAGCCTAGATCAATGCTGATATGGTGACATAGGCCAAAAGCAACTATGTCCTTAGAAACAGAACTGTTGATAAAATAGTTGGTAACCCAGCGGGTATTTTTATTAAAAGGAATAAAGAAGATGCTAAGCAATCTACCACAAAAAATAAGGCTATAGATGATACCAAGAATTCCAAGTCAAAAGGGATAGAAAATCCTATTGAGCCAATCAAGGTTCTCAAGATCAAGGCTAAAAATCCAATGGCTAGCACTCCAAATGCCCAATTAGAAAATAAATCAAAAGATAAAGAGCAATTGGATACAGCCACACAACCTGAAGTCAAGAATGCCCCAAAGGGCAAGATAGACTTATCTATTTTAAATTATGTACCTGTTGACATGAATCAATTATTATCTCATATCACAGTAAAAGTGCCTTTATTAGAAATGATGAGGATAAGTGAACACAAAGAGAAAGCCCTTACATGGATAAATGGTCTTCAGACCACAAACATCTAGGAACCAGTAAAAACTAAGATGAAGGGTCAAGATCCAACAAAAAAGGACACAAAAGAAATTATTTCAAAAATACCTCAGATCTATTTGGACACTAATGTTGTGAATACTTCTATGGGAGCTGTTGATCCTTTTTTCCTAACATTGGTCATAAATGATAAAATGTTGAAGAATTGCATGATTGATTCAGGAGCTTCAAATACTGTCATGCATGCTGAAATTATGAGACCAATGGGATTGTAAGTTGATACTCCTCATGGGAGATGCCAAGTAATGGATTATAGAGAAATACCAGTGATTGGAACAATCAAGGCCTTGCCTTACAGGCTTGCTGCTTCTCCTGAGAAATAATTGACTATGAGTGTTTTAGTCATGGACATACCTCCACAATATGGAATGTTGTTATCAAGAAAATGGAGTGCAGAAATGGGAGGTAGCATCCAATGTGACTTATCTTATGCTACTTTTAACATCACTGGTGAAAGTATTAAGGTACTCAGAGAAGTTAGAACCCCCCATATGATTGAGGAAGAAACTAATGATAATAACATGAACTATTTCTTGGACACTGACATAAATTCTTTTCAAGTACAAAGTATTGAAAATAAGAATGAGGTTGATTTTCCTCTTTCAACTAAAGAAGATGGAAATATCATAATCAGAATGATCTCTGGACTATGTATTTTGATGATGTAAGCTCTAAAGAAGGAGCTGGTGCAGGTGTGTTGTTAATTTCTCCCACTGGAAAAACTTTTAAATTTTCCTTCACCCTATTGTTTACTTGCACAAATAACACTGCATAGTATGAGGTTTTGTTAATAGGATTAAGGTTAGCTTCAAAGCACAAAATAAAAAATCTTAGGGTTATTGGGGACTCAAAATTAGTCGTGTCTCATATCAGATCCAAATATGCATCAAGAAACCAAAGGTTAAGACAATATAGGAATGTTGTTTGGGATGCGATAGAATAGTTTGGTGCTTTTTGTATTGATTGGATGGACAGAGGCCATAATAGGATGGCTGATTTACTGGCTAACATTGCATTAAGACTAGAGGATATCACTTTTGTAGGGATATCTAGGATTGAGATTCAAACTCGACCATCCATACCAGATAATTATGAAAATTGGTAGGTTTTTTATGATGACCTAGATATTTTAAGATTTTTGCATTGTAATGCAAGTTTTGGAGACAAAGAGATAAATTTTGGTCAATATGTAGAAACATCAGATAATAAGGACTCTCTCCTTGGCAAGGAGATCTTACAGTTAAAAACAAATAAATTCCCAAAGGGTTTGGTAGTGTTAGAAAGAGCATTTGATAGCCATGATAGCTCTTCCTAGGCAAAGCTTTTAAGCAAGCTTGAAGATGTGGACGAAATAAATTTAGGAAGTAAGGAAGCCCCAAAGAATGTATATATTGGGGGAAGCCTGACTCCTGAAATAAAAAAATCTCTGATAAATCTTCTTAGAAAATATAGATATGTCTTTGCATGGTCTTATGATGATTTGAAAGCATACAGAGAAGATTTATTCCAACATGAAATTCCCTTGAAGTAGAATACCAAACCTTTTAGGAAAAAATTGAGACCTGTTAACCCTACCTTGGCACCAAAATGTAGGATAAGCCAAAAAAGATGAGTGATGCAGGCATCATTCAACCTATTAGACATTCAACATGGGTTTCTAATCTTTTCCCAGTAAGAAAAAAGAATGGAGACATCAGGCTATGTGTAGACTTTAGAAATTTGAACATAAATTCTTTAAAGGACAATTATGGTCCACCAAACATGGAAGCCATGTTACAGAGGGTTACTGGATCTGAATTAATGTCCATGATGGATGGTTTTTCAAGTTACAATCAAGTAGTTGTCAAAGAAATAGAGCAGTTCAAAACTTCATTCACTACCCCATGGGGTACTTATGTGTATGTTAGGATGCCATTTGGTTTAACCAATGTTGGGGCTACCTTTCAGAGAGCTATGGATGTAGCATTTGTAGATTTTATAAAAAAATTTATTGTTGTTTATTAGGATGACTTGATAGCTTATTCAGAAAAGAAAGACCAACATTGTGGTCACCTGGAAAAAAAAATTGTAAGAGCTTTAGAATATGGGGTTTCCCTTAACCCAAGGAAGTGTTCTTTTGGAGTAACTAAGGGTAAGATTTTGGGACATATTGTATCCAAGGATGGAGTTAAGATTGATCCTGAAAGAGTGGCCACAATAGACAAAGTACCATTGCCAAAAAATGTAAAAGGTATCCAATCTTTCTTTGGTCAAATTAACTTTGTTAGAAGGTTTGTTACAAATTTTGCTGAAATCAATGTTCCCATCTCCAAAATGCTAAAGAAAAATGCAAATGTTGAATGGAGTAGTGAAGCCAAGCAAGATTTTTTTGATATCAAGATGGCTATTAAAAGTGACCCTGTGTTAAGATCACCTGATTTCAGTAAGCCTATACAAATCTTTTCATTTTCTTCCTATCATACTATAACTGTAGTACTATTACAGAAGAACTCAGAAGGTTTTGAACAACCCATATCTTTTTTCAGTAAGTCATTATAGGCAGCTGAGTTGAAGTATGATATAAATGAGAAACAGGCCTACACATTGGTCAAAGCTATCAAGAATTTTAGATGTTATTTGATAGGGTCAACTATAGTTGCATATGTGCCCAGTGCTGCTATGAAAGACATCTTGGTTCAACAAGAAGTTTCAGGGAGAAGATACAGGTGCATAAATAGAATCCAAGAGTTTAATATTGACATCCAAATCACCAAACTAGTGAGAGGATTGGGGCTAGCAAAACTCATGGCTCAAAGCAACTTGGATGCTAACCACATCAACACTCTTGAAGAAGAACAAAGGCCATACATATGTGATCTAGACTGATGTGAATGGTACGAAGATATCATTACATACCTGTAGAAGCTTTTACTTCCTTCTAACATGGATGACCACAAAAGGAGGACTGTTAAATTGCATGCTCTGAAATATGTGATCATTAAAGGAGAGTTATGGTGGATAAGTAATGAGGGTGTCTTGTTGAAATGTGTTGACCCTCAAAGGGCTAATGATTTGCTACAAACAATGCACGAAGGTGTATGTGGTGGCCATTATATGGCCAAGACTACTATACATAAGATACTGGGGTCTAGTTTTTGGTGGCCTAGTATTTTCAAGGATGCACATTCCTTTGTCAAAAGGTGTGATGCTTGTCAGTGGTTCTCAAGAAAGTTGAAGTTTAATGGAAATTTGCCTTTGAGCCCTGTGAATGTGGAAGCCCCTTTTCAAAAATGGGGCTTGGATTTCATAGGAGAAATCCCAAACAAATTCAGTGGGGGACACTCTCACATATTGGTGGCAACTGATTACTTTACAAAATTGGTGGAAGCCAGTCCCTCTAAAAAGCAACTAGTAAAGTGGTTATTGATTTCCTAAAGAAAAATTTGTTGATAAGGTTTGGATGCCCTGAAATTTTGATTGTAGACAATGCTATGTGTTTTAGATCTGAAGAATTTTTTAGTTTTTGTTTACAATATGGTATAAAAGTTTCATACTCTGCTCCTTACCATCCTCAAGGAAGTGGTCAGGTTGAATAAAGTAACAAAAGCTTGATAAAATTTTTGAAAACAATCTTAGATGCAAACAAGAAGGCATGGGACTCCAAATTATAGCTAGCTCTATGGGCTGACAGGGTAACAATTAAGAAGGCTATAGGGTGTGCTCCCTTTGATTTAGTGTATGGTATCCATGCCAGGTTACCTCAAAATAACTTGCTGCAAATGTACAAGTTCATCCAATTATATGATGATGATCAAGATGATGAAGTGAAGATTAGATTACAAGACTTGATACAATTAGATGAATCAAGGAGGGAAGCACATGATACAAATTTGAGATCTCAGCTCAAGTATAAAAATTTGTATGACAGAAAAACCACAGTCAGAAGTTTTCAAGATAATGATTTGGTCCTGATGTGGAATGTTAGGCTTCAAGACAAGGGTAAACACAACAAGTTTGACCCTATTTGGTTGGGACCATATCTAATTAGTAAAGCATGGAGACCTGATCCATACATTTTGAAGGATTTGATTGGAAATGAAATGGACTTGCCAGTTCATGGATAATTCCTCAAATTGTACTTTTCTTAAGGTACTCTCATTATCCATGAACAGGAGTTAGTTTCCCCTTCCAGTTGTGTGTTTGTTTTCAAGTTGTGTGAGTAGGTTAGTTGTTTTGTTTCAGTAGATGGTCTACTTATCCCAGAGTTTTTGAATTCTTATCATGCCTGCAAGAGGCATACATCCCTAGACAAAGCCACTTTTGGTACTTCAATTTTTTAGTATGTCAATCCTATGAATTTTTTATAAAATTGAAGTGTGCATAAGTGTTAAAAGATTGTGATAATTTTTCTGCAAAAAACCCAAAAAAAATCTTGCAAAATTATCAGGATTTTCCCCCATATCCAGCCAGTCCTAGTTAAAGTTCAAGTTTGAGGAAAGCCCTAAATATTTGCCACTTTCAGAAAATCCCTAGGTCACTCTTTTTATGATCTATTTAAGTGTTACTTTTTTGAATCACTTAAGTTCCTAAAAGGGCATGTGCTCTATTTTTATCACCGCGTGGAGGTCATGTTTTTATTTTTTCGCTAAGTTTAAAGGCCCAGTGATATTAATCTTTCCTAAGTCCTTAACGCCTTATCTTTCTAATGTTTCGATGTACTTTGAATCTTGGAATCCTCAATTGATCGACAGTTGTCATATGTACATGTAGAATCTTTTAGCTTTATGCAATCATGCGACCAGTCATCGATCTTACTTTATAGCACAATGTTTCAAGTGAAGTGGGTCCACTACCATGTATGCACAAATGCTCATCTCTGATTGGTCGATATGGATAGTGATATGGTAGTTCTCATTGGGACTAGTGTCAGAGGGATCTTCAGAGCTGAAAGTAATGAAGGGAAGATCTGATGGTTTTCATATAATCTCATAGAATCTTAGAGGCCTATGTGATCATGTGACTAACCGTTGATCTTACATAAAGCTTAATGCGATTGTCAGGTGGGACCATTGATAGATGTACCTGAGTGGTAGTTTCTCATTGGTAGCAGAGCGGAAAGTTGGCATTTCTCAAAGATGAGAAGGTAGTAAGCAGCGAATGGTTGGTTAACAGGTGACACTAGGCGGGCCCATGTGTGGATCTTACTTTGAAAATTCATTTGGTGAACCAGCGACTGAGTCATTTTCAACATTTTTCCAAATTTGGTGGCTTTGACAAAAATTTTCGTGAAGGTCTAAAGTTTTCTCTGTTCGCTCATTCTCATGATAAATTGGCAGGGTTCTAAAGTATTTGGTGAATGGGAAAATGTGTGTATTCGCAGAATCTCGGAGTAAGTTAGTGAAGCCCTAAATCATTTAGCAAATAAGTGAAGTCTTTGGTCACCAATTCTCACATTGAAACTCAGGGTTAGAAGTATGATTTAGTGACTTAGAAAATAAAGGCTTTCACGCATTCTCGAAATGTGAGTAGGGGTTAAGAAAAGATTAAGTGATTCAGTGAATGCTTCGTTCGCTGAATCGCTAGACCCTACTATGGTTAAAGGAATGTATTCAGCAACTTTGAGAACCCTTTCAGTCATGTATTCGGTGAAAGGTTAAAGTGTTAAGTTTTCTGAGGGAAGTCGGACCGTTGCCATGGTGTCATTGAGGTGTTGAGTTCTGATTGGCTGAGCTAGAAGAGAGATGAGGACATGTCAGTGGGCCTCAAACTTTTATCTTTTGATTTATTTTTAGATCTATGGCTAGCGTCAGAGTGCATAGAATCTTCTAAGCTCATGTGATCTTACGTCAGCCGTCCAATTAAAGGCTTATGCAGAGGGGTCCAACGTGTCATTTTAATGCCAATGTGCTTGATTTTTATTGGTCAAGAGATTTATGATGTGGCCAAAGACTTTTTAAAGGCTCAGTTGACTGTTGTAAGATTTTTACAAGCCACCCAATCTGCAAGGAATGTTTTGAATCAGCGGTCACATTTTAAAATTGTCCTGTAACTATTATGTTTCAATTTTGAATCTTCTATTAGGGTTTTTACTAGGGTTTTCTGAGTTGGTAAACTAGAAGTGACACAATGAATCATCAATTTTTTCCAAGGTAGTTACAAGTTGTAAAGTGAAAAGACTTATATAATTTGGGAATCAACATATCCCATAAAGGGTTCAGAAGAAGAGGAAGCTTCCAATAAAGAAGTAGTAAGTGGCAGCACTCCAATCCCTCAAAATCAAAACTAACAGGGATAAAGACATCAAATAGTTATCATAAGCATGGATATAACACCTGAAAGAATTTGAACTGCCCTTGGGAGTTGATTACAAAATTTTGGCACTTATTTTAAATCTATTTTGAGAATTTGTAACAAGAAGGTGTCCATTTATATATTTTGTCCTGTATGGTGGGGTATTTTCTTGTCTTTTCTGATGGGATCTGAAGCTTATATGTAATCCTTATTCTATAAAAGGATTACTAGGATCAATGAAAAAGGACCGAGAACTTGATCAATTTAACCCGATAGGTTTCTTGAGTCTGGGATATCATAGACTATTTTTAGGCATATTTCTATAGAAGAACAATATTTTTGGTTGAAGTTAATTTCAAAAGGTTATACTGTAAAGCATTCTATAAGCATGATATTAATATAGCATTTGAATGAAATCGAATATTTATATCTCTCCTTGAGTATCTCTATTTGAGTTATGAATTGGTCCAATTCATTGCATAGATAATCTCAGTGTGTATGTTTATATTTCTCAGCTTTGATCCAAGATCAGATTAAATAAGCTTTGAATATGACATAAATTCTTTGAATTCTTTCTTAAGGATGCATCAATAAGTAGTGTGAATCTAGGAACCTTTGATAAAATCCACCGTAGGGTGATTAGTATTTTCAAAGGGTAAAGAAAATTCAAAGTTCAATATATTTTTTCATGTATTACAATCTTGCAGTGGAAGTGTTGCCCAATGAATAAGACACTAGCCAGTAGTGGAGTTTTCTTATAGAGATCAATGTTTGAAAAGGTTCTATTGATATTTCCATCTTTGATTATAAAATTATCGAAATTATTTGAAATATAGTGATTTGCAGGGCAGTTTACTACCTAGTGATAGTGAAAGATCTATAAATGAATGGTTATCATTTAGATTTCTCTTATCATTTATCTGTTACATTTAAATCTAGTTAGTGATTAGTGAAGTAATTTTTTTTTTACTGGATTAGGTACACCCACCTTGGTTTTGCAGAGCCAGAAGTGCAGAGGGAAGTCTTATCCCTATAGTTGGTCCAGTCATCTTTAGAGCCCCATATTTGGATCTAACCCATCCTTAAAATCTATAGATGTACTAGTTGTTTGTTAAAGCATAAAGTCCATTTTGGGAACCAACAAAACCAACCAACAATGGCTCTATCTGAGGATGTTTAAATTTAATTTTAAGCAAGAACCACAGATCTCTGGGACAGCAGACCAAAACTGGCTAACCTAAAGTAGGAAAGGAAACACACAACCTAAGGGAAACAAACCTATACAAAATCCACATGAATTTACACGTGCATAAGAACCACAATTTTTAGTTGAAAAAAGGTTTCAAGATTTGCCCATGCACTCAGTAGGAATCCTTTCCAAAACTTTCATGGACTATGTAGGCACCAAGCCACAATGATTCAAACTTCTTATGCTTTCCTTTATCTTCTATTTTGACATTCCACTAAAGCACTAAGTCATTCGATTGGAATTTTTTGGTACTAGCTCTCTTATCAAATAGGTATTTCATTTTTTGTTGTAACTTAACATTGTTCTTTTGACTATCTCTTCTCATTTCATCCAATTCATTTAATTGCATAATTATGTCTTGCATTGGCTCTAAAATATCCAGCTCTTCATCCTAGATAAATATGTATATAGGAAGCAAGTTATTGATAGGTAACCTTGATTTTAATCCATACACAAGCTCAAATGGAGACTTTCTTGTAGCTTTCTTTACTGTAATCCTATCTGCCCACAAAGCAAGCTTCAACTTTGAATGCCAAGCTCTTTTATCCTTCTCCAGTGTCATCTTCAGAAATTTCAAAATGTTTTTATTACCGGATTCAACTTGTCCATTTTCTTTTGGGTGATATGGAGATGAATAAGATGTCATAATTCCATTCTCCTTGTAGAAATGTTTGAACTCATCTGACCTAAAGCACATTGCATTATCAGTGATCAACTTAATGGGGACACCAAACCTGGTCAAAATATTGTCTAGTAAAAAATCAATCACTACTCTACTTGTTGCCTTCTTGGTAGGGATAGCTTCTATCCATTTAGTGAAATAATTAGTTGTAACAAGTATCCAACTATGTCCACCACTAGATTTCTCAGAAAATTCTCCTATGAAGTCCATATCCCACATGAAAAATGGTGCTTCTACAACTATTGGATTTAGCAACAATCCTCCTAAATATTTTAACTTTGAAGAAAACTTTTGGTAGGCCTCACATCTTTTAATAAATTGGAAATAATCTTTGAATAGTGTGGGCCAAAAATAGCCAGCTCTTTAAATCTTATGAGCAGTGGTCTTTGTAGAATAGTGTCCCCCACAAACACCAACATGCATTTCATTCAAGACTTTCCCTACTTGATATTTGTCAAGGCAAAACAACAAAACTCCATCTCTATTTTTTTAGTACAAATCCCCTTGTATTAATGTATACTTTTGAGCTTGTAATCTTAAAGCTCTCTTTTGATTGTCAGTCATATGCTCTGGACATCTAGCATTCTTGATATAATAAACAATATCAGCATAATAGGGTTGCATCTCAATGCTTGTTATTGTCAAATCTAATATCCCTTCATTATTAACTTGGACTAAATCCATGTTTTCCTCGGTCATTAACTTAGCTAGACCTTTTCCTCTTACTAACTTGGTAATATGGATCTCCAAATTGAACTCTTAGATCCTAGTGATCCATTTACATCTTTTACCCATTACTTTTGACTGTGTAAGAACATCTTTTATTGTCGCATGTGGAACATACGCAATAACCTTAACACACACTAGGTAAGGCCTGAAAGATTTTACAGCTTTTACCGATGCATATGCTTGCTTTTCCATCATTTCATAATTCAGTTCAGCAGCCTGCAAAGACTTACTAAAAAATGCAAATTGATGTTCAAAATTTTCTTCATCCTTTTGTAGTAATATAGCAACAATAGTATGAAATGATGCAAAGGAAAATAGTGAGAAAGGCTTGTTGTAGTCAAGATATTTCAATACTGGTGCCTCTTGAACAACTTCTTTGATTTTGTCAAAAGCATGCTAAGCTTCAGTAATCCATTAGAACTTCACATCCTTCTTGAGCAACTTGACTATTGGTTGGACAATTTCAACAAAATTGGCAATAAATATTCTAACAAAATTAATTTTCCCCAAAAAGGATTGCACACCTTTGATATTTTTTGGAGAAAAGACCCTCTGGATGGCTTCTACCCTTTCTGGATCAATTCTTACTCCTTCCTTAGATACAATGTGCCTAACAGTTTTCCTTCTTTGACTGAAAATTTGCACTTCTTTGGGTTTAGGGACACACCATACTCTAGAGCCTTGTTCAAAAAATATTTCAAGATGAGAACAATGATCTTCAGCTTTTTGTGAATAGGTAGTCATGTCATCTTGGTAAACAACCATAAAAAAATCTATATACTCTTTAAATGCAACATCCATGGTTCTTTGGAATGTTTCCCCAGCATTTCTAAGACCGAATGGAATTCTAACATACACATAAGTTCTCCAAGGAGTTGTGAAAGCAGTCTTAAACTCTTCAAATTCCTTTACCAACACCTAGTTGTACCTTGAGAAACCATCCATCATAGACAGTAATTCACATCTAGTAACTTTATGTAACATTGCTTCCATGTTGGGAAAAGAATAGTTTTCTTTCAGAGATGCAACATTCAATTTTCTAAAATCCACACATAACCTAATATCACCATTTTTCTTTCTGACTAGGACTAGATTAGACACCTAGTTTGAGTGCCTTATAGGTTGAATTATTCCTGCATCACTCAACTTGAACAATTATTGTTGCATTTTGGGAGTGAATAATGGATTAATAGGTCTTTGTTTCTATCTAAATGGCCTAACATCTTTCTTTAATGGGATCTGATGTTGGAAAAGGTCCTCTCTATAGGCTTTCAGATCATCATAAGACCATCCAAACACATGCTTGTGTTTTCTTAACAATTTTATCAGATTGTATCTAATTTTAGGATCTAACCCTTTCCAATATAAATTATTTGAGGTGTGTTGTATGATCCCAAGTTCACTTCTTCCAAATCTTCTATCTTAGCATTACTAGTCTTTAACATGTGATCATCCTGACTACTATATAATGCTTTCAGTTCAGTTAAGCCTTTGGGAATATGACATGTATTTAGCTAAATTGCCTCATTTCCTAAAACCATATCTTTACCATCAATTTCTTCAACCAAAGTGTTACAGTCTATCAGCTGATCTTCATACATGTCAAGGCATTGAATAAACTGTATAATGTCATGGTCATCTTCAAAGACCTGCCATTTGTAAATGTTATCTGGAACCACTAGCCTACTTTTTATTTCCACTATTGATACTCCAAAAAAATGTACATCATCTCTCTTTAAAGCAACATTAGCTAAAAAATCAGCCATAATGTTTTTAGACCTTTCCACCCAACAAATATTGAAAGCATCAAAGAGCTCAATTTGATCCCAAATAGCATGTTTATACAATTTTAATCTATCATTTTTGATAGTATACTTGGATCTAACTTGTGCTACTACAAGCTTAGAGTCACCATAAACTTTTAAACACTTTATCCCATGTTTTATGGAAATATTCAATCCTAAAGACAATGCTTCATATTCAGTAGTGTTGTTTGTACATTGAAAGGTCAATAGGAAAGAGTACTTGAATGTGGTTTCTAATGGTGATATGAATAAGACTCCAACTCCTGAGCCTTCCTTTGAACAAGCTCCATCAATATACATCTTCCATAATCCATTTTGTTGTTCCTTCGATTCTTCAAGCAATGGGTCTGCATCTTCTTCTTGTTGATCAATCTTTTCCACTCTAAAGTTCTCCATATCAACATCCACACAACAATTCAAATCATCAACATCTATCAATTCAATCATGTGTGGGGTTCTACTTTCTCTAGATACTTTGACATTATTTCCATCAATGTTGAAAGTTGCAAAAGATAAATCACACTAGATACTACCTCCCATTGAAGCACTCCATTTTCTAGATAATAACATTCCATACTGAGGTGGGATGTCAACCACTAAGACACTCATAGTTAACAGCTTGTTTGGGTAATCTGCCAACCTGTAAGGTAATTATTTAATAGTACTAACAACTGGTACTTCTCTTGAGTCCATGGCCTGACATCTTCCATGAGGTGTATCCACTTTCTATCTCAGAGACTTCATTACTTCTACAGGCATAAAATTATTAGAAGCTCCTGAATCAATCATGCAGTTCTTTAAAAGCTTCCCATTTACTATCAAAGATAGAAAGAAAGGATCAATTGTTCCTGACACGGTACTGACAACATTTGTATCCAAATAAATTTGAGTAATTTTAGAAATAATTTCCCCATACAGATTATCACTTGAGTCAATTATAGAGGCAATCAATTTATCAACCTTAGTGGCACTTTAGGTACCAGTAGGAGTAACTCCATTTACCCAACTTAAGGCTTTCTATTTGTGTTCCTCTATTCTCATCATTTCTAGCAAGGGAACTTTGATAGTAATCTATGACAACTTACTCATGTCAATTGGGATATACTTTCGGTCAACTATATCTTGTTTAATAACAATGACTTCCTTGTTTTCTTCATGTTTAGTGAGGCCAGGGTGATCCTTGTTTTGGGTTTTAACCTCCCTTTGGGAAGAAACAATAGTCTCTTCAAAGGGTTTTTCCTTCACTCTATAAGTCATATTGGGGGTAGAAAAAGTGACATTTTTCTTGATTTTAGTTTTTTTGACAATCTCAACAGCTCTCTATTTATCCTGAGACTGTTTCACATCCTTTTCTGATTTGATGAATATACTGATTGGCTTATGATTTGGATCACCTACCACCCTATTTCTTAAATTATAGTTACTCTTGGCTTGGGTGACCATATCTGCTATGATTTGTGTAATTTCCTCATCGGACG